>CM040188.1:3080000-3620000 GCA_022606455.1 Callitettix versicolor | reverse complement strand
TATTTTTGTATTGTCAATGTAATTTGAAAGTTTGAAATGCAGATATATGCAGATATTAATGCTGCTTATGGTAGTGAAAACAGAGTTTCAAAAATAGTGTAAGGTAAACAAAAAAATACTTTTGGAAATTCGCTTCCGCAATGTCATTGAGACAACTGCGTGCCGTGATTATTTTGGTTTGAAATTGCGCCATTTTGAAAGTGTTTTAACGGATTTTACTGGGTAGTTACCAAAATCGACTTTTATTCTAAGTTTAAATGAAATCGACATAAATGCAAGCTCTTCAGAGAACACAGATCCCCATATAGACTTACAATTTCTATGGGTACAAAAATCTTTTTGTATATACAACATCCTTTTAGGCAGAGAATCAGTGTATGTACATCTAAGCATGTTAAGGCATGAAAATCTTTATATAGTACTGCAAGTTATTTAAGGTATAAAAATCTTTGCAAGTTATGTGGGATATGAAAATCTTTATATAGTACTGAAAGTTACTTGGGGTATAAAAATCCTTGTATATTATTGCAAATTGTTTGGAATATAAAAATCTTTTATAGAATTGCAGATTATTTAGGGTATGCAAATCTTTGTATAGTATTGTAAGTTATTTGGAATATTAAAACCTTTGTATAGTATTACCATCTTTATATAGTACTGCAAGTTATTTAAGGTATAAAAATCTTTGCAAGTTATGTGGGATATGAAAATCTTTATATAGTACTGAAAGTTACTTGGGGTATAAAAATCCTTGTATATTATTGCAAATTGTTTGGAGTATAAAAATCTTTTATAGAATTGTAGATTATTTAGGGTATGCAAATCTTTGTATAGTATTGTAAGTTATTTGGGATATAAAAAACTTTGTATAGTATTGCAGATTATTTAGCGTAAACAAATTTTTATATAGTATTGCAAATTTTTTGCGTTGTAAATATCTTTGTATAGTATTGCAGATTATTTAGATTATAACAATCTTTGTATAGTGTTGCAAGTTATTTAGGGTATAACAATCTTTGTATAGTGTTGCAAGTTATTTAGGGTATAACAATCTTTGTATAGTGTTGCAAGTTATTTAGGGTATAACAATCTTTGTATAGTGTTGCAAGTTATTTAGAGTATAACAATCTTTGTATAGTGTTGCAAGTTATTTAGAGTATAACAATCTTTGTATAGTGTTGCAAGTTATTTAGAGTATAACAATCTTTGTATAGTGTTGCAAGTTATTTAGGGTATAACAATCTTTGTATAGTGTTGCAAGTTATTTAGAGTATAACAATCTTTGTATAGTATTGCAGATTATTTAGAGTATAACAATCTTTGTATAGTGTTGCAAGTTATTTAGAGTATAACAATCTTTGTATAGTATTGCAGATTATTTAGAGTATAACAATCTTTGTATAGTGTTGCAAGTTATTTAGAGTATAACAATCTTTGTATAGTATTTCAGATTATTTAGAGTATAACAATCTTTGTATAGTGTTGCAAGTTATTTAAAGTATAACAATCTTTGTATAGTGTTGCAAGTTATTTAGAGTATAACAATCTTTGTATAGTGTTGCAAGTTATTTAGGGTATAACAATCTTTGTATAGTGTTGCAAGTTATTTAGAGTATAACAATCTGTGTATAGTGTTGCAAGTTATTTAGGGTATAACAATCTTTGTATAGTGTTGCAAGTTATTTAGAGTATAACAATCTTTGTATAGTATTGCAGATTATTTAGAGTATAACAATCTTTGTATAGTGTTGCAAGTTATTTAGGGTATAACAATCTTTGTATAGTGTTGCAAGTTATTTAGAGTATAACAATCTTTGTATAGTGTTGCAAGTTATTTAGGGTATAACAATCTTTGTATAGTGTTGCAAGTTATTTAGGGTATAACAATCTTTGTATAGTGTTGCAAGTTATTTAGAGTATAACAATCTTTGTATAGTGTTGCAGATTATTTAGAGTATAACAATCTTTGTATAGTGTTGCAAGTTATTTGGGGTATGCAAATCTTTGTATAGTATTGTAAGTTATTTGGGATATATATAGTATTGCAGATTATTTAGTGTAAACAAATTTTTATATAGTTTTGCAAGTTTTTTTCGGTGTAAATATCTTTGTATAGTATTGCAGATTATTTAGAGTATAACAATCTTTGTATAGTGTTGCAGATTATTTAGAGTATAACAATCTTTGTATAGTGTTGCAAGTTATTTAGGGTATAAAAATCTGTGTATAGTACTGCGGATCATTTAGGATATAAAAACCTTTGTGTAATAAAACCTCTTATAAAAATACCGATCATTCCGAATAATGTATTGTTAACTTTGCTTTTAATAAAACGGGTGCTTTCGAAACACAATGTTTTTGTTTGTCATTTGAGATTGTAAATTAGATAAGTTTTTGTCGCTAAGTTTAATATTACGTCAGGTACATACAGCTGATACTCCTTCACAAAGGCAGGGTTAAGAAGTCAGGTCAGTGTCTGTAATGTACTACTAAGAAACTATTTCTGTAGTATATCATTGAAATACTATATCCTTGAAGTAAGTCTTGGGAGGTACAATATAAGGCCAGCAGGTGGATTTCATACCACAATCACTGAGAACGTGAAAGTATGTACCTACAGACATATTTCTGATCCCCTCCTGTATGTGTGTGATTCCTTTTTTAAATAAAATAATTTTCTTTAATCCGTTTTGCAATGAAACAATAATAATATTTTATAAAAAACATGTATTAAGATGTTTATGTAATTTAACCGTTAATAGTATTGATCTTTTCAAAAAATCTGTTTTGGAAGGAATCAACAAAAAAACAAACTCAATTCTTAAAACCATCTCATAACATATATGAAGTTATATAAGAATCTATCTTAAAATTGTATCCACTGAAATTAGCGTACTACATTTAAAGTCTAGTGTGTGTGTGTGTGTGTGTGTGTGTGTGTGTGTGTGTGTGTGTGTGTGTGTGTGTGTGTGTGTGTGTGTGTGTGTGTGTGTGTGTGTGTGTGTGTGTGTGTGTGTGTGTGTGTGTGTGTGTGTGCGTGCGTGTGTGCGTGTGCATTTGAAAATGTTTGGTGATATTGCCAATGTCCTTCATGTAGGTTTTTTGATCACTCATTGTTTTTTTTATAACTTCTCCAATGTTTTTCAAATTTTTTTCTTTTTTAAATTTAGTGTCCTCTTCATTCATTGAACATGGTCATACAAGACTATTTTGTTTCATTTTTTTATCTTTCATGACCATTATTCTAATTATTTTTGTTGAATTTCTTGATTAATAACTGTAAATATACAGTTTATTTCGAATTTAATACACATTGGCTTGAGTTATTAGGCTGATATTATTAAATGACAAATTTAGTAAAATTTTATTACCTTATAATCAAAACTACTTATTTTCATTACAGTTGTAAAGTTTTAATTTTTGTTTTTATGGTAACAATTTAAATAATTAAATTTGAAACATAAACAAATATTTGTTGGGGTTGGCCCACAAAGTAGGCAGGTGTTTCTCCTAGTATATTCATAAAAATATTGTTTATAGCTTGCCCAGTCTGTTATGTGTTACTCCATCACTTATTAAATTTGTGTATTCTGACGTCAACAAGTAATTTTATTAAGTAAATAAAAATACATTTTACTTTTTCAATAATGGAATTAAATTGATGTTTCAGACCTTACGAAGGGGAGTTGCCGTTCCAGTCGTTGACTCCATTTTGAAATATGGTACGTATCATTGCTTCCTGTTCACAGCTAATGTATTGTAATCTTGTCTTTTTCATAATAAAATGATTGTAAGAGTAGGCCTTGCTGTCTAAGAGTTCAATAGAATAAAAATTAAGTGAATATGCAATGCATTATAAAGTCAAAGAAAATATAATTAAATTTATAAATAGCGCAGACAAAGCAAAACAAACCTCAATGAAGGTTAGGGTTAACATAAAACGAGTAAATCCTGAACTAATATTTTTTTATTTTTAAATTTAGTCCACTTATTTGAGTAATCAATCCTTACAGTGAAACGTTGAGTAAGAACTGATTAGCTAATTTTGAGAAATTTACCAGTTTTGGGGGGGGGAAGGAGGGATTGAGCGAATGCAGTTTTTGTTAAAATGAAAAACAGTTTTGAAAAATGATTAGTGTAAACTTTTATGTAAGTAGTTTAGCCTTTGGTGACATATATAGACAGAGTGCATCTCACAGACTTCTACGGAAAACTCACTACTATAGTTAAAAAAACCTTTTTTTTAACCATTTCATTTTTAACAGTTTATTTTTTAACCATAATCGTACTTTTTACTTAGTTTTTATGATTAAAAATCAAAAATGTGATAAAGCTACAAACGAAGTGTAAATTCAATTTTATAAATTGTGATATAAAAAAAATTCTTTTGCGTTTTAATTAAAAGTAGACAATTAAATTGTAAACAATCGCTCTTTATGCCTCCATATTGGTTTGTTTTTCAATCAGTGTGACTAGAACATTATTGTAAAATTTGCGGTTATGCCGAACATTGCAACATGTCTATTTTAAGATGTTTTTATGTTTCAGAGGTTTAAGTTCTGTGGAGACGGTGACTGCCCTGATTGGCTTTTGGTTCAAATCAACTCTCTCGCTCGTATTGTGAGTAGTTGACGTTATTTTTAAATGTGTTTTATAAATATTTTTTTATTGTTGTTATTCAGAGATTTAAATCTGCTTAGTATGTCTTAATTTTGACATATAGTACTTAAAATGTAACACAGTTTTTTCTATAAGCATTTGATCTTTGCAGTGCCAGTGTTCATTGCATGAAGAAAAATTTAATATTTTTGTTTACTGTTAGTTATATTTTAAATTGTATGAACATATTTTGTGAAAATGATATTTCCATATGGACACACACAGTATATAGTATTTTTTTGTTTAACATCCGACTATTGTGCACACTTGGGCTAATGCAGACGATGGGATGATTTATAGCATATGAAAACACCAAGCCCTGGCCGGGAATCGAACCCGTATCCTCGGGGTGAAAGCCCAGTACGCTATCAACTAGGCCATCAAGGCGGCCACAGTATATAGTAAGCAAAACTCACGGTCAGTTATTTAACTCACAATTTACCCACAAAATCTAACATCACAACCAGCCTTAAAGCATGATACATGTTAAAACATTACTCTTTTTGCTTTGTTAAAGTTTGTGAAGAAGATAAAAGTTGGTCATTACATATGATAAGTCTTCTACTAAATATTGATTTCTCACTAAAAACAGTATGATCAAGAAATTTGCCATCTTCATGCTACAGTTAGCATATACAAAGTATTTACTAAGCTTCAAAACCTGCTACATATCATTTGTAAATAGTATGGATTCCATATGTAGACATTTCCATAAACAGTTATACATGAATGTTATAGATATTGTTGGTTGTCAGGAGAAAGTTGAATTCATGGTCTTTGTATTCATGACTGACCTTCTTAAAAATTTTTTTTAGAACACAGAAAGAACTCTTTTTTAAAATGATTATACCATGAACAAACTGCTATTGTCACAAAGTAGATCCCTGCAGGGGGATGCGGACTAGCTGCATCTATTGAGAGGATTTAGACACCCCTTGCTGTACCCAAGTCTAACACACACTTACACTTACAACACTACAGTTATGACTTTAACACTTTACACTCACACTTATATAGAATGCATGTCAGGGCAGCCATGAAAGATTTGAAAGCTTGTGGAAAATACATCAGATGGAGTCTTTGTTAAGAAACAATATCGAGGAAAGGAGTTTAAAACCTTTTTTAAATACTAGCCCTCTAAAACTGCATTTAAAGATCAAAATAAAATGTATCAGGAGATCAAAATAAAATGTACCAGGAGATCAAAATAAAATGTATTGAAATGCAAGGAGTATGTTATATATAAAAATAGGCCATTCAAGTTCTAAAGTAGTTACACAGTGAAGTTCCAAAATTCATGTATGGTACTTATTAGTTGGAAACTATTGTTACAACAGATAAAAACGTTTAATTGGGGAAAATACATTTTTTTTGTAGGTTGCAGTAGGTTTGCGCCTCTTTTGTTGGGCTCTTGAGTGTGAAATCTTGGGGAATTATGCCCCACCCTTGTGGCAGTCCAGATGCTTATTGAACTGTAACTGCAGATTAAAATAGCAAACTGCAAAATCCAAAATATTTCTTTCTTTAGTTGTTTTTGTTAATGAAGCAGGCAAACTTAACAACAGGTAAACAGTAAGCACAAAACTGTTCTCACTGGTTTTCGGAACACTGTCTTGTTCGTATTTTGAAATAAAGCCCAATTCCTTAATAAAGTAGGTTAATTAAATTATTTGTGGTTAGTTGAACCCGAAAAAATGTAATGAAATTATCCAATCTGTAAGTCGAAATGTCAGAGAAGAGCCGGGTCATAAAACTTTGGTAATTTGATTTAAAGAAAGATAAAAGTGTTAAATATACAATTAGCTTTTAAAAAGTGTTACAGCATCTTAAGTTGTCAATAAATCTAATCGGTGGATCTTAGAAATATACAATTTATTTCGGAAGTTAAAAATTATAAATTACCTTATGTTACAATCGTTTTGTTCACAATTCTCAGTATTTGTGTAATTAATATGCCCTGTCGTATTATTATTTTATAAAATTGAATCATTTGCAGAACATTTACTAAATTATGATTTTATGCAATTTTTAACTAAACTATTTTGCGATGTCGTTACCATTAACATCGCATGGAGCACAACAATTTACTCATGAAAAATATCAATAAATCTTATATATATATATATATATATATATATATATATATATATATATATATATATATATATAAGTTATGGTATGGTTTTAGAGGATGTCGCTTTTAAAAAAACAACTTTTTATTAATTACAATAAAATTTTAATATGCACTTAAAACTTATTATAATTGCTTAAGTTCAGATGCGAACTGAGTGAAACCTCGATTAACACTAAGCTCCTGCTCTTTCTTCTCTAGGTACATGAAAATGCTTACTGTGCTAAAAGCTAAACTGTCAGCATTAAATATAGCTAAGTCTAACACTAAATCTAGCAAAGTTTACAATAATTGTCTATATAACTTATATATATATATATATTATTTTAAAGTAAAAAGCACATTGAGGCTATTATCACCGCCCTAAATGTAAGTTTGAGTGTAAAGTGTTAAAGTCGCAAGTGTAGTGTTGTAAGTGCAAGTATATATTAGACTCGGGTACCACAAGAGACGTCTAAATCCTCTCAATAGGTGCAGCAAGTCCTATTATATTTCTATATTATAAAAAGTTAATACTAAAATATAACAAAGTTTAACAACCATCAGTTGCCCAACAGATGGGTAACAGTTAATTGGAGGACAGAATATTAAATATTAGTTAATTACAGTTAATTAATAGTTAGTTAATTTCAGAAATTTTTAATCTGAAATGACAAGTATGGAATACTGTACTTTAAGGTTTAGTAAACAAAGTATTCAGTACGCTACAAACAATTCTTTTATTTACAAATTGATACAACTTAACTGTTGAAAATGCAACAAAAAATTCAAACAAAAAGTTAATTGGTAAATTATTTCAGGATGGTTCTTTGATACTGCAAATGGGAACTAAGCAGGTTATTAGTATTGTTCAATTTAACTTCTTATAGAAAAAAGATTTAGAATGTAAATTTACCCACAATTCTTATAGAAAGTCTTTAACGATGAAGAGTAAGATGTCCACAAGTCCTGAGCCAAGTAAAAAAACATTACTTCTGAAATATGATTTCTACATTGCAATCACTGTTTAAAAAACTGCATAAATTCACATCTGAATTTTCAAAATCCATTGAAATTAAGATATTTAATATGACAGTGTTCAGGGTTCATTTTTATATTTTCAATGCAAATTGAAAACTTAAAATGTTAATAAATCTATATTTTAATGTTGTTTATGATGGTGAAATCAGAATTTCAAAAGAGGGTAAGGTAAAAAAAATATTTTTGGAAATTCGCTCCCATCACATCAACAAGACAGCTGATGTGGTTATTTTCAGACATTACAATTATTATACGAATTCACAAAATTTAATAGGTTTAAATTTACCTTTCTATGCAGAACGGAGAATAGTTTAAATAAAAAGAATTGTCCAAATCCGTAAACATGCTAACTTGAAGTCCAGTTGTAAAATGTACTTTCAGTTGTTAATTGTAATTTGAGTTTGTCCTATTTTACAGAGTTCGGTGAAGATGAAACTTCTGTGCCAGTTGGTAGCAGAATCTATTATACAAAGCGAGCCAATTAATGTAAGTACACAAACTTCTGTCATTTTTTGTCAAATAAATTTAATAATTAGAGGTCCACTTGAAAACAACACTGCTTGTTCAGTTTTTGTCATTTGCTCGGATAAACCTTTCGCGTTTTAAACTTTAAAATATGAAAATGGACCGTGATTTGCTGTGAAATTCATTTGCTTACTTTTGGTTGATTTTAAAAGTTTAAAATGCTAGTTTGTACTGATCTGAATGCTGATTATTATGGTGGAATCAGATTTTCAAAAAAAGAAAAAAGTTTTTGATTTGTTTAGAAATTTTTTCAAATTGCCATTTTGAAACTGTTGGATGCATATTGTTGTGTAAGAAACTTGTCCAAGTTATTGTCAGACTTGATTTTCCTCCTAAGTTTAAACCAATTACACAGAAATTGAGAACACGATAATGCTAAAACACACACACACTCATTTCAAAATTCCTCGACAGTGTCTTCAGTGTCTCACCATGACGACTGCTCCAATAGCTTCATTTTTTAATGGATGTTTATTAAATAAAATTTACTGTAAAAAAGCTGTTGTATTCTTAAAAAGAAAAAGACTTATTAAGTATGCAGAGACTATATACAAGTTGTTACACTAAACTGTATCTGCTGCAAAAGGGGTTTCGATAAGCAATGCTCTAAGCAGGGTCTGTAAATTTTGATAAGCTTACGTTATAAAAGAAGAAGGAACGGCATTGGGGAGTGTGAAAATAACAGTGCCAAATGTAGTAATCCAATATGGTGGCTGAAAGCAACGCGAGATGGAATTACCTTTAGCTTGTGACCGCCGCGTGTAGGCTAACATCGTTACAGCAAGACACTCCCATACTCAGTAAAACATAAGACAGAATCTGATTCAGTGCTGTCTGACAGAACTACTTTTCATTTTTCATTAAAAATTCTTTTATAAACTATATATTGCACCTCACAATATTACAGTATTGATAATAAATAGGTATTTATAATCATAATGTATTTAATTTGTTTGTTTGTGTGTGTGTGTGTGTGTGTGTGTGTGTGTGTGTGTTTTTCCTCTCACATTCATAATTTTGGTCTGATTGAGTTCAAGTTAGGTACAAAAATCAATTTTAGTAACAGCTTAGACCAATTAGTTCCCCCCCCCAACAACCCAAGTAACGGATAAAAAAAAATTCAATAGTTTTAAAATGACAGCCATTTCAAATCCTGAAAATCCATAATTTTTTGAAAATCTGATCTCACCGTCATTCAGTGCACTAAAAACTACAAAAGTTAAAATTTTGGATTTTCTAAATCTGCTGGAATTAATAAATTGAATTTGCATCAGAGTTCATTTTTATATTTTCAATAGAATTTGAAATGCTAATGTATACACATATGAATGCTGATATACGGTGAAATGAGAATTTGAAATATAGAGTAAGACAGAATTTTTTTTGAAGTTCGCTTCCATTATGTCAGCAAGACAGTCGAGAGCCAAGGTTATTTAATTTCAGTTCATTGGAAAAATAATATGGGTTAACTGACTTAAAACTAACACTTTATAAAGTTTTAAAACTACCGTCTTAATTAAGGTCTACATGAATGAGTACTGTATTTCATTATTTTACTGATAAAACAAAATTTGCTAATAAAGTATGGTTGTTTCATTTTTTGTTATGTAAGTACCGTAAATTCAGTGTTACTTTAAAAATAATAGATGCCTGAATGAAAGATGTTTATGCATATTAGCTGTCAGTTTTTGTAGTATTAAATGTTTGACGGCCATTTTGAAACTGGCAAAATATCACTAAACCGAATATTCCAATATCAACAAAGTTCTCACCCTTAGTTATTCGTATTTATAAACTGGTGATTCTCATTTATTATAACATAACAATTTCTTTTTGAAAGGTAAAAATGTTGCTTTCGTGTAAACATATGCATGAAATAAAGTGAAAAGATTATTTTTTGTAAAACCTATCTCAGATTTCATTCTCCTATAAAATATGTTTCTGAAATCTTCTTTTCTTCTTACAACTCCAGCTTATGGGACATTGTGATGTCATGTTTATCAGCGACCTACATTGCCTAGTTTCAGTTAAACGTAATCCTTTAATATTAGTTTCAAAGGAGGTCATCTTTTTTAGACATGGCATTTGGCTAACTTCTTATGTTCAAAGAATCTGCAAAATTCCAAATAAATGTGACTGTTTTAACATGTATAGCTGCAGGTTTTTTAGTCTAATACAGCTGATTTCAGACAATAACTTTTTTCTTTTGTTAACTGAGGTAATACATGTGATTATGTTGATTCATAGTTTTGTATCAATAAATTGATTGAATCAACTATCCTTCCCTGAGCTATAAATATTTTTCCATCCCCACAGTACCTTGTGGTGGCAACAAAACAGGAGTTTTAGGCAGGACATTGTACAATTTTATTTTCTCTTCTTAATTACAGTTTGAAGATAATAAATGCACGTAATCCCAACAACACAAACTATTGAACATGTTTTACCTGTTACACATTTTTCAAGCTTTTTTTTACATTAAATGTTCCTTTTTTTATCCAATAACAGTTACTTGTTTTTCTCCTTCATTGTTCTGTACCTGCGCTTTAACACATTGCCATATTAACCTTGTAACTGTATTGAGATCGATCTCTACCAGTTTGGGTTTGCCATATTACAGAGTGGCAGACTATGGGACATATTCACTATACAACTTAAGCCTAATATTGCTTTAAATATTCTATATAAACTCTGCATTATATTTGGACAGTTATTCCAAATTATTAATAAACGACAATGTATTAATAATACATAACTAAAAAAATATATAATTTATTACTTGTAATATAATTATATCCTAACAGTTTTTTTTCAGTGATTGTAATTAATATTAACTAAACTAATAACAATATACATACCATATGTATACTAATATACACATAGACATATTGAGACTTTTCAAATAAAATTTTACAATTGTATACAATAATAATTCTGTTAATAATGCCGACTAAAAAGTCAAAACAAAAGTCTATTAAAATAGAAGGCAAACTAATAATGATAGTTGATAATTTTAAGTATTTGGGAGAAAATATCACTAGAAACATAGCCGAAAAACTGGCAATAAAAAATATAATGAACAAATTAAAGAAGGCCCTAAAGTTAACTTGGGGTTATATAAGAAAAAGTCGCTTTCCATAAAGTCGAAAATCAGACATTATAATACGGCCACAAGACCGGAAGTGACTTATGCCGCAGAAACTGTATTTAATCTAAGAAGCCGAAACAGAACAGAGGAGCTTCCAAAAGTGGAAAGAAAAATATTGAGAACCATTATCAACAAAAAACACATGGTAGAAGGAACATACAGACTGCTGCCAAGTTCAGCCAACTATCAGGACAATGAACATCTGTTAGATAATATTAGAAAGAGGAGACTGGCTTTCTATGGACACCTAATAAAGGTTACCAGAAGAAAGACTGACGAAGAAACTCCTAAATTACCAACTCAAGATGAAAGTAAAGAACGAGTGGCTTAAGGAAGTGGAACAGGACCTAAAAGAATTAGGGATAACGGATTAACGTCTGAAAGAAGGAAGGGAAAAATCAATCCTTAGGAATAAAAACACTAGATTAAAATTTAAAGAAGGAACAAAAAGAGTTGCCTTTATCTTGGAGGAAGTTAGACTACAGAGATCATTAAGACTAAAAAAGTATTGGGAGAATCTCAAAAACCTAAAAGAACCAAAGTTGAAAGCCCAAAAGAACCAAAATTGACTAAGTGTGCTCCATTGAGAGCTTAAAAATTTTAAAAAATAATTCTGTTATCTTATATAAGAAAATAATTTAAAATTTTTCAATTAAATAATTATTTTAATTATTTAATAATTTAATTATATAAATTTCCAATTATATAATAGAACTATGAAATATGTTTAATTCTCTGATTCAAGTTTGTCTTGTTACATTGTTAATAATTAGCTTTGTGTTTTCCAGTATGAGAAGCTCAAGAAACTTACGTCTGATGCTAAATTGGGTAAGTTTTGCACCACAGTTATTGGAAGTAATTAAGTAGTGGGCATATTTTGTGTCAAACTTTACTTGCGTACATTACAGTACTGTAATAGGCCTATACTGTTATTACAGTATTATAGTGCTATTGCACTAGACCTGTTGATAAGTGTTTTTAAACATGCCATATTGCTTCAGTGCTTAATGTACAGTGTTTGGAACTAGCATAAAAAAAATATTATATGAATAATTTTTATTATATAATAAATTGTATAGGTGCAATTGTGCCTCTAGTATAGGAAAAATACTATTGTTGTGTCTATTGTTCAAAACTAAATTAATACCACACACATTTTTTTATTATTTAGAGAAGGGAAATATTTAATATATGATAGATAATCTCAAAATCCTTAAAAAGCTGGATATCTTTAATAAAAAATATGAAACTAATTTTAATATGGGATTTACTAATCTTATTCTGGAGTGCAGTTGTTACTTTCGTAAAATTCAGTTAAACATTACTTTATCTACTCTTGTACATTACATTACATCCTCTACTCTTGTATATTTTTTTTGAAAAGTTATTGTACTGCTGCTGCCACTGATCTTTCTTTTTTCTTAATTTATAGATTAAAAACAACGATGGTAAATCCTACACAGGCTTATGTACCTAAGGATTCTCTATTCTTCACATATTAAGAAGTACATTACATTATAGTACGATTTAATTATAATAGCCTATATATTAATATAACAGTATAATTCTTGTCGGTATACTGAATGTAAAAAAATATTTTGTTTGTAATATGTGTAATAACAGTTTTAATGAATTGATTTAAAATGAAGAAATACCAAATATTTTTATAACCTAAAACTAACAACAAATTATAAGCATACGTTAATATGTATTTTGCAATAACAGTTTAACCTCACAACTTTGACTAAACAAAAGAACTCAATTGTAGGAAATATATATATATAGTTGTCAGCAAAACTATATTGTACAAAAAACAATGAAATCAGATCAGTATTTTGAAATTCTCAATAAAGAATGGCATGTTTCACTTCATTTAGTGTATAATTTTTATGGTGATTTGCACGTATACTTCAATGTGCAAGGGCTGGGTTGTCCAAAATAGTTAGAGCACTGGTCAGTCAGCTGTTTTTAAATTTGCATACCTTAAGGTTATATGCAGTTCAGAACTGTAGTTACTGCTTTAAGCTTTTTCATTATTGTCGATTTTTCATCCACTTTATCTAAATTTTTGTAAATTATCGCAAAAAAACTTTTTATTTCAAATGACAATTCAAACGTAAATAATTATAGCTTAACTCAGTCAAATGATATGCTTTTTATCAGTAAATTGCCCAGTAACAACTTTTCCACAGCAAACTAAGTATAGAAGTAGAATATATATATGTAACACAGTGAAATTTACAACGGGATTTAATGTAATATCCCATAGGATACTTGTACATACATAAATTGGTTAACTGATAAATATACTTTCATTCAGTAAAATCAGTAAACAAGTTAACAAGAATCAGTAAAGTTACAATAAGTTCAGTAACTTTTCAGATGATGATGAAACTAAAGCTTGCGTGTCCGCATTATCATTCATCTTGAAGAGCGCCGCTCGCCATGGTGCTCCTGATGCAACATTAGCTAATGAACTACAACAGACTGGCTTTCCTCGAGAACATGCCCAAGCGTTATGCCGAGTATACAGTGACAAATTATCTGACCTCACGACTCATCTTCAACAAACAAGTTTACGCACTTCGAAATTGATCAAGGCTATTGCTCAACCCCATAACAAACATTATGATGTTCAGATCACTTATTGGAGCCTGGAAAAAAATGACGAGGAAACAGTTTCTTTCAACATGACTTCATCGCAGATGTTAACTTTAATTAGTGGTGAGTTTTACCCAGGTGGCTTACAAATGTAGTAACATACATTCTGTGTTTAATTTTTAATGGTTCGTACAAATTATAATATTTGTGAAGGAAAAAATCTGTGGCTTTAACCCATGAAATGGTTAACATTTGGGGCTAACCATCACTGCTTATGCTGTCATTTAAGTCGCTTATGAAAGTGGGTGGGGGTTCATATGCCACAGTATGCATTTTTTCTAAGAACTTACTTAGTTATTCAGTGCTTTAAAATAACTCTTGCAAGGCATGTACATTTCAAGTAAACTGCGTAGTAACAGCTTTTCCACAACAAACTAAATAGAGAAGTAGAATATTTGTTTATATGTAACTCCATGAAATTTACACCACAATTTAAGGTAATATTGTTCTTAGGATATGTGTACAATTATTACACTTTGTAATAATTATTACATTGGTTAATTGATAATATTCCTAAATACTTGTACTAGTGTATACGTTTTCCTCCTGGGATTGTTTTCAAATTTTACATACTGTAATCTTGATTCTGTAGTGTAGGTCACACACATAAAATATTAAAAATGATGAGTTATTTGTACATATTAAAGAAATCTAGAAAATGTAGACTACTAATCATTTATGAAAGAAACCTAATGACAGATAGGCCTTTTGTGAAAGTGGACTGAAATATCTGCATATTTTCCATAATAAATATATAATCTTTTTTTATGCAAATTGCAATGAAATAATATTTAAAAATGTGATCCCTAGAAAAGTTAACAAGTTTTTTTAGGACTGGGAGAGAGAGAGAGGGGGAGGAAGAGAGAGAGAGAGAGAGGGAGAAAAGATAGGGAGCGAGAGGGGGAGATATATATATTTGAATAACCCTCACTTTTTTAACTGTCATTTTCTATTAGCCATCAGGTTAACAAACTTCCACTGTAAATAATGTGTAATAAATAATGGAAGTAACCTTCTAGACAAAGTAAAACACTGTAACTGGACACAACTTATTTGTAGCATAGGCAATAACAGCGGAGCCGCCTCGGTGGCCTAGTGGATAGCGTACTAGGCTTTCACCCCGAGGACCCGGGTTCGATTCCCGGCGAGGGCTTGGCATTTTCATACGCTATAAATCATCCCAACGTCTGCATTAGCCCAAGTGTGCACAATAGTCGGACGTTAAACACAAAAAAAAACAAGGCAATAACAGCGGACACTAATTACTACCGTAAGCAAATATTGATAGTAGAAAAGTAAACAAAACTATCATCTAGTGGAAGGAGATAGAAACATTTCAAATAGTGTTAACAAATTTGGAAAGAGTGCATGAATGTTTCTACCGGAAGGTAACACACTATTTATAATACCATTGAAAGTATAAATCCGTAACGTAGTCATGTGAGTACTCTGTTACATGAATACTTGTCAGAAGGTTAATTACGGATTTATTGTATTATAATATGTACATGTATGTAAAGACCTACATATGTAAAATTTACATAATACGTAATTAGAGTTAAATAGAAAATTTAAGAGTTTTACTACTTTTCCAAAGTAATAGTAATAAAATATTCTGTGCTATGAACAGAGTATATTATATAGATCGCCAAAAGTATGGGTGGTCTATTTCTGTTATGCATCTATTCTGTCATTAGTCACCCCAATGGTATGAGAATGATGGTCAGTCAAGATTCTACTGTGTGTGTGTGTGTGTGTGTGTGTGAGCGCTCGTGCATGTGTGCGTGCATGTGTGCGTATGTGTGTGCGTGTGTGTGTGTGTTAATTAATTAATCTATTGATAGATTAATAGATCTAATTAATCTATCGATAAATCTATTAATAGGAAATGGATAGGATTTCACACCACTTACTCCCTAAACAAAAAGAATAAGGGGGTATAAAAATCGTTTTTTTTTTAATTTAGTATTTTGTACATAGAAATTTTTATAAAAAGTGATCTTATTTTTTCTAATTCCAAATCTTTTCTAAAATTTTCCCATTCCCTCTTTACCGCACAAATATTAATTTTCCATATTACAAAATTAAATTTGACAAAAATAATATCAAACAGACTGAATGAAACAGCGACTGATTTTGTTATTGAATCAAATGGATTTATTAATTTCGTTCCAGTCAGTTTATGAAAGTTCGCTGCAGGGAACGTTCACTTTATCCTGGCTCAAAATTAGTTTTGTTCAATTTATTACGATAGTGTCAAATACAAACAGAATTTTAAATTGAACTTTGTCTATGGCACCTGTTTGCAGATATTGTTTAAGCTTTTCATTTAGTACTGTAGGGCTGCAACGCTAAAAGATTTATTTAATGGTACTAATTTCCCATAGAAGGTAATAAATTACCTATGCATGGGCCCAGTTTAATACAAAACAGAATCATACATAGTTTATCTTAAAACTAAAACTAAAAACTAGAACCAAACCAAATTATAAGACCTACATTGCCTGAGGAACTACAAATAATAACTTATTTCAATATATCTGCATTATTCTTGTTAAATATTTACTATGGTAACTGAATTTATGAGCAGCCATTTTTTCAGTTTATTTTTTTAGCATGTCTTTACTTACATTAAGAGTTTTTAGATCATTTGTTAATCTATTAAATATATAATTGCTGTGTATATATTCTTTTTTTACCAGCTTCGTTATATACGGTAGGTACTTGTACAGACTTATGCCTTGTAATACTATTACTATTTATAAAATTCATTGCTTAAATTATAATAATTTCTTAACAATGTTGTCAAAATATAACTCTAATTTATGTTTAGTATATGTTTTTGAAATTCAGAATCATTACTTATTATTTTTAATATCTTTTTTTTTTTTTGTAAATTAAGTAATGGCAAGAGAGCATTACAATATGTTGCTCCCCAGCCTATTATACCATATGTGGCAATACTGTTGAAATGTCCATAATAAAGTTTTACTTGACATAATCTTTTATGTCAGAAAATAAGATGTTCACATTTATTAAAATTAGCATCAATATTGTTTAATTTTTTTTATTAATTAAATAAATTGTTATTCAAATGTCATTTGCAAGTAAAAAAACGTGATCATGTGATTGTGAAATTTAGTGTTTCACAAACGTTATGTAATAGGCATGTTATTTTTAAACTTGAGGCTTCAGCTGTGCATGTACTAAACATAATAGTGGCATTCCTCGATTTCAGAATAAATAGAAGATAATCAACCGCAATAAGGATTTTTTTACTGTAATTTACCCCTAACCATAAATTTCTTTTATTTAGAATGTTCTACAATGACTTGCGTTACAAATCTTAATTTATGACCAAAATCTGATGAACCTATTTTGAGAAACTATGCAGATTTTTTCCTCTTTTAAATAGATCCTGAAAAAGATCTTTTTGGGGCAGAAAAGCTAGTTTTGTGTTTCAGAAAAATTATTTAATCAAATTTTTAAAATATCCAGTTTGTAACAGTTTTATGAAAAAGTGGTTGAGACATTTTTTTTTAATTTAAAGTGTATATTTTTTCTTAACATCTATACTTTATGTCAGTTAGACTAATGAGGATGAGGGATCAGTGTTAACGGTAAGGGAAAAGCAATGGGAGTAACTGCATCTCCAACCCATAACCTTTAGGTGCGTAGTTCAGAGACACAGCAGACTGATTGGTGCTCTAATGACCTCGACCTGCATGCATGCACATATGTGCATGTGCATGCACACACACACACACAACATGACACAAACCACATTGTACTTGGAGGACATTTACGTCCCTGTTTTAGAGAGAGAAGGAAAGAGGACTTTTGTCTATTCTTGCCTAATATAGAAAGTGCATTGTTGTTTTTATCAGCTACAGATAAATCAAAATCTGAAGTGAAACATTGTACTTTGTATGAAAATAAATTACCCAGTATTAACATAACCTTCATTAACTTGTAAATTATTATTTAGATAAACATGTAGAATGCAAGGTTCTTTAAATTAAAATAAGTGACTTAAAAATTGTTGTTGTTTTCCAATGACTTCCGCTGGCTCACGCCATCTTTTATCTTGCTTCCCAGTAGAGGCCAGGGAGGTCTCCTCTTCTCTGCTTCTCTTCATCTAATTTTCTGCAGACCAGGAGGTGGTCCTTGTTCATGATGGTGTCTGGGCATTCACACAATGTGCAGTTGTCATAGTTTAATATCTTAATTTTCTTCAAGTGTTCATTCAGACAGTTGTGTCCAGTTGTCAGCCGAAAGACTGCGACAGATGTCCTCCTCTGGAGATCCTTGACCTTCCCATACAAGTCGAATACATTCTCATAAGGCTTGTTCTTTATGTCTTCCTTGACTTTGTTTGTAAATTCAAGATAAGATGTTCGCTTCAGTGCACTAATCCTAGCCTCCAGTGTGAGCATTCTTTTTGGTTTCTGCACTATAAGGGTTCCTTGTTTGGCCAGCTTGTCTGCCTGCTCATTCCCTTGTATGCCTACAAGTGACGGGATCCACTGCAGAACCAATTCCTTGGTAATGTGTTTAACTATTTTGTATTTCTTCTGGATCGATTCTATCATAGAGCCTGCAGATGTGTTGTCAGCAATTGCTTGTAATGCCGATTTAGAGTCAACTAATATCACTATGTTATTATTCAACCATGGCCTCGTTATTACTTGCCTCAATGCCTTATCGATTGCAAATAACTCCGCCTCAAAAACAGTGGCGTCCGAGCTTAATGCAAAATAGAGAGAAAAATGCTCACAGAATATTCCCGCCCCTGTTTCACCTCCGATTTTAGATCTGTCAGTGTATATTCGCAACCAGTCGTCTGATGGGTATAGGTTGTTTATAGTCTCCAAAGTAATTTGTGCAACTGTGACTGGCTTTATTTATTGTTTCCACAAGTTGAGTGCTTATGTTGTACCTGTCGTAGTCCAGAGGACTCTTCAGCTGTGTAGGCTCCTCGATCACCACACCATTTGATCTACATTTAAGCATCAGGTGTTTGAAACTTGTTTGTGTTTTTAATGTTTATTCTGCTGGTGGTTCTAGGATCCATGGGTTATTGTACTTCCTGTGAAGAATCTTCTCATATGTTATCATAGCATTTTTTAATTTAATTACTTAAAAATTAAATTAAATAACTGGAAAATATATATTAGTTGTATTTTTCTATAAACAAGTGTTTCACATATCCTTTGTTCCTAAAAGAAGCAAAACAAATATTTTGGAAAATATTTGCAAAAAATTAAACCTTTTGCATCTTAAATCTGATTTAATTGACATTGCTTTTATGTATATAATCTCAGCATTTCTTCGCACTGACAATTTTTTATAAAAATATCCAAGCAGTAAACAATGCTGTTTATAATATGCAGACATTATTAATACAATAACTAACGGCTTAATTCTTTGCCGCTCCTATTTAAAGTCCTGCCACTAGGACGAGATGGTTACGTTTTTTACAGGGACCTGTAGCTAAAGCAAAAAATATGCTCTCCCTTCGGAAAAAAATCATAATAATAAAACTATAAGAGATAGACCTATAATCCTTTTTTATTTGATTCATAATAGATTTATGCAAGTGGTAAATTATTCACCTAATTTTGCACCTACACATTTCGCTGCTGGTGGTATTCCAAAAAACACCCCACGGCACAATGGAAGGTCACATTTCTTAGACTTGTATGTTGTCCGTTTACCCCTTCCAGACAGGATTTTACCTTTTTTTCTGTACACATAGCACACTTTTGCATGGCCTAATATTTTTTCTAGGGTGTGAAGTGTTTTAGGAGATTTTGAAAAAAACATTCTAGGTGTGAAGCTAAAAAAGTACCTGTGGGAAAACTTTTCTTCCCGCCTGTATGCTTATGAGATGAAAATATTGCTATCAGCTGATTCACCAGGTTCCACCTGAAGGTCAGCTGTCTGTTTCCTTGTACTGTAGTAGGAGGCTGGTTTGTGAGATCGTACAAGATGAATGAGTTCACAATACACATATTTAGAATGGAATGCAAAATAAATTTCCACCATTTTTTTTAAGACCTACCAACACTATAGTATTCACGTTTCTGATCACTTACAACCACACCCCCATATGCTTTGTGTAATAGTAATGGAGGTTTCATTATCATCTTCATCTTCTTTGATGAGAATACTGAAATATGACTATCAGTGCTTTCTTCTAAAATTTCTGTGTCTCTTACTTTTTTACTCGAAATGTGCGATGTACTTGCCATTGTCTCAACTCAACTGAGCCCTCAATAGGTTACTAACTTTTGAACTTGACCTTCTGTGTATGATTCATATTTATACACGTGCAGGCATGCATGCTAAGTAATTCGATTGTGTTAGAAAACAGGTATCTTCTTTTTCCTTGATTTACGGAGGCTGCAACACGAGTGTTGGCAGGCAGGGAACATTTACATTTCGAGCGTTTTGGAGCGTTAGGGCCGGCAAACAGTTAAAGACTGTTGACGAGTAAGTGTATCAAATTGGTCAAATGGATGAGCAATCTAAGGCACTACACTTGGCCCTTATAATTTGTTATGTGTGAGTAGGTTCATATCCCAGATCAGACATTCATTTTACATACTTGACCGAGAGTTTTTCATCAAAACATTTCACCAGCAATAACTTACTTTGTATTCATTTGTTTCAGAACTCAAGGTTTTAAATGAAAGATTGGCAGCCGTTGAACGAGACCTGTGAATACTTACTTCTGAAATTTGTTATTTGTTAAGAAAATTAAGAAATGAAAAACTGAGTTAAAGAAGACTATTTTCATTTAAACCTTTAAATCCATAAAAACAGTGTTCAACCTCAAGACGAAAAAGAAAATAGCATATTCGAAAAATGTTTAATTTTTCTACTGACGTTTACACTCAATACACAAAATTTTTTATGATGGAATAAATATGTATCCCAAGTTCCAGTTTGGTAAGTTTTTACATGTATTTTAAATTTTTAACTTTCACGCTGTACTATAACATAGTTATTTTGTTTTCTATTATTTACTTTTACTTTTTTTATGGACATGTTTTTTTACCACCCTCTCCTCTGTGCCAAGATGGCCATTGTGACCTCATCCTAAGGATTGTTTATTAATATTTTGCTCTTATTATTTTCCATTAAACTATGTCAGCAGATCTAATTAATATATGTCAATTTGGAGAGGTATTTTGTTAGTTTGCTAAAATAATCATTACATACAATTTTAATATTCATTTTGACACTAGATGGTAGAAAATGTAGACAAAATTATAAATCTAATTTGGGTCAAACTAAAAAGTAATTTTCAGCTTTTTTCTGTCTTACATATTTCTGTACTTATAGATTCTCTAACAACTTTAGAAGGTTTTTTACACTCCTTGACCTTTTGAAGTGTGAATAAACGTAATTAGAATACGATTCGTCGTTTTTTATATTTCGGCATTAAATACGATTAAAAAAAAGAGCGCATAATCATATGCTACAAAAATTATAGTCCTTATAATTTGTTCTAAACTAAAATAATTGATTACTAGCTACAATTCTGTTTGAATAACATCAAAATGTTATTAGACAAGAAACATAAAGTCCTAAACCGGTTAAGAAAAAAAGATCATTTTAAAACTATATCAGACTTTCCTTATAAAATGCAAAAGGTTAAAAGGCTTGATTTTGCTTCTTCTCCACACCCATTTCTTACATCAGGCCTCAACAAAAGAGTTCTTTCAAATAATTTGAGCCTTTTCGAGTCTTGTACAAGTGTCCAAGGTTATTCCAAGTCAGATCACAGTTCCTAAATTTACATGCTTAGAATGATTAGGTAGGTTATCATTTTTTTTAAAGAAATTATTCTTTTTCTTATTTATTTCAAGACATTATTGTCTCTGATCACTACAATAACTAACACAAATTGGTATTTCATGTTCTCCACCATGTCTAAATCAGTTTTATGTTCAAGTTCATTTCTTGTTCAATAGTATTTTATTTTATTGTTCAAACCTTGCCTGCTTTTTCAATGTTTAGTGGATCTTTTATACGTTGTTGAAATAAATTAATGGTGTGTTTTTACTTTTATATAAAAGATTTTGTACAAGCAATATTTTTTAATATTGTAAGATTCATCCAAAGTTACACAAAAACACTTAACGATCGGCAAAGCCTAATTATCTGTTGCATGTTTGTAGTATTATATTGCATTTAATTATATTGTACATAAACAAAAAATGTTTTAATCTAAAACAGCTATTGTTCATGAGTTTGGATAAATAAGTTTATTTTAATTAAATGTGACAAGAGAGGAAGTATTGATACACAAAAAAATAATTCAAAACATTATTTTATTAACTTCCAAATAGACTTTTAAAAAACCAACAAGTGCATTATATTAAAAGGAAGGCAAACTATACTTTTTTTTAATAAATGCTGTTCTAACAACATTACTCTGATAAAATAATATTACAATTCAACAGATTCTTACTATACCATATATTTCTGCTACTTTTCATCTTCCAGTTTCCCTTTTAAGTTTGCACATGTATTTTTCTATGAGTAACTCTCTTACTTATAAACTATGTGATCAATCACGATAAAATTTGGCGAAAATGGTCTTCGTAGCAACTTAAATAAACCCAGGAAAATATAAAGCTTGACAACAAAAATTTTAAGTGTAAAAATTATTTATTTTTAATTTTTATTTATCTAATGTGGGTTATTTGAAACTAGAAGAGATTCACATTCTGAATATATATTGTTCATACAGAGCCACCAGACATATCCAAAAGTTTAAAAGTTCACGTCCTTCAACCGAATTTCAACATGCTAGGTCAGAAAAATCTTAGAAACTGTATAAACATAGTTTGAACCAAAATGGAAAAAAATGTTTTTCAGGATTTTTCAATATTTTATATATTTTTGTATTTATAGACTTCAAGAAAAGCACCTTTTTGAAAAATTCACCTACTTTAGAAAGGTTTTTTTATTCTTTTGCAGTGTATGTGAGTAGAATATGATTCAAAAGTCATTTCTATATTTAGGCATCAAATATGTTTCAAAAAACACTAACTTGTGCGCTGCAAGTGGTACAGTTCACTTCACAGCAGTGCAGATACAGAAGTCTGATCCATTCTTGTTAGTAATTAGGATTAAGATCAATTCTTCCCATCAGTGATCTATCCATTCTTGTTAGTATACAGTTTATATTTGCAAACAAGGAGACTGCGGACTCACATTGCACGCATTAAAAACATGTGCTTAGTATTTTTTATATTTTACGGACTATAAAGACGCACTTTTTTCTTCGAAAAATTGTCTTCAAAATTCAGGTGTGTCTTTTACTTGAAATTAATATAAAAGTATCCAGTGTTTGATTTAAAATTCCCGCCAGTCTTAAAAATGGCCATATATTCGATGATGTGGGAAACCTATCTCTATCTGGCAACATTGGATTCAACTGGCAGCAGCAACACGCTGATGCGATGAACATGAGTTGCAGGGATTCAAAAGCTTGCTAACACTGTCTCCCTCCCGCCCCGCCATCACAAACCTAGAACATTGTAAATGCCTGAAATAAGTCCACATTGCAAATGGTCCAAACCCTAAACGCTTGAAGAAATTGGATTTTCTTCAACATGGACTTTTTGCAACGAATCTTGTATTTTTCATGTAAAAGAAACACTTTTGCAAAAAACCAATCACAGCGTAGAGAGGCGTACCTATGGGCGTGGCATAATCATAAAAGTTAAAAATTTAAGAGGTTCCATAATGTGTGTAACGCGTATAATGTGTGACTGAATATAAAGAGCACTATCTAGCGGTGGAAAAATGAAACAGAACAAGTTATACTGAATAATAAAATAGAATAGAATTAACTGATATACTGACTATGTATTTACTTTCATACAAGTATATAGCCTTGTCTATTTTTTTTAGTCTATGATGAGACATTGCAGTATACAGTGTCAGTGAACTTGAACTGAAAGTGATTTGTATTATTGGTAACAATACAATATTTTTCTTAGTAGCAGTCTCATAATGGGAAAAAAATAAAAATAAACTAAGAATTTTATTTTAGTCTGGCTTTGCAATCTAATAATATAAACTGTAAAAAAGTTATTTTTTAAAGAAATTGCTTAAAAATTAAGGTGCATCTTAATTAATTAAGATGGTAGATAATTAAGAGCTTACAGAATAATTTTTGTTATGAAAGTTGTAATATGAAAAGTAACAGTAATATAGAAACACACATTTTTAAAATAAATTATTTTATACTTTTCAATGTGTAAGTATAGGTTTAGGCTGGGTGGGCACCAAATGTGGAGCAGAGATGCGCTGAGCGGAGATACTATGCATTAAAAACCAGAACCTATTGATTTAATGTAGTGCAACCACTGAAAAGGAAAGAGAATGAATGGAGTCGAGTGATATCACTGGACTCTAGATCATTTTCAATAGCAACACTTACATTAAAAACAATCAGTTCTGCTTTGAATGCATAGTTTGCTCCACATTTGGTGACCTTATATGTTGTATTTATAAATACGCAACAGAAATGAGTAGACACAATCATTTACAGTTCTTGATATCTAAACTTGATTCTTATTTATACAATATTGAAATATTGAAACTAACACTTTTTAGTACACTTTGTGTCATATTTTTTATTCACAAGTATATATAATGTATGTAGTGTGCTTTCAGTTTGAAGTATTCCTTATAATAATACCAACTTTAACATTTTAAAAACCAAATTTAATAAAAATGTGTAAAGCTAGATTACATTTAATCAAAATTCAACATCATTTGCAATACATTGTCAAATAACTAAATTATTAAACAGCATGCAAACATTTTCATATCCTATTATGCTGGCTAAACTGATGAACCTAGGTTTGAAAGCAACCCTCCACCATAAATATTAAAATGGCAACACTTAATACCTTTCCATATTTTTCAGAATTCTTTTACATTCTATGATAGACTTCTTAATTCTAAGAATGTGAAACATCTACTCATCCCTAATATTGACAAGTTTGTCCAGGACCTTTGACTGAAAGTCTGTAAAACAAGTTGAAATCAATTTTGTTACTATGTTTTGTACAGCAACTAATCTTTTCTTTCTAAACAGTGTACATCTGATGTTTTAAACAAAAATTATATCACTATAGTGAAAGAAACACTGTGACATATACAGTAAAAAGTGTCACTTCAGAAGTAAAAATAACGTTTAAATGACAGTACAGTAGATCCGTGATTATTTAACCTGTGGCAGAAGGCTGAACCAAACTCAAACAGCCTGTCATGTCTTTCCTTTATTGCAACACAACCAGCCCTTCACTCACCCCAACAGCATTTCATACAAGTTTCCAAATACTTTTTAAAGCATTTACATGTGATACAATATGTACGGTACTGCTTTAAAAATGGTTGCGCATAAAATTTTGGGATCAAAATTTTACTTTATAGTGACTTAGGTCACCACGCCATGTAACACAGGTGGGACTGGATTACAAGAAGCTAGATAATGACAGGTATACTAGTTCTGTTTGTTTATAATGAAGTCCTGAATCTATGACTTTGAAGTGTGCAGTTCAAAGATGCAAAAACTAATGAATGATTTGGCAACCCCAACCATTGACCCATTTACAAATGAAAGTCAGTAATAATTTATATCCAATCTTTTCTTTTACAGACTCACAGGCAATAGTTTTGGACAACCTTGTTGTATTATGTAGTTTTCAGAATGACACATATTTTATTCCAACAATTAGAGCAAACTGTTATAAAAAATTAAAACATTACACTAGAGTCAGGCGGCCACCAAATGCAGAGCGGAGCTGAGCTGAGACGAGCTGAGCAGAATGAAGTTGAATGGCAACCAGAAGCAGAGTTCATTCAGTTTAAAGAACAAGTTTGTATCTATTAAAAACTGTAACCAAGGCAACGATAACCTAGGTAGCAAGAAATAAGTAAGAAGCATTGTCAACATGGTGGTCCGAACCAGGACAGAGTCAAAGCTGCATGGAGCAAAGTTCAGCGACACCATTTCATCCTGCTATGCTTTCAGTGGCCGTAATTACATTATAAACAATAGGTTAGGTTTTGAATGCGTATTCTGCTACGCTCAGCACAACTCCGTTCTAAAGTTGATGGCCACTTGGCCTTAACCTACATCTTGCATTGTTAGAGACACAAAGTATCAACATTTAAGTAACCCTTTTTACAAAACAATGTACAGGATGTAGTAATTGTATAGTTCTGGGATATTAAACTGGAACTAAATAACATTTGAGACACAAAATAGAAGAATAAAAAAAAAAATGATACATACACTTATTTTCTTAACTATCATCTAGATTTGATTTATTGTGAGATGAAATTATTTCTTGTTGCATGTTTTCCTGCTTAGTGCAGAATCAATAATTAATAACAAGTTTTCAATTAAAAATTTATGTGTAACGTTTTTACTTTTATATATAACTTAGCCTCAGAATTTTTCTAAGTATCGTAGTAAAGTTTTAAAAAATGTTATAGCAATTTAAAAATAAATATATACAAAATAATCTTAGGAAAAAATATTTTCAGCTCAAAATTTTCTTAAAATTCTGTAATGCTTGGTAGCTTTTTTCCAGAATTCATGAAAATGTAGAAACCTATAAATAAAATTTTTTTAACCCTTGTCTCCTCTTTCCTCCGTGCTGTAAGGGGTTTAAGAACAATCAAACATGAAGTAACAACTTAACATTATCTTACAAAATAAGAAAAAACATGCAACTTGACGTAATCTCGATTGATTTTTTTATATATATATTTGTGATTTTTTATTAAAAATTTCTTTCAAGTTTGATAGAATAACAACAAATGACATTGTTTAACAAGTACATGTTTTGCAGGCTATACAAAATTTACAAAATATGGCACTAAACAAATGATGGTGTCAACATTAATACTTTAATCCTACAATTTAAACAAAACTACATTCAGTTATGTCAGTTTCTCTGATTAGTAATAAGATTATATATCTATTTACAAACCTATGTACATCCAGCCATTGCCCATTATAGAAAGAAATGTAATATTTGAACTAGTTTAGTTTTACAAACTGCCACCAAATCTAAATGGGGAGAGGAGTTATTACATACAATGTTTCATATATTATTCTTAAAAGATTTATATATATAATTCTTAAAAGCACTCAACAATTCATTGTTTGCCAAAAATTCTTGGAAGATACTATATGTTAATCAGGTTTATTTTCTTCATAGTAACATTTTATTCAAATTTGATCGTACAACAAAATTCGTATTTTTTTATTATGGGTAATAATTTTTGAATACAGTAGGCTACAAATAGCAGCGGCTACAAATAAATTTTGAGTTATAAAAAAAAATTAACGAAAAACTTGTCCATGCACAAAATTGTTCCCAACATTTCATTTGTGAGTATGTGGATATTCATCAATTTATACCTACATTTCTTAACTTAATAACTTAAGTTTAGTGTCCATTTTCTTTAAAATCAGTTATGTACAGTAATTTTAATTTAGCAATAAGATCAGTAACAAATTGGACCAGTTAACACTGGTTTTTTTTTTTTTCACTCCCGTCGGCCACAATTTGTTTTTAGAACTCGTTCGTCTGTAAACAATCAGGCAGTAGCAGTTTGCAAAACAACTCCATGTAACTTAAATTAAGAACAGATCCTTTTATTAACTTATGGGCAACAACATTAGTTCATTTGGTATAACAAAGTATTGTATACGAAGAACGGCTAAAAAATAAAGACTGATTTTTCTAAAGACAATCAGCGAGTGTTTCAAAGTCAAATGCTACATTACAGAGTCACATGACAGTTACTACTAAATTAAGTGCAATAAATTGCTAAAGGAAATGGTGTCACTACCTCGAGGGTTTACCACCATCCCCACTTAACAGAAGAAGATCAAAGAAGAAGACAGACATCTACTATCCAACACCACCACTACCCCCACGAATCCAACACCTTCTCGTGCACCCAGGGATGACCCTAGGGGTCCCCCGGGGGGGCTTGAGCACGAACCCGTGGTACATGACATCCCATCTCTCCATTCCTACCACCGATACAACTGCAACCTCTCAAGTTGGGCTGTAGCTTTCAATAACACTGGACATATTTGCAGCCCATACAGAAAATGTCTAGCATTTTAGAAGAGCAATTAATGCAAAGTTTTTATGAAACTCAGAAAGTTCGCTGTAGAAACTCATTCTTTGTTGAAATAAGTGAAGTGATGAATGTTTATCACACAATCAGATTTTTAAGTAGTTTGACGAGTAAAGATTGACAATGACCAAAGTCCAGGACGACCTTCAATATGCCAATGATGGATGAAAACATAGAAAAAATCGGCAATTTAATCTGAAAAGAACATTGGTTGAGCATTGCCACTGTCACTCAGTCTCTCAAATGAACATTGTGCTGACACTTTGAAATCCATCAAAACGAACTTAAACTCTTGGAAAGAGTAATAACATACGATGAATAGTGGTTTTTTTTACTTCTGATCCAGAAACTAACCAGCAATCGATGCACTGGAAGAACCAAAACTGAAGAAAGCTTGAATGTCCAAATCAAAATTCAACACTTTTTTCAACATCCATGGGATTGTGTATGTAAATTGGGTACCCGAAGGTCAAATCATGAATAAGAATTATTATCTTGACTAAATATTCTCTGTGAACCAGTAAGAAGGAAGGAACCTGAGTTGTGGAAAAACAAGTCATCAAGACAACGCACCAGTCCATACTGCATTTGTTGGCAAGAAATTTTTGGCTAAGCATGGGATCCCTATGTTGTAACACCCACACTACTCACCAGATTTTGCGACAGTTGAAGCTGTAAAAAAAGCCATGGAGACCCTGAACAAGTTTTCAGAAATTGACTTGAAACATGCTTTGACCAATGGAAAATTTTCATGGAGCGGTGATAGAGGAAAGTATATCGAAAAGGATAATATTCAAAGAATATGATACCATTAATCTAGATATTTTTTAGCCACCCTCGTATACTTAATGAAAATTATAATTTAACATCAGTCAGTCTATATCCTCTGGCAACTACAATAAGATAACTTTGGCAAATAATCCAGCATTCAGTCTTTACAATATTAGTAAAATACAAGACAGATATAGGCTTGTTGTTAATGTGCTTCAATGAAAAAATATATATGTTAGTTAAACCCACAAATTGTTTTTTTTAACACATGATAAATATATATCTAAACCACATGTTTCTTATTAAAACTTAATACATTTTAACTTATGAGCGTTTAAAGCTACACATAGTCTTTTATATTCTGTGAATCTGAAAACCGTGGAAGAATTAAAAGCGTTGTGTTAAAAGTTATTTTGTACCAGTGAAAAGAAAAGTTGCTCATAAATATTTCCTTGCTGAAAACAGTTAGTGTCTATAGGCAACTCAAGGACCATTACAATTTTGCTCACATCTCCATCTGTCTGTCGGTAATGCACCTCTAACTCATTAACAATCTGACACCAATTACTATAAAATTTGGTGAAAATATGACGAAAATCAGACTGTAGCAGTTTGAAACCAAAAAAATATTACAGGGTTGATAAAAAATATTTAAGAGTAAAATATCAGGGTTTTTTTTAATTATCTATTATGGGATATTATATGAATCTAGTAGTGATACGATCCCCCTTTATATATATATTTATTTATTATATATATATATATATATATATATATATATATATATATATATATATATATATATAAGGTTTATATAGAGCTACAAGCCTCTCTTTCTAATTCTGACATGTTAGGACACAAAAATCTCAAACAGTTAATGAACCTAGTTTGAATGAACAAAAAACATTTTTCTGGATTTTTTATATTTTGCATTTTTGAACTCAATAAAAGCATATTTTGAAAAATTCACTGAAGTTTTTCTTGTCACCATTCGATCTTATGCAGAGTGGATAGGTAGAATATGATTCAAAAATCATTTATATATTTGGGCATCAAATATGTTTTAAAAAAACACTTAAATCATACACTACAAGCAGAACGGTCTGCGTGATGTCCTGATTGACAGGTGTAGTCCAGTCTGCATCGCAACAGTGCAGGTGAACCAGATGTCAGCTGATCCATTCTTGTTAGTAGTTTATATTTGAAACAAGACTTTTTATAAGCTTGGCCATTTTATTTTTGAAATAAATATTTTATGGGGTTCATTTGTGTAGTAAAATATAACAGTGTATCTAAAAATAGCAGAATAATTTTTTCCCTTAACGCTCACACTTCATGCCAGTTAGACAAGGAATCAGCGTTAATGACAAGGGAAAAGCTTACAGCAGTAACTGCATCTTGAACCTATTACAACCTTGAGGTGTGCAAGTGCTAAGAAATGTAGCTCTCTGACATGTGCTTAACACTTCAGATATGCCTACCCCTTAACAGTATACTAACTGTTGCTGTTTTTATCAGATTTGCTGATAAAAAATCTATATTACAGTTAACACAAAATATTGTGTAGGCCTTGCAAAAACTATAAGCATTTTACAACATTTATATAATAAATGCTTATCAAACTTTACACTGCCAAAAAAGAAAAAATAAGTATATTATATTATAAATAATATATCTCAATTAGTTAAAAAAAAACAAACTTAAAACTAACTTTTTCCTAGTATAAAAATATCGCTCTAAACAATACAGTGTAAAGTTAACAATATTACTAAATGTTTTTTTTATATTTACATACATCTTTAAAATGTGTTATAATTTTTAAATATTGCTCTTTTTTACTTTTATTGTAAACATTGTAGCAGTGTTACCAAAAAACACTTAAAACTAAAAACCTACACATTATATTAATATGAATATCAAAAACATAATATCTCAACTCTAGCTACCAATTAATTAATTAACTGTGTTATTGTCAAATCATTTTTCATTAAAGGCTAATTGCTTAGATTACTTATAAAATTTGTTATACAAAATGATCGCTTTGATTATATGAGGGTTATATCTTTTTAGTTGTCTGAATATATCGCTAAAACTCTAGCTACCAATTAATTAATTAACTGTGTTATTGTCAAATCATTTTTCATTAAAGGCTAATTGCTTAGATTACTTATAAAATTTGTTATACAAAATGATCGCTTTGATTATATGAGGGTTATATCTTTTTAGTTGTCTGAATATACCGCTAAATGGCTTTTCAAGTGATAGGTTGAGGTATACAATGGACGACAGCGCATCTCGTGTACTATTAACCTCTGTCACTTCTAACTTCGTAATGCTATTTTCAGCTGATCTGCATACTTGTAAACGTGGTCACATCTATTTAATCTCCTGCTAAGTGCAAACTGGGAAATGTCATTCATTTTCTTCAGGAAGTAGGTAATGTAGCACAAATTCATCACAAGAATGAGCCGAGTATATGTTTAAAACTTCATGAGTAACGCTCTTGTGTGAGAATGGTGCAAAAATTTAAGGATGACCAAACTGATGATAATCAAGATCATGCAAAGTCTGTTGTTAATAAAGTCCTTATTCAATGAGTTGACTAAGTGATTTCAGAGACAGCAGCAAGTCATTAGTGAATTGTCTGATAATTTCCCTGAAATTTCCAAGGTCTTTTTACAAAACTGTTATTCTAGAGAAAACGTTTTGCCTCATGGATTCCTAAAATCTGACTGAGAACCACAAAATATGGCAAATGGGTTCCAGCCTTTTAGCTTTCTCGCATCATGATGAAAATGAAGAATTTTTAAAATCAATCAACAGGAGATCAAACTTTCATTTGCTCAAGCAACAGTTTCAACACTGGATGCATACAAACTCTCCGAACAAACCCGAAAAATTACAAAACATGTTCAACAACAGAAATGTCATGGCTAAGTTTTTAGGGTCATAAAGACCACAAGCTACTGCCCTAACTTGACAAATTCTTGTGCAATTCCATTGGGAAGTTTCCAATTACTTGCCGCACCATGGCAAAGATATATCTCAACACTTTGTTCTGCAAAGTCTGAATGCTTTTAATGTTTGTGTCACTTGCACATCCCCAAAGTTGTACACCATATATCCACACAGATTTCAACACTTGTTTATAAAACAGTTTATTGAAAGTTCAGATGTACAACAAAACAGCCATACAACAAAATCTTTCCATATCTGATTTTAATCCTTCCTTTTTGATTTTGATATATTTTTTACATTTTTACTATCAAGGGTCATACCTAAATACTTCGCTGTATTTACAAATGGTAACACTTCGGAATTCACTTTTATGCATACAAATGTTGCTCTTTTACTTGTGTAATACGAGATGTTAATATTTCAAAACAGTTACACAGGAGATATTTACCAAATTTATATTCCAAATGCCCCTATGCTATAATATGTTATCAAATGTCTGTGCAACATCCAGCAAAACAGCTGTACAGATCTTTTCTTCTTCTTCTTTCTCAGTTGCATTTACAATATAGTGAACCTGGCTCATTAGATCTAAATCCAAACTGCTGTAGCGGAATTAATTTTCTCTTACGAATGATTAGGTTTAAATTTTTTACAAATAGTTTCTCAAATATTTTGGACATAACTGATAGTAAAGATATTGGTAGGTATGATGTGTCTTCAGTCAGCAGCTTTTCTTGTTTAATAATTACTATTATCTCTGAAATTTTCCGTTGTTTTGGTATATGCTGTAACTTGAGGCACAAATTTATTAAGCATTAGAATTTAATTAATGTGTTATTTTTGAGTCTAAAAAGAGTGTGTGTGCATGAGTGCATGCACGTGTGTGTGTGTGTGTGTGTGTGTGTGTGTGTGTGTGTGTGTGTGTGTGTGTGTGTGTGTGTGTGTGTGTGTGTGTGTGTGTGTGTGTGTGTGTGTGTGTGTTACTGCTTAATGACATTACAAGTAATTGCATTATTTGTTGAGATCTATTTGTAATCTAACAATATTGTAATAAAATAAGACTATATATAACATCTACTTAACTAATAATACTAGTCCTATAATACAGATTGCTATGCGACTATTTTGAAACAATTTGAGTAAATGTACATAATAAAGCACTTTCCTAATCACCCCTCTTCCTTACCATTAAATAAGACTTTAATATCACTCTTAGAGACATTACCTAATGCTGACTTTTATGCTTAATATTTTTCAATCAAATGCTTAACTGCATTTTGTCAGGCATATGCACACAACATATAAAAAAAAATGTGTTTGAGTAATTTTAAAAAATATTTATGTTAACATTAAAACATTATTAGCTTCGCAGTTCCCCTGTTATTGTTTTCTTATTCAAATTCTGCAATCAAAGGTAGTAAAATAAGTATGTTAAGTTAATCCCAATAAATCTACAGCTAATTGGCAAGTGTATTATTAGGTTAGGTTAGGTTAGTCTTATCCGTTTTACTGTATTGATATAAAACGTATACTAAATTAGGTTAGTGCTTCTTCGCTGATACAGAAATGAACTCAAAGGCATCTTATTAAAGTGAATTTCAAAACGGTCAAAGCAAATCTCTAATCATTTCTTTCGCAAAATCGTAAGTTGCAAAACTAATCCCAACAGCTATCGGTCCTTTCACCCAATTCATGCTGAGCCCTTTAAAGAACCCTGCTCTGATGCCTTCTTCTCTGAAATCAAAAATAAAGCTAATATAGTACATTATATACAGTGAACAAGGTAGGAGAAACTGTGAAAGGTTAAGCGGGATGGGTGAGAAAGTACAGGTTACAAAATCTATGACTGTGAGGCTTTTACCAGCAAAAGGTGAAGGGTGTTTGTTTTCAAGCCTCCAAGGACCTCTCCTGAATGAGCTAGTCTGTGGACACATTGTTGGGACTAGTCAATTGAACTATATTACTATTATATTAACTGCAGTGCCATGGGTCATCAAACCCGAATCTTTGACATCCAATCAATCAATACATTACATTATACAAGTGTAACAACAAACAAAATATTATTTAGGCTCGCTGCAGTTTAAGAACAGATGATGTTTGTACTGTAACAACAGCTTTACAACACAATCTTTATCCAATAATATTAGTAATTATTGAAAATAAACATTAAACATACAGGGTGGTTCACCGATAGTACATACATTTAAAGCTGGCAGCAAAAATAAACAACGATATATCTGATTGTTCATATTGTACCCGTTTATTCCATATGTTTTAAAAATCCTGCCTAGATAATGCTTAGTCATTATTCAGCAACAATTCAACCAACACAGAAGTATAACTATCCAAGGATAGCTTTCGATATCACAGAAGTCGTTTTAATGCAGTGTTAAATAATTCGGTAAAACTTTTTAGTTTGTTTTAATACCCAATGGGCTGTAATAAAAAAATTATTGTTCATTTAATCAGTATATTTGGGGGAGGGACAGCATAAGAGAAGAAAAGTAATCACAAACCGTTCATTCGCTGGAAAAGTTCATGACACTTCATGTTGTCATTCGATGTGGTCTAAGAAACTGTACGTAGCAAGCTTCATAAAACATGGAAATATCTTGCTTCGCTTAGTGCAAAGAATTTTAAAGTGACCTCAAGCTTAAACAAACATACTGAATGGCAGTGTGTACACGATCGGGAAGGAAAGGTGACTTTCCCCAAGATTACAAGAAAGCACCTGCTACAAAAACCTACGCACTTGGCTTGAAGTGATGGTTTAAGCAGAGAGTCAAACATGTTCGAAATATTAATCAGTACAAACTTCTCACTCACACCATACAGTAATACTCTGTATAAAACTGTAACTTATTACATTTAAACATAAATAAGTAATTTAATATATCATATGTTGGTGCATAATAACACTATATACCGTATTTACAGACTACAAGATGCTCTTTTTTCTTCAAAAAATTAACTCTGAAATTCAGGCACACTTTATACTCGAAATTAATATGAAAGTGTTCAGTGTTTGATTTTAAATTCCTGCCATTCTTAAAAATTCCATATATCCGATGCCACTGGAAACCTATCTCTATCCAATAAGCCGCCTCGGTGGCCTAGTGGATAGCGTACTAGGCTTTCACCTCGAGGACCCGGGTTCGATTCCCAGCGAGGGCTTGGCATTTTCATACGCTATAAATCATCCCATCGTCTGCATTAGCCCAAGTGTGCATAATAGTCGGACGTTAAACAACAACAAAAAAAATAACCTATCTATCTGGCAATAGTTTCAACTCGTAGCAGCAGTGCACTGATGCGACGAACATGAGTTGTGGGGATTCACAAACTTGCTAACACTGTCTTCCTCCTGCCCCACCAAACAAACACAATACACTCTTTAGCCTATGATGCATCATTGCAGTCAATGGTACTAGTGAACTTGAAAATGATTTGTATTATTGGTAACAGTACAATATTTTTGTCAGTAGCTAGTTTCGTAATGGAAAAAAAATAAAAATATACTAAGATTTTTTTTTTAGTCTGGCTTTGCAGTCTAATAATTAAAATGGTAAAAAAGTTAGTTTTTAAAAAAATTGCTTGAAAATTAATGTGCGTCTTGTAGTTTGTAGCATCTTATAGTCCGTAAAACATGGTGATTAAATATAAGAGCTGTTTTTCTTTCATATAAAACACTATCAATACAAATTGTATCCTGGTTGAGTCAGTAAATTACACATCAAGACTTACCTATAAATAAAAACTATAGTACTGGTAATAGTCCTGTAATTCTGCCCATTTCCTTTCACTGAAGACGTTTGCATTCTTCTACGAACAATATCTAATGGATACGATGTCGTTTGGCCCACCATTCCAGCTACACCTCCACACAGCAAATTCAGTATTGGGTGTGGGGGATATTTTTCTGCAACATCAATATTTTTCCAGCTGACATGATGCTTTGCAGTTAATTATTATTTATTTATATTAAGAGCAAGTAAAAATGGAATTCTGAAGTAATAAGTGCTATTACGTGTATATAATTATATTTAACTACTTTAATTAACTCTGATTTAAAGTATTTACATCAATTCAGTAGTGTTCCTACATCAATTACACTACATGGGAATTGATTGTAGTTATTGCGTTGAAGTTAGGCTTTCATATTATTTTACAGTTAATTTCTTTTAAGAAAAAAATATTGTTTAAAACATGTTGTATACCGAACATATGTATTTACAGGTATATAAAAATGCACGTGCATTTATACATGCACTTTATACATATAAAGTCATTGCTTTTTCAAGGTACTTTGTAATACTTTAAAGAAAGATTTTTAGTTTTTAAAATTTAAAGAAATATGTTAAGTATAAATGAAAAACTTGCTTAACATAGTTTTTTTTTTATGTCCATATTTTGAGTTAGACTAATGAAGATGAGGAATCAGCATTAATGGAAAGGGTATGATTTATGGCAGTAACTGCAGTCTTGAACCTACAACCTTGAGGTGTGCAAGTTCAGCGATGAAGCAGACTGACTGGTGTCTTAGCCACAGACACCTGTATAGGCAGTAGTTTGCGTATGTGTGTGTGTGCGTGCACACGTGTGCACATGCCTGCATGGGTGGGTGACCAAGACACTTCTTACAATAAAACTTGAAACATTTCAAAATAAATTAGTTTGAAATTTTATTATCTAGTTCAATTCAGAACAGAAACAAATTGAAAAATTGTTCGTTAAATTTTACAAAGTTAATGTATAACAGGTACTCAACTCACCATTCAGACAGTTTTTCAGTGTGCCATAAGTAAAGAAACTAGTCCCAGCGTAAGGTATCACGCCGAGAATAGTTGCTACATAACCTCGGTAAAATGCTGCAAATCCTTCTTCCCGTAATATTCTTTTAAATACCTAAACAATCGGAAAGTTATTTGAAAAACTAAATGTTCTAACAAAAATTAGAAAATTCATGCTAAACACATCACAGAAACACGGAAGAAATTAAGTGTTATTTAGATAATGATTAAGTGTTTTTTTAGCAGATTATAGAATAGTGCACAGTGATAGTAAAATGTTGCTTCTCCTTATGTGAAATGTCAATAAGAGCCTAGTTATTAAATGACACAACATGATTTATTTTACCCTTGGATAAAAAAATTACCGAACTTTTATTTACTAGAACACTACAATTTTATTTCAAAATTATTCGAATTGTCCTATCATTACATTTTTATATTAAGCTGTAACTGATTTTACAAAAAATTGTGTGTCAACGGAAAAATTTTCTTGCAATAATAAATCATGTAAACAATGGACACTTCACGTGTGACACGAACAGTATTACAAATTTCTTTCATTGGATGATGACTTATAGAACTGGAACAAATATGGAAGTTAAAATTAAATCAGAGTCTCTTGAATGACCTAAATATCTTTAACAAAATTAGTTTTTTAAGAAAATAATTATATATTAACCCTTTACATTCAGATGCCCAGTACTGGTGGTCACAGTCTACTCTCAGTCAGCTAAGAATATCTTAGGTATTGACAGTCCTTAGAGGTCGTATGGCCAGCCTGACTAACTAGCCGTTCACGTTTCTGTTAGGTCGCTATAATGATTGTGCTGCACCAACAGCTCAGAAATGTTTTTCACAACAATCTGAAATGTTGGTATAAGGTAACGCAACTAGATTGACACTCGAAATGCAGCCAGAACAATACAACTGAATTTGCCTTGTTCTGACAATATACAGAATGGACATAAGACATGAATCACTTAGTTGAAGATAGATAACTGCAGGATCAAAACAAAATCAACTAAATTAATATAAAAGCATAGCATTTTGTTTGGCCATCCATGCACTCGTACTTTAACTTAGCCAGTAATTCTAGCCATCTGATATGAGAGGAACATAATGCGCAATTCTGGCCTATTAAGTTAATAGCTGCAGCTAGTACCACTGGCCATCCAACTAAAGAGGACATATTTTAAAATCCGTACCCGAGTGGATATGGTTAAAAATATATTTTTTCTTAATGTTTATTAAAAACTACTTTTTTAATAATGTTAGTATATTGTTTAAAAAATAAAATCATATGAAAATGTAGGCCTACATGTAATTACTAATAATTTAAGCTTTCATTCTTTGTATAAATGAATAGTATAATAATCTTTCCCATGAGAAAATTTATATAAATTGTGCTTGTAAAAACAATTACCACAACCTTTTGAGCTTTTTCAGAGTTAACCCTGATTTAACACATTATTTCCAGCTCAATACAGAATGTTAAAACAATAGTTTATTATAATGCAGAATATAAAATTCAGTAAAATATTTTTATATTCTACAATTTAAAAAAATCTGATATGTTATAGAACTTATATAGCTCTTCAAAATAATTACTATCTACACATAGGTTACATTTAATGTTGTTAAAATTAGTTAAATTGATTTTAGCGTACATTTAACTAAAAATCAACTTTTCAAATAAAATTGTTAGAATTGTTCTGTTAGATTAGATTTTCGTAAAACTGAAAGCACTTAAAAAATCTACTATATTTTTCAAGATATTTTTACTCTCAATTAATCACCTTGATATATTTTTAATCTTACACTTATTTTTAAAGCTTACTGTTATAAGAGATGAATATTGATGTTTCAGAGTAACTGCCATACAGGCTCGAGCCAAATCTAAAGGATAGGTCAATGATTGTGAAGTTACGCCAGCTAACGAACCCGCAAGGAATCTCACAATCGGTGAGCTTCTGAAAAAGTAAAATTGAAATTACTATTCAACTCTGCATAAATTAATATTATATATATTCAAATATGTTTTATTGAAATATGATACACTGACGTAGTTAAAACATATTGTACACTGATAACCAAATACGATAACTTGAATCTGGACATCGCTAGTTTGAGCAACTTCCTAAGAATAACAGATTACAAAACTGTTTACTGAAATAATTAGTTCATAGTATGGCACATACTTGTACCAGCAGAGCCAATATGATGAATATACGTACAGTATTTTCATTACCTAAAGTTTTATATTTCATATACAGATTAGAACAGCTTTGTTGTTAGAGGTTATTCGGAGGTCCCTGATACTAGGGATCAAATGATCCATCGTGCAACTAAATCTTTTTATGATCTATTGTGCAAATAATAGAAAATGAAGTCGGATAGAAGCACTTCTTTTCACTCTTCCTTTAACACGTCCATTCTTAAATATATCTCATGATCCTCCAGCATAAAATTTTATACAGTAACAAGTATAATACAATACAAGGCATACAAGTACAATACAAGGTATACAAGGGCCAGTATGAAAGTTCTACTGCAGCTAATTTTATGCAGTCAATTAGTGGAAATGTTTATATAGACAGCAATTAATGCATATTAAGGCTCAGTTTGATAAAAAGTAAGTAATTTACATACGCTTTTAAATAATTATTTTTATATTACTGTTTGTTAGAAAAAATAATAATTCCCTTCTGTTTCATTTTTAATAACAAAAAATAAAAACGCCACTTCTGACTACGTATTTTCGTATAACCTGAGTATTTGTTTAATGTAATACAAGGTTATTAAAAAAATTTTTTTAAAAGATATACTATGCAAACAAAAAAGAGGATTTAACAATTAAATGCAAGGAAAACATTTCGTCCTGATATAAAAAATTTAAATTATAACCACGGGAAATGAATCTTTTTGTTAGAACATTAAGTACACATGACTATTACTAAGCAATTAAATGCATGAACCTATAATACTACTTCAAAAAAGTCTTTTTTATAGTATTTACTGTTGTGTTCATCATCATGATACAAATCATGTTATATATTGTGTGTGGATTTCCTTTCTTGTTAGTAAAATGTTGATTAGGCTATGTCAAAGGAAATTACTGTCAGACAAACAATAAAATAGGCTCTAATAAATAGCCTATGAATAATTTCAAGGTTTTTATCAATTGTGATGAGAACAGTATACCTGTATTTGTACACTTATTAAAACAATCAGATAAAGTATCATAAAATATGTGTCGCGTAAACAAAATTACGTTCCTAAACATATTACAACAATCAACAAATTACACTTTCTTTGATTTAATTTAAAATTAAATGATTTTGATCAAATTTTTTCAAAGTAAGACCCTGAACAAAATGTACAGTTTGCTACCTCTCCAAAAAAATCTGGTTTATGAGTTTTCAAATAAAATATACGTGTTAATTTCTGTAAACCAGATTTTGCTAAAATTTTGGTATATGGTAAGGTCTAATTGAAAGCAGAGAGGATCATTCAAGAAATTCAAATTATACAAAATGTCAAATTAAAAAAATATATACATAAAAAGTGAAACGTAAAAATTGTAAACGAAATGCAGATCATTTTTTGTAGGAAATACTAGACAGTTTGCATAACATAATGCCTTCACACAAAGGTGGGGGTTGGTCTCTGGGCATGAGTTTTCCAAGTAAACGCAATCGTGTACACTTGCTTTCAAGACTGGAATACCCTACCAAAGCAGCCAATTTGGTAAACACATATTTTTAAGCAACTTTTTGTATTTGTATAAACTAAAATTATTTGAATTAAATGAGATTTTTTTAACATTGCTTTAATAAGAATTTTAAGTGACCAAATAAAAAATCAACGCAACCACAATTTCAAATGAAGTTGTGTTATTTCAAAATTAATTCAACAACCTTAGTTCAAAATTTAAAGTTGCATAAATGAAGTCAGTGTGCCAAACTTTATTATTCTATTGAATGATGTCAGGAATGCATCACTCTCTTATTAGTCAACAACTTCAACACCCTGAATAATTCTTATGTAATTCAGATACCTCAGTGTAACAGATTTCAAGTATTTATAAATTTTACATTGAAAAGAGAGGCTGTTTAATAATTTTTAATCCAAATTGAATGACAACTTGTCATTTTCTTTTCAGCTGAATGCATTCTGATATTAGTCAACAAAACAACTTTAACATCAGAAATAGTTGTTACGTAATTTAAACTCCCTAATATAGTAGACTAGCATTACCCGTCGCAGCTTCGCCCACGAAACTTAAACTGTTTCAGTAATGTAATAATTTAGAAACATAAAAAATATATATTAATAAAAGCGTGATCATCTGAACTCGTGATTATTTTACAGTGAATATGAAAAAATGTTATAACCTGAATATGTTGTTTTATTGTCTTCAAACGTGTTACATTCGAATATAAGAAAATCTGATCAAGAATATTTTTGTCCAATAAAAACATTTATACCTATTCTATATTTTTGTCCTAGGGGGTGAATTGGGGGGAAAATACTGAATTGCGTGTATCATAATTTGTGTTTTAAAATATTTTGTTTATATTTAAGAAAATTTGATAAAAAATATTTTTCTCAAATGCAAACACTCTTTTTTCTCCCATGATAACTCTTTTTCCATTTTTATTCTTTTAGGGGATGAATTCAGAAAAATGTTGAAATATTTGTTTCATAGCATATTTCTAGAATATAAGATTAAAAATATATTTTTTCATATACAAAATTGTACCCCTTTTTTATATTTTATACCTTCTTTCAATCTCTTTAGGGGATGCATTTTGGGGAAAAGATGAAAAATATATTTCATTATTTATACTTAAGAGTGACTATGTTACGTTTTAAGAAGGTCAGATGAAAAACATATTTTTTCCAATAAAAATTGTTGTACCTCATGTTTACCTCTTTAGGGGTTGCATACTGGAAAATCGTTTTTCAGTGCACCCCTTTTTTCAGTGTATCTCAACAATGTTGTAAGAAGGTACCCTGAAAATTTCAAGTCTCTAGCTATAATAGTATTGGCTGTACGTTGAATATTAAATTTGGACTGGGTTAGTAGTTTAATGGCGTCAAAATCATATTTTTGCAAAATCCTTTATTAGTGCACCTTGACATTGTTGTAAGAATGTACCTTGAAAATTTCAAGTCTCTAGCTATAATAGTATTGGATGTACGTTGTTTATTAAATTTGGACTGGGTAAGTAGTTTAATGGCATTAAAATCACATTTTTTTAAAATTTTTTATTAGAGCATCTTGACATTGTTGTAAGAATGTACCTTGAAAATTTCAAGTCTCTAGCTATAATAGTATTGGCTGTACATTATTTATTAAATTTGGACTGGGTAAGTAGTTTAATGGAGTTAAAATCAGTTTTTTGCAAAATCCTTTCTTAGTACCCGCTTACATATTAAAATGAAGGTATCCTCAAAATTTCAAGTCTAGGTTTTATAGTTTGGGCTGTACATTGATCAGTCAGTCAGTCAGGACATTGCCTTTTATATATATATATATATATATATATATATATATATATATATATATATATGAATTTTATATTGAATAGAGAAGCTGTTTAATAATTGTTCATCCAAACTTGATAACTTATTTTTTTTTTTAATTGAATGCCATCAGAAACTTGTCATTCTGTCATTAGTCCACCACTACTTATAGTTAATAGTTTTTTAATGGAAAATGTAATATTTTGCATGGCCTTAAATACTTTATGTACTGATTACGTCTATTAATAATATATTATCATCAGCTTAGTGGTAAAATAAATCAATATGAAAATTTATGAAACATATATTAAACTTTAGTAAGAATTAACTAACTTTTTACCGTCAGTTGTGTCCACATGGAGAATTTTTTTCCATTGGTCATGGGCTGTAAATTGGATTGCAGCATACGGAATTATGCGAGCCATTGTTGCACTGTTTCCTCGCCACAAACTTATAAAGCCTTCTTTTACAAATGAGTTCTTCATAAATAGCCATGCTTCTTTTGCAGAATAGTGTGTGTTTGAGATCTGTTAATTAATTTACAAGTATAACAATTTATTTCATTATTCACTAATAATTAATAATTATATATATATATATATATATATATATATATATATATATATATATATATATATATATATATATATATATATATATATATATATATATATATCTATATATATAAATATAAATATATATATATATATATATTAAACTTAGTGTATAATAAAGCAAATGTTATTTCTGGTTGGAATCTGAATAAAAGGAAACTATTTGGGCATTTAAACTTAGTGTATAATAAAGCAAAGATTACATTACTGGTAACTTAGTTTCATTTTAAGTAAAATGAAAACACACTAGTGATTTATGAAAAAAACACTATAATGCCAGGTATACTGTCCATTCTGTGTTAGTTGATAGTGCTATTCACTCATTAAAAGTTCAAATAGAAGCATTTCTTAAACTGAATGGCTTTAGTTTTATTGATCACAGTTGTTCCTTGAGTTTTATGTCTGTACTACCTGACTAAAAGTATGTTAAATAACATGTCCAAAAAGTAAAAAACATTTCATAATTATTATTACAAAAAAATATTTTGTATACTGTAATATTTTTAATTTTGAAAATTTACAATTTAAAATCTACCATATCCTATCAGCTAAATTAACAGCTAAACATTATTGTTGGTTAACTGTGATTTTATGTCTGATGTGGTAAAGTATTGGTCAATCTGTTATCTATAAATGTGTGCACTTCAAGGTCGTAGGTTTGAGACCGCAGTTACTGTCATAATTTCCCCTTTCCATTAACATTGATTATATATTACTATTTATTAATATTATCAATATTTTTTAAAGAAACATTTATTTTAAAGATAAATAAATATCCTTTTTTCTTAGCCTACCTGAAAATTAATTTTAGTTCTGTCAAGAGGTGCAATAGCAGTTTTGGCAAGTGCACCTGCCATTGCCCCAGCAATCAAACTGCTCCATACTTCTTCGCTTCGAGTAATCTTAAATAAAAACAAGATTATGTTATAAAGTATGCAGGTTTATGTATACCCTGACTTAATTCTGTCATGTGTTTCTACATCAGTTAGTTAAAACTTACTTGTTTTGAATCTTGGATGATCATTCCCATTATTATTATTTTATGGTACGGACTGATAAACAAGAGACTTGTTCCAAAACTTGCAACAAGCAGTATATTTTTTCATTTTTTTACTCTATAAAAAACAAAAGTGAAAAATAATTAATTAGAAACAAAAAACACCTTATACTGAACATGTCTTACACAACCTCAAAATAGTATTTATTAATAGGCTACACTAAGTAAATTAAGAATTGTTAAATAAATTGTATACAATTTATATAATAAATATGTTATTGAATACAAAATAGGATAAACCCCTATTAATTCATCAACCACAATTTCTTACAGATCCACAAGTTTAAAACACCTAACCTGATTGGTCTGAATAAATCATTTAAACAACAGGATCTGTTACTCTTAGACATTTTATACTAGGTAGCTACTGGATTACCAAACATTTCATCAAATCCGGAGTGCTATATTGTATTTGACTTTCTTACATACATACTCTGTGAATTTTTATAACCTACAGATAACTTAAAATTTTCTTGCAGAAACTTAAACTGTATCTTAAATCTTCAAACTTTTACTTTTAGACAAGATACTAGACCTAACTAGAGACTAGGCTATAAGTTTATCATGTACCTACGAAAAACTATTTTGAAGGTTATAATTAAAATATAGATTTTAAAATGTCTAAAATATAGGTACAGTACTGCATTTTATTGTTTAAAAATATTTATCTGAGGTTCCTGACTCTCAAAAAGTAGTTTTTAAAAGTTATTTATTACTTATGTAGTGTATTACAGATTCAATAAAAACTCAATATGTAAAGGGCTTTCCTTAAGAGGATAAAAATTTTTTTTAGATTTATTTGTATGGATCAAGTGACTGACCTGTCCAACTAAAAAGATTATATATTAAAAACAAAATATGTTTAAATATTTTTAACAATTTATTAAGCAATGTTTGTTTTGTTAAACTCTTTAGGTTTCTAAATGACTTCTGTAAATGACTTAATTTAAAATTTAATTTTACTGTTTTCCATATTTGCATTCTTCAATTTTGCTTCTTTTTAAAATATAAAGAAATATGATATCCATATTAAAAAAAAAAATTCTAACACAATTTGTGAAGAATGAGTTATAGACTATAACCCTTGTAATTATTACTCTTATAACTTACAGAATAGTTTGTTAAACTCTACCAACTACTTCAAGGTCTAAAAATGCATCAATTTGGAAAATATGCCATTAGATATTTGTTTTAATACCACATAACCTAGTAAAATATTTAAAGGAATAAAATTAATAGATTGATTAAAATTTAATTATCAATATTTTCTATTAGCATTTAACCTATACAAAAATATGCTACACAATTTTCACTCACCTGCATAATTACACACACAATATAGTCCACAAATTAGACATATTACCTACTATTTATCATATCATAAATAGAAATTAGGAATATGACAAAATAATTGTTTTTATTTTAAATTTAAAACAACTTTTTACTACGCACCACTTAATTCAGTGTTAACTTGTTCAATCACGACATGTTAGATAACCTACAAAAAAACTTTGTCATTCCAAACATTGGTTAATACTATAGTAACACAGTAGTGGTAATAAATTGTACTGTAATGAATATAAGCTTCCTATCAGCTGTTATTTACATGAATCAGCTGTTGATAAGTTTCAAGTATGTTATTCCTTCAACAAATGATTCCAACGTTCCTTGTTCACACTTTCAGCTGTGTTCCAAATTCCAAGTCATTCCCGATTTTTGATTGAGTCCATGAGTCGAGTACTGTATACTGTAACTGTTTTGCATTGTAGCAAGGAAGGAAGGTCGGATCGGGATATCAACAAACTTGGTTGTAATCTTTAGAAATGGCAGGTAGACCTATTACTTAAATATTGTTTCGATTATATTATGTTAATGTATTTCTCCGTATATTAATAGTTGTTAATATTTTATTTACTAAATTGAACATAAGTTTTATTTATTAAAAAAAAACATGTATAAGCATTCTTGCGCCACTAGGCCTACGTGCATTTCTTCAACATAACAATGTAGGATGAACTGATTATAAATTACAAGTAAATGATTAACCTTGACGATTTTTATATTTCAGGGTAAAGGTGGAGGTGAAGTGTTACAGTATTTTGTTTTGTGTCATCATTTTGTTCACAGTTATTTTAATATTTAATATTTTAATTCATAATGTGTGAGTTAAAATTTTAAGGTAGGCCTAGGCCTACTTAAATAGAGATTTTATTACTAATATTTCTTTTTATTTAGACATAGAGGTGCAAGTTAAAACCACACTACTAAAAGGAGATTTTTTTCATTTTTCTACTTATACTAAGTTATTAGTTTTTTTCTAATAAAAAAGTGCAGAGTAATGAAACTTCTTTTTACCATAGGTAGCCTATGGTTTAATAATAACTGTCAGTTAACACTAAATGAAAGTCAAAAATAGGGATGTAAGAAGAGTCAATGTTTTTGAAAGTACATGGATTCCTCTTAGCACTTTGTCCTGTTCCCATACTTACCAAACAAGATCACACTCTTAGGAACAAGCCATCTGCTGTGTTACCATCTTATTTTTAATATAAGATTTTTTAAATATAGTCTTTTTAAACAATTACAGTTTTTATGAACAATGGAAACTAACATATTATAATATGCATTGTTTCTTTGACGTTGAACTACTTATTTTTACATTGAATAAAGGATATAAAAAGATTTTATGTGGACTCAAATACTGACATCAGCAGTATTTGTAAAAATTATTAATAAAGCATAGTGTTTATCAAATAGGGATGGGGCACAACCTCCAGTCAGTATACAGAAGGTTTTAATTAAAGTTTTCACTTTACTGTACTTTTTTTAAAACACAGTTTATTTCAGTCTAGTGAAAAGTAGTAGTGTAAAAGTAATGTAAAACAACTGTTGCATGAGTTACAGTTTGTAATATTTGGTTTTCATATTTTTATCTTATTTCATTATTACTGATTTATCAGCTAGGTTACTTTGAAATAAAAATAAAAATAAGGGGAATCAAGATGAACATTTCTGAAATAACTACACCAGTGTAGTTATCTTAATAGCTCTAGTTCTATAGTAAAAGAAAGAAATCAGGGTCAACCACCATGTTAATGTAGTGTTAAAACTTTCTGTACATGTTCTGATATATTTATAACTAAATTTTTATTTACTTAACCAATATTAATGCACTTAGGGACTTCTGTGAAAATCATTATTTCACCTTTTTTTGTACTATGATGCAGAAGATGACTTTTATTACAGTAAATGCAAAAGATTTTTTTATTTATTTATTACTTATTCTAACCTATATTCTGATATATATGTTTAATTTCCATCATTTACTTGCATGTTCACTTTACATGGATTTGCTTATATATAAATTTATTTGTAAGATAAATTAACTTTACTAGATTAATAAGGACTTTGTAATAAATCAGTTATTATCATGAAAGTTCTTTTTCTGAACAACATTCGAAAAAATGGCTGCTGTTAATTGTGAACTTTGCGATTTATCTCTTTTTGTCAGTTTAAGTTGGAATTACGGTAGTGTTGTTGAATTTCTTATTAATCATAGCATCTTTAAACAATAGTATTCATGTTCTAATTACAACAATAATTGTGAAATTGATAGAGAAACGTTGCAGTTTCATTGCAACTGGTGTGCTACTAATATTCATCGCCGTATTTAAACAAGTAACAGCCGAGTCAAGTTAGGATATCGAGTTCTTTTTTTAAAAAAAAAAATTATATTCCTTTCATTATTAAGAATGCTTTTATCAATTTTCGTAATTTGGCAATAATTGTGAAATTAAATTGAACGTTACAGTTTCATTGCAACCAGCATGCTAATGTTCGTCGCCGTATTTAAACAATATATTCCTTTCATTATTAATTACACACATTTATTTATTAATAACACATATGAAATTTATCGTTTTCACTGTTATAAACATGTTTCTCACTTTCGCACAGTAGTCCGTTTTTTTTGTAACTTCCCATTGTTTCCGCACTGTTGTATTTTGGATTGTTGAAAATTATTAAGATTGTGCCTATATTACAGATATACAGCTTTACTAGATGTTTAATAATTTCTTAAATCAAGAAAATTATTCTTTTAACAATAACATTTTTATTTTATTATTATCTCACATTGAATTTAATGGTTGAATTGAATAGTAATGGTAATAATAACATTATTATAAGTTATTTATAACTTTAAAGCTATGAGGTGATCATTAAAAAAATAGCTAGTGTTCTAATTGCTGCAATTTCAAACTTTACGTAGGGTTGGAAATAGGTTTAAATGTTTACATATAATTGGAAACTAGTTTAGAATATTGTAGTTAAATTAATATTCTGATAGCCCATTAATCCACACATTAAGATATTTATCTAGTAGAAATTTATCAGCCCATAGTTTCATATCGACTTGATTATTACTTTTGATCTTTACTGAAGTCAAGGTCAAATTAGAATGGTTACAGAACAGCTGTCTCAAGTCATTAGACATAGGCATTAACTGTTTTCTGTTAAAGTTTGAAAATCAATTTGAATAACTTAAGCCATCATTCGGTCATTACACTGTATTATAGTAAAGTACTTTAATTTGTTATGCACTTTTACAATTGTCTTTGTTATTGTTTTATACACAGTATTTTTCACAAAAATAGGTCCATACTGATAGAAGAGATAAGGATATAATAATCAGAGATTAAACAATCAATTCAAGATATTTAAGCACCAATTGTAGACATTCCAGAATAAAATATCTCTTCCAATAATGTTAAAAACACAGGTTGTACTAGATACCAAGGTTCTAGAGGAATATTTAAATAGACTATACACATCCAAAGGTGGATTTACATATGAGTAGGCTCCTTGCCCGAAGGAGGCCAAATTTTTTAAATATAAAAAATACTGGAAGCAAAAAATGCTTGATAGTGAAATCAGTTTCGTTATGAGAAAAGAAAGCTAAAGTAAAAATAGGATACTTTGTAGATATGTATTTTCTTCTTCTTTGTAGATATGTACTTTTTTCTTCCAAATTTAAAGTAAAAAATATATTTGTAACTGATATATTCTTATAAGTGGTTTTACTTTATACCAAATAGAGTAATCAGATAGAAACATTAGTATCTATATTCAAACCTATCAGAGTTCTAGTGAACTCTCTGCTACCTAACCGACTGAGCTCTCTTCATAAAAGCCTTGTAATTTATCAGCTTATTGTTTAGGCTCTAGAGGTATGTTACTCTTTGCTAAATGGACACTTATGTAATAATATAAAGGTATATACTTACAAATCTTAAAAAACGTTTTTAGTATCTATGATAAGAAACATGCAGGGGTCAACACCTGCTTATCTATTTATTGCTTTATTTTTTATATTTATTTTATTTATCTATCTGCAGCTTTATTTTATATCTCTCGTGACATTAATGACATCTTGGTTTTTTTTACTTTTCATTACGTCTCTAATGGGCTTTTGCATATGAAGTTTTTATTATTAGATTATCATTACAGATTTTTTAATATTTTGCCAATACCTTTCAAATGGGAAATTTTTGATCATTTGAGAAAGATTTTTATTTAGATTATAAATTAATGTGAAATTTTTTTTGCAGTGGTTTTGACAACTTACTCGAGAGTTTGCTGAATTTGGCATTTTGTTCTTATTGCGAATAAAATTATAGTTGTTAATGCCAGTCTTGTTGATAAGACAAGTATAGGCTATTAATATACTCTGTGCACTACATTATTTTTTTAATTTGTTGCGATATTTTTTGAGATAAGAACTAATTTCCATATAAATATTAATGACTAATTAAAATATGCAGTTATATATATGTGTATGCATAAAGTTTATAATATTTATATATTATTTTAAGATAGTTAAATGATTTTTAAATTTTAGAAACAAAATTTGATGATAAATATGTCAATTTACCCTCCATGCTAGTAAAAAATAATAATAATAATAAATGTAGGCTATATATGAATTGAGTGATGCTTCAGTTTAAAGGTTTTTTTCCACAGAAAACAACTGCTACAGGCTTATCAATTCTAACTAGAATCATTCAGCATGGTTTAAAATATTTTGAAATGTAAATAATATAAAAGGGAAGCTTAAAATTGAATTAGAAAAAAAAATTATTGCAAGGAATTCAAATCAAAAAACAACTCATATATTTGAAGCTATTTAAATTGAATGAAGCTTATGCAGTGTTGTTATTCCATTTATAGGCTATTACATTATTGTAGAATACAATTAATTAACCCTGATACCAGCAGTTTGTCTATGATTCCATGCATCCTTGGAAGTCTGTAAGTGTAAATGTTCAAAGCACATCCTGTGTTTCTGCTTGGATCTACTCAGTTGTGTTAAAACAACAACGTTTCAATTTCAACTTAATTTTGGGGAATAGAAGAAATTGCACAGGGAATAGAGTGGGTGGGAAATCACTGATTTGTTTTTCGAAACCAAAAAATTTTGAACGACTAGCAATGTGTGCGCAGGGTGTTGTCATGATGGATAATCCAGCTCTTATTTTCCCATGGATAATCCAGCTCTTATTTTCCCATGGATAATCCAGCTCTTATTTTCCCACTGTTCTGAACATTTGCTCTTAACGTTCACCTAATGTTCACATATAGTCACTTCAAAAAGTTTCATTGTTCAAAAAGTTTTATTGGGACAATAAAACAGTTAGACCAGGGAGACAAAATCCTTGTGAATAATGCATTTGATGTCAAAGAAATAGTCAACATGGACTTCTTGTTGCTGCAAACTTAAAATGCTTTTTTTTGCCACAGATGGTGACTTCTACTGCGACATCTGCTGTTTAGTTTCAAAGTCATAACCATAAACTTATGTCTCATCACCGGTTACGTCATTGGAGATAAAATTGGTTATCTCTTGTTGCAACTTTCAATTCAGTATAGTCAGCTATGTTATGATCTGTTTGCTCAGCAATCTCATTACAAATACAGCAAGTGTCTCATACTCAAATTTTTTAACAAGGTGCATTGCATGGAGCCGTATGAAATTCCTAAGCATATAATATCATGGATTGTTCGCTGGTGACCAGCAACAATAGCCTCAACAATTTCGAGATGTTTTCCAGTGTTGTGCTTGTTGATGGTCATTCTGAAAACTCATCATCATTGGCAGACGTTTGTCCATCCTTGAAATATTTGTACCACATAAAAGTATTACTTGACTCAGCACTGTTACAAAATGCTTTCACAAGCATGGGGTAGGTTTCTGCAGCAATTTTTTTAAGCAAAACTTGATGCAGGTTTTTTACTCCTTAAAATCTTCCATTTACACATATTTTTAAGAATACCAAATACTAAAACAACATTATACAAACATACAGAATTTAAGAACGCATCCTTTCACTGTCACAGCTGTTAGCATACTAATTCACAAAGTACCCCTCCCCATTTTACAGCTGCAGGTCAAACGACAAACAGTTCATGTACAGAATTCATATTCCCCAAACTTTTGTGTAGCACTTCCCACGTGTACGTGTACGTGCTTGCACACGTGTGTGTGTGCATACAGTAGAACCTTGATAATTTGAACCCAATATAGGCATAACTAATTTTTGCTACAGTAGTGAAATATCTGAATAGGCTTTATTAAAATATAGCTAGTAACCATTATGCAACTAAAAGTAGCAATAATAATTTTAAAATGTTCTGAAATTAATAATTCACATTTATTATTCATAGAAATGATAAGGCAAAAAACTTATAAATAAAATTTACTCAATCAAATTAAACTTTTTGAATTATACAATCAAATTTAGGTTATATACAAAATCCCACTTAAATTCACTATTCTCATATGTACTGCCTTTTGATTTTTTGTTTCTTTGTGTATTTGCACATTACATACACTTTTTTTATAATTTCCATTTTTAAGAAGATACTTGGGTTGGTAGAATATCGTGTTGAAAATATAACAATGTTAAACGCAGTATGTATAGTTTCGCACTAGTTTGTACTAATAAGGGCAGTCGTACAGTCCCAGCATCTTTATTCAATGATATATAATAACTGAATACTTTGCTAATCATATATTTCCACCACAAAAACATTTCCAAGGATGATATCAAAATAATGTTCTAATGTATTAAATTTAAAAAAATTCTCTTATGTGGCATTTTATTTTGTAGATTTATTATTAGTTCTAAATCTCATTTAAGTACAGTGCTGTACAATTTACCTTTTATTAGCCACAACGATGTTTATGTTTGTTCATATGAACGATTTGATGAGTGCTGTCCTCACTAACTCTTGAATGTATTAACATTTTTTTTGGGAAACTTGTTTTCATTTTCTTTTCTGTTCTACACAAAAGTTGAGTTTAAAAAAATAAATTAATGTAACAAAAAAGACATCAGAAACTAAATAGAGTTCAAAAGCAGCATCTCTAAGCTATATGAAAGAATTGCTCGTTTCAATGAACTGAGAGACTCCACTACAGAAACAGTTGAAACAATACAAGATGCCGCAGTACTCTAATGGATTGGAAACATTTTACTTTATATATTGTATTTTTGGTCAGAAATTCTTGTAATAATAAACCGCTTTCAGAAAATATTGCAGATTGAAAAAATAAGGCCACAGATTTATTTGAACGCTGGAATTTAGTTATCATTTATCAGACTGGAGAGAAAAAAATCTTTGATTGAGTAATCTGAAAAAGTATAAGGAATTAGGTGTAGAATACTGAAAGCTGTCACTAGAGAAAGTAAGGCCAATATTTATTTATGGCCTCTAATACAGTCTTTAAAGCCTAGTTTTGCTAAAAGGAAACTAAATATTTTAAATTACGTCTGTAGCACTTAAGTCAAATATATCTGATGAAAAAACAAAATAAAATCACAATTAAACAAAGTTTTGAATTCATCACTGTGACGTTCAACATGTCCTTGATTTAAAACACCTGTTATTGAGTCAGTGACATAAGAGTAGTAGTAACTTTTATATACCTTGCTACGAATTAATTTGAATCTTGCAATCTTTTGAGATAAGCAGTTCAAATTTGTTAACAAATAGATCTTTGAGAATGTAGCAGTCAGGCTTGGCAGATAGAGTGATTTAATCAGTATCATACTTCATTTTATAATGTCATATGTTTTTAATGTACAGTATTGTGAATGCCGATTTTAAATCAGTCCCATTAAAATTGCTTATAAGTAAAAAGACCATGTTATTGTTGTTATATAACTTGTTATTGTCGAGGAGACACAGCTAGAGGCAATGCAATTTGTACAACTTGGAGTAATATTTCAAGATTACTATTATTCCGTATTACTTTTAATTAAGAGTTTATCAGTGGCTTGTTATTTAAAAATATGATTATCAAATTTCCATTGAGAAATAAGCTATGACAGCTCCAATAGCAACCATCATGATAACACCCACATGAGGGACTGAAATAATCGCAAATCCTGATTGTTTGTGAAAAAAGTGTGTGTGTGATATTACAGCACTCAGTTTGAAATTGTGGTTTGATTTGATTCAAAGTTGGCATAAAAGTCGATTTTGGTAATATCTTGTGCCATCAAATTTGTTACCCAGTAAAATACATTTCAAGTTTTCAAAATTGAGGCTATATATCTAAAAAAACATTTTGCTTTTTCACCTTGCACTTTTTTGAAAATCTTATTTCACCATTGTAATTATTGTTGAATTCTGTATAAATTTAAAATTTTCATTTTCATTTTTATAAGGTAAAATTGTTAATTTATGCAGGGTAAATGCAGATTTTGAACGGGGTGTGTATTAACTTAGAGATTTATTAACATCGAGGTTCGTATTTCCTTCGAAGGAACCGTGTTATAAGTTAGAAATCGACCTGTGTAATAAGATAGAGGTTCCGTACTGTGTATTAACATCGAGACTACAGTGCTGTCAAATGTGTTGCACCGTGTATATATTTTGCCAATGCTGCTGCTTGCAAGTGCTTCAGTATCTTTTACCTAACAAGTAGAACTCACTTAATTAAAAAAAGATATATTATTAAAATATAAAGTTGATTTGGATAGGTCAGTGGTCAGCAAACTTGTCCTCCAAAAGACAAACTATTTATATATAGTTTATTTTCTATATAAATAATAGAAAATTGAAGTTTATTCAAAGAGCCATTTTTTTAAACTTAAGCTTTGCTTTAGTAGAGACATTTTAATAGAAATAATTAGAATTAAAAGTACACACTCAAACTTGCCTTTGCTAAATATGTATTAGTTTAACTAACTGTACATTAAATAAAACTTCGTACCATTCTTATATAAAGATAATATTTATTTTAAAATGTAACAAGTTAAATAATATAAAAGGTATCCTTAAAAAAACTACAAATACTCCACTAATGTGAACAATGGCCTTGCATTTCCTTGGGAAGTAAGGGTCTCAGGTTTGTATGTTGTTGTCCCTAAATTGATACTAAGACGCTCGTATTTTGAGCTCCACAATTCTTTATTTTTTAAATCCAGCAACTGCAGTTGAAAGTTACCAATATCAATAGTAAAGGGCGAAAAATATATTTCTGTTACCATGGCATTCAGAGGTTTTTTTAACAAAGACTAACGTCACATTGCTGTTTTCAAAGTCACTGGACCTGATGAGAAAAGCTTCCTTGATATTTAACAGTGTTGTTCTGAAATAGCAAATGTCAATATTGGACTTATTTTTTCGTCAATATTTCAATAGGCATGGAAAGTGTATTAGAGTTTCTCTTTCCAAAACCTTTGGCAAAAAGCAACAATTTGTTTTAAAATGAAATTAATTCTTCTAACATAGAAAAAAATTTCTGTAGGCTTAAGTTTGAAAAAGTTTACTCGTCTCTCACAAGGCAAGTTAATAAATAATATTCTGTGCCTAGACTAAACATTTCATGGAAGAGCTGCAGCCTCGGTTTGCCGACCATTGGGATAGGTGTTGTTCTTAAAGACTTATTTCCAATGCCTTTTTTATTATAAGGATTGATTATAGGGGGCAGAGGATACAATTTGTACCTCAGATTTTATCAAATTTTAAAAACCATTTTTTAAGAACTGCAGTAATTCTTAAAACTTGGTCATAGTGAAATTGTTAGTATAATGTAACTCAAAATTTCCATTTTATTTGGGAACATTGCGCCTGCAAACAGCAGCGTTGGCAGCATATACACATGGTGCAACACATTTGACGGCACTGTAGTCTCAATGTTAATACACAGTACAGAACTTCTAACTTATTACACAGGTCGATCTCTAACTTATGACATGGTTCCTTTGAAGGAAATGCGGCGAACCTCGATGTTAACAAATCTCTTAAGTTATTACACCGTCTCATTTTGAATGTGAAATCACGTATTTTCAAATAAAATACACCTTCATGTAAGGTAAAAATAATAATTTTAGAAATTTGCTTCCATCACGTCAGCAAGGCAGCATATATCATGATTATGTTATATTGTATTGTAGGTTATATAATGAAGTCTAAACTACTTTATAACATTAAATATAAAATAGGATTGCCATAACAGATCGTAACATCATCAAACTGTCTTTAGTATTTTTAAGTAATTTACAACTGTAAGTGACAAAACTTGTTTCTTGTTGCAATAAGTTTTGATCACATGTACAAATATAAAAAGGAAGAAAGAGGACAACTATGTAAATGAAGAAGGTTGCATGTATAAAAAGTTGTTTGCATATTTTGTTAAAAACCCTGTGATAATTATATGTAAAATTATTACAGTACTGTGGATCTGTGCTCTGTGACCATTGCAAGCCCTTCCTTGTTTTCTGTTTACTTACTGTTGGTGTCATGTATCAAGATATATTTTATTAAACAATAAATGCATTAATATTGTATAGGAAATGATTTATCAAAACAAAATTTGCAATCATAAAATCTCATTAATAGTAAGAAATGTAATGTAAATAGTGATAAAACCAAACATAAGATTGCAATTATTATCAAATAATATTCAAGATAAACATATTTCAAGCAACACTGTTGGTTATAAAGTTTTGTCTGATGATTTTCAGTTATTCCTAACTTCTATTTTAATATTATTCTATGTGTTGGTTTGTCTCATGTTTGCCTACTACTATTAACTTGTATTTCAGTAGTTTTTTTATTATCTTAATATGATCAGCTGTTGCTCAACTGAACATATGATTGAAATCAGCTGTAACGCGATAATCGTGTAAATATAATTAACTGCCAGTAGTACAAACACAAAAAAAGATATGGTGAAAAACAGAGTTAGATCTTTAAAATGAAGGTTTATTGTTGTGAACCTCTGAAGCTCATCCAGCCTTTTCAGAATTTTGCGAATGAGAGCTAAATCGATGTTTGTTTCTGTAACACATTACAGTTTGTATTAATTTTTTTAACGAGATTTGTTTTGTTGTGGTGTGTTATAAACGGTGTTTTAAGCCCTTATAAATTATGCATTTGTTCTTGAGATATATAGAAATATGTGAATTGTAATTTTCATTTTATAATATAAGGAAGATAATAAAATAGTAAAAATGTTGTTTTTATACAGTAAGCTATATATTTTTAAGTTCAATTCAATTCATTGAATGTTCATAATATAATTAAAGTTCATTATATAAAATATTAAATAAAATAAAATGTTATAATGAAATCTTTCAAGACATTGTATTGTTCCATGTATTCAGTTACATAAATTTACGATTCAAACAGTAGCTTGAACTTTTCAAATCTTAATCATTTATAAGGTCAAGTTGAAACAAAGTTGCTGTCAAGGTCTTGGCTGATAAGTTTTAAGTGATAGTAAATGCTTGAAAAAAATAGCAAGCAATCATAATCTTATTGAGTAATTATTTTTTTATTAAGTTACATCAGTGTAGATCAAAAAGTGTTTGTTATTTTTAAAATTTATCATTAAAATGTTTTACAAACAATAATTTTGTAAAGTTACTATTTAATTTATAAACAAATTATTATTTATAAATTATTATAATTATTAAATTATGCTTGGCTCTCATTTTCTCTCCAACTCGCTCAGTTCATGTATATCAGTCTATCACCAATGATGACTTGCTCTGAGATGTTAGAAGGTAAAGAAACCTCTTTGGTAATAGCAGACAAAACTTGTATGTACCATATGATTTAAAAAAGTTTTTCCCGCACTGTAAGTACAGATGTACATGTGTTGTTGATATTTGAATGTACAGTATAACATTTTTTTAAAAACTTTTAATTCATGGACGGAATTAACAGTTTTCTTGAGAAATGTTTTACAACTCCACCATTTAATTTTAACAAACATAAAAGTTGAATATTGGGATCAAACCTTTTGTATATCTATATTATAACTGCAAAGTTAGTTCAATGTTTGCATTTTTAATGTGTAATTTTTATTAGAATGGTAATATACAAAAATTGTATTTTTTTTCGGTGTTTTTGTTTCAGCAAACAATCCATACAACAAATTTGTAAAAACTTTGAGCGCTGGAGGAAAGCAGTATAAATACTACGATTTACCCGCTATTGACGCAAATTATGGTAAGTTAAATGAAAAATAGGTAGGCCTATAAAATAACATATGTAGAAATGGCAAAATTTTTGAAAACCTTTCGATATTTTGTTTTTTCAAAATGTAAAAGTAATAAGTGCTTGAAGCACCATATTTTGTTGTCGAAGCGGTATTTTATTGTGTTGTGGTTTTATCAAAAATATCAATTTTTCCAGCTTTTTGAAATAATATTAAGTAGATAATTAAAACCATTTATGTTTTCACGAAGTGTGAAAATTATGGGCTATTTACATTAGGCTATTATTTTTAATTAGCTAGGCCTGTCACACGTAGTTTTTCATTTGATCATTGTCAGGGTAAGTTGGTCATGATTCTTGGTTGAAAACTTTTTTTAGAAATTTTAACTACATTTCTAAACTACTATTTTACTGTTGATGCAATGTACTGTTTATACGTTTATAGTCTTTGGTCGTAGTGGCTGCCAGTAGTTGAAGACTTACAGTCAGCACATCACTGTGGTGCATTGCGTATGTGTTCATCCGTACACTTCAATAATCTGCAGTTATAAATTGTTAAGTGATACTTGTTGCGCTATCTATGAGTGACCCAAGTACTTCACTGGCGGCTGTACTGGTTGGTTTTGTGCAGATTTATTTTGAACACAATAATAGATTACGTGTCTCTATACAAAAGCATTTCTCTTTTCTCTCTTCTAAAATTATTGACCAAAAAGTTTATAACTAAGAGATTAGGTTGGTTATTAGAAGGCCTGCATATCAAAGAGCCTAGGCATGATAACGGTTTATTATATTTTCTCAATATATTATTCACTGAATATCGTAAATCTTGTTGATTTATTTCCAGAAAAGTTGCCATATTCTATTAGGGTATTGCTGGAATCTGCTGTACGTAATTGTGATAATTTCCAAGTCCACGAAGCTGACGTTAAAAATGTTCTCGATTGGCAGCATAATCAGACGGTCGAAGGGGGAGTTGAAATTGCATTTAAACCTGCCAGAGTCATTCTTCAGGTTAGTACTGGTGCTTTAGTGCATTTATTTTTAATAAGCTTAGTAAAAAACACATCACCACATTTACGTTTAAAACAAATTTTAAGTCAGAGCAAGTATATACAAGGGAAGTTCACGCCAGCTGAACATGATTTTTATACATGTATTACTTTTAATTGATCAATTAGACATGTAAATGTGTGTGTGATAGTGTATTAATAATGCTTGCAATTATATCAGAGGCACTGCCAATAATCTGCGTAAAATCATTGATTCCACTAACATATATTTTAATTTGTTTAGGACTTCACTGGAGTTCCTGCTGTTGTTGACTTTGCAGCAATGCGCGATGCTGTCAGAAAGCTTAATGGAAATCCAGAAAAAATCAACCCAATCTGCCCAACTGACCTTGTAATCGACCACTCTGTACAAGTAGACTTTGTCCGTTCGTAAGTATAATTATAATATATACATACATACATATCCCTGTTGCAAGCATTGATCTCCCACAGAAACTTCCTGCAGTCTTCTTTGTCTCAGTTTTTATGCTTCTCTCAACCAGTGGTTTTGCTTATAATGTCAAATTATATTTAGCTAGTGTTGTATGTAAAAATATATATAATTACTTAAACAATTAATTTTAAAATTGTAAATAGCCTACTTGAAATTTCTCACATACATTTTTTTGTACCTTTTTTTTTACCTTTGGGTTTCTAGGGAGGACTAGTAGTTCAGTTAGAAGTTAGAAAAGAGTTTATTGGAACTTACAAATGTATGCAGGTTCAAATCAAGTTATAATTAGCTTTTTCCTATGTATTTTGCAATATCAATCTTTATTAGTCTGTCATGAAGTTGGACACTATGCTAAAAAACCTGTGGCCTTTTGTTCTTGAATTTAAATTTGTGCACACAAAAAATTACAAAAACCGTAAACAAATGATAAATAGTTGGTAAAAAAACAGTCTTATTACTTGACTTCATTTTTTAATTTTGAAATTGTTACAGTATATCAGTACATCTTGTAGTGCATTTATGTGTGAAAAATATTGCACAGAATGTTTCCAAAATGTTAAAATATAAACATATCTACTAATGATGAAAATATGCAAGGCCATAAAATAAATTGAAAAAGCCAATACATTATAAGTTATAATCCCTAACTAATTTATGTTCAAGTAGAACCAAGAGTGCCAAGACGATACTGAAGCTTTTATTTATCTTCATTTTTACTTTGTTCACCTTTATCTTGCTTTTTTACCATAAGCCTCAGGGTTTAATCCTGGCGGTGCCTTTCCATTAATTCTTTTCATGAGGGGGACTATAAGCACACCCGCTTCCCCCATAAAACTTTTTGTTAGCACATGAGATCCAGAGCAGATTATTTTGCTTGGGCTGACTAACGATCCTATTGTGCCAGTATTGTGGGATGTAAGACTCAACCTTGAGGCCTTGATTGGTCACTGGCCTGCCAACCATTTGGTTATGGTTTCAGTTTACCTTTATGCTACACTTCTGGGTCTTCTGTACCAACCGTCTTTACAGCTCTAGAGACTATAGGAACTGCTACATCCTGAGAGGCTGCTGGTGTTTGTAGCTGTTAGGTTTTTAAAGCTGCATCGTCCATGACTGCTTATTTGTTTGGCAAAGGCAACCTATTTATTTCGTAGCTAACCACTATTACAAATAATAATGGCGTTCCACTGTCTGCAACCCATGATGCGCTTGGTAGCACTGGGTTACATATCTAGGAAAATTTCCTAGGACCAAGCATAATTCCTACAACAAACAAATCTAACTTAGCTTCACAAATGTATGGGTTGTTTCATTTTAGAAACACTTAAAATGCTAGCCTTTACAACATTTAAAATAAATTGTTCTTGATATCTTTCTTTTCTCTCATGATGTTTATTATGGATATATATGAGGTTTGTCCAATAAATACACGAACTGGTCGAATATGGTGGCCATTACGGAGAGTTAAGCCACGCCCACTGGCCTCACGTGTTGTCTGGGACCCAATGAGCCGTCAGTGCTTGGCAGAACGTTACGCTGTGCGGATCTTGCGTAGTAGAGTTATTTTTAGTTTTGCATTATTTTTTGTTAAATGATATGGAAATTGACCAATTCACTGAACAACGAATTAACATCAAGTTTTGGTAAAGCTTGGTAAAATTACCAAGAAATTGCTGAAATGTTGAGAGTTGTTTATGGTGATAATGCTATGAAGAAAACAGCCATTTTCAAGTGGATTAAGCGCTTTAAAGAAGGTCGAGAAGACGCCACGGATGATGCAAGAATTGGACGACCTTCAACCTCTTGTGTGCATGAAAACATTGATCGTGTGCGCGTCTTGTCCTTACTGATCGCCGAAAAACTGTCCGAATGATAGCTGAAGAACTAAATTTAGGAAAATCAACAGTGCACACAATCTTAACCGAGCATTTGGGCTTAAGAAAGGTTTGTGTGAAAATCGTGCAAAACTGCTGACTCCATCATCAAAAGTTGAGAAGAGTCGAATGTGTTACTGACTGGAAAAATTCCATGGAAAATGATGTTGGATTCTTACATAGGGTTATCACTGGTAATGAATCGTGGTTTTTCGAGTATGACCTGCATGGAGTGGAAAGCAACAGGTGAAGCTCGAACAAAAAAATCAAGGAAAAGCCGATCAAAAATCAAAGTCATGCTCCTGGTTTTCTTTGATATCAAAGGTGTTGTTCATCATGAATTCCTTCCTGAGGAAAAACGGTAAATTCTGAGTTCTACCTTAACGTTCTCAAGCGCTTGAGAGATAGAGTGCGCCGTGCGCGACCACATTTGACTCAAAACGATGGATGGATTCTTCATCAAGACAATGCACCCGCACATTCGGCTTTGATTGTTCGCCAGTTTCTGGCTAAAAATTCAATCTTAAAAACACTCTGTGATGAGGGGACAGCATCTTTGTTCTGCCTTCCAACTGAATCAATCTGAATCCTACTGCTACTGCTGGCCCGGACTACCAGTTGAAGCTTGTACAAAAATTTTCATTTCTTCTTATCTTAAGCTGTTTATAATTGATACAGTGAATTCATATTGATTTGTTGTGATTGGTCTGCCAGCAAGTGTATTCTTATAGAATATGTCCTGTAACGTTGACTACTGCATTTTTCTAGTACAGCCAGTCCTCGTTATAACAGACTAATCAAGCGATGACAATATCCATTTTAATAAAAGTCCGCTGTATTAAATGCATTAAAGTATGACTTGTAGTACCGCTACAAAAAATACAGCTTTTTTTATATTTATGAGTCACAAAATATACCGTTCAGTGAGTTTTAGACATTTACATAAAAAATCAATAGGAAAATGTGATTTAGATGACTGAAAATGTTTATACATATCTGTGTACTGTACATATTTTTAAATAAGCATAAATAACACCAGACAAAATATAGTAAAAGAGCTTTATTTTTAATATTATTTAAAGTATAATGGTCTCATAAATTTAATGCTATTTTGTTTTGTTTTTTACAACATTAGAATAATGAATTTCGGAAATTTATTTTTAGCGTACATTTTTAGTGTAAGTATACTTTTGTTAAAGGTCAGATGCTCTGCAGAAAAATGAACAAATGGAGTTTGAACGGAACAGGGAGCGTTTTACATTTCTTAAGGTTAGTGTGATCAGGTTATTAAGCAGACCTCTGATTATCCGGATGATTGGGTGTTGCATGCACTGTGGAAAACGCAATATACGGATAATCCACAGATAGATTGAAAATTTGAAGTAAACAATAAAGTCTCCTCCAATGCAAACCATTTTTATTTTAAGTCTAGAAAAATACAGCATGAACAAACAGTTAAAATTGTAGCAAAGTGTAGAGAACAAAGTAAAATAATATATATTTAAACGGTAGTAATAACTTATCTTTTATATTCTCATATGCATCTTGTTAAAAGAGTGTGTGTGTGTGTGTGTGTGTGTGTGTGTGTGTGTGTGTGTGTGTAGTGTGTGTGCGTGTGTGTGTGTGTGTGTGTGTGTGTGTGTGTGTGTGTGTGTGTGTGTGCGTATGTGTGTGTTTTATCCAAAATTAACTTAGTAAACCAAGATAAAGATCCACTTTAAACAATGAACACTTGGAGTTATTATTATTAATGCAATTTGAAACATATATTAGGCTGAACTTCAATACAATGTTATCACAATTGATAAGCTGTGTCAGTTGAGCTCTGAAAAATGACAATCAGTTTATAGATATATGATATAATGACAGAATTATGATGTATGAATCCTGTATCGATTAATTTTATGCTTACCGTTTGGCTAAGATCTGAAGCTGAGAAGTTTGTAAATACAAAAAAGAAACCCCCCCCTTTGTTATTAATTAAAAGGAAACTAATGGAATATGATCAGAATAAATTCCAAACTAGTTAACTTGCTTTACTCTAAATGCTAATATACATTACAGTACCATTTTCAAAGGGACACAAAAGAGAAGTACAGTGGTACCCCGGTTAACGGTCATAATTTGTTCCAGAACTAAAACTGTTATCTGAGCAGACTGCTGTGCAAGTCAGTGTTTACAACAGAGACCTATGGAAAACATTTTAAGTTGTTACATAGAGAAAATAGTTAATAGTTCAGTATTCACTATTAATATATCAAAGATGAAAAATGAAGAAAATCACAGAACGGAAATCACACTTTATTTTAACTAAATTCATACAAATGTAAGTGTGTCACATATATGCAAACAGGACAAATCAATAATGTATATTTTTAGGGAATAGCAATGGGCATTCTGAGAGCAGATAACTAAGTTATTGCCCTACAAAAACACCCATCAATTAAAGGCTTGTTTATGTTCACTCACAATGTTTGTTTCTGTAGCACAGCACAGTGTTATCTCTATATTTACAATCTGCTTAGAAATAATTTAACAAAATGAACACTTATAATATGTTTAACCCTTTATGTGAACCTAAACTCATTTTTCTTTCCGTAAATTAGACCGTTGTCCACGTCGTCGACCGTAAACCGGGGTATCACTGTAATATTGAAATACCAACTGTGTTTCATTGTAACCCTTCTAGATCGGTCTAGACCAGGGGTCTCCAAACTACGGCCCGAGGGCCACATCCGGCCCGCGGAGAGCTAGCATACTTGAAAACTCCTTTTAGAGAACATATTTTTTATAGCAAATTAAATTTAGTTTACTGAAGTATTCTAATTTTATGTTGAATAATTATTAATATGACATCTACATTGATATGGTCATGGGCTAACTACTCATAACATTGTTGTAGGCTTATTGTTATTGTTTTTGTGATAAGTTGGATAAAGAAACACAGAATTGTAATGAGTAAAGACATGTATAATATGCAGAAAATTTAACTTCAGTATATAATAACTAACAAATTATTGAAATGAATCCAACTAACATTTTATACATTTTAAATAAAAACATAACTTATAACAAGCATGACATATGAAATACTAATGAGATTTATGTAATTGAGATTTTCCACTGACAATAGTTTGTAGTTGTGGACTAATTTTACTTGTACCAATTATTAAAAGAGATTTAAGATGCTCATCAGTTAATTTAGATCTGTAAACATTTTTTGTGTACTTCATTTTGGAGGTCTTCTCACACAAATAAGTAGTACCAAAACAGAAAACAGCAAATTTATGCAAATTATCAAATTGTGTCAGTTGAAGACTCTTATAAAATTTCAACAAAGATGAGTTTTAATATTTGTTCTTAATTATATCACTGCACTGTAGATCAATCATTTCCATTTGAAGATCCGGGGCTAGGGTTTCAATGTCAGTATCAAAAGGATTCTGAAAAATCTTAATTTGATTCGCAATGGCATCAAAGTCCGAGAAACAAGTATCAACATTTATTTTCAAAGCACTCAAAGTTTCTATTGCAAAATCGATAGGAAACTCAGTCTCAGTGGTGTGGCTGAATATTTCACATGTTTTAAAATGTGAAAAACATTTACTTCGTAGTTGTGATTGAAACAAGTATCAATTTCTTCCGGAATGATTTGATATTAGTGTATAAATCAGGAAGATGCTGGTTTTCTCCTTGCAATCTCAAATTCAGTTCGTTCACATGTTTTGTCAAATCAACATAGAATGCTAACTTCCACAGCCATGCGTTGTTTTGTAATTCAGTAAGAGGGCGATGCTTTTCGTTCAAAAAATTTCGATCACTGCTCGAAGTTCAAAAAGCGCTGAAGGACTTTCCCACAACTAAGCCAACGTCACGGCAGTATGATAAGTTAAGTCATTTTCTCCAATCTCTTCAATAAATTGTCGGAATTGTCGGTGATTCAGCCCAAAAGATCTGATAAAATTAACAGTTGATATGACTGGTTTCAGAACTTCAGACATATCCAAACATTTTCCGCACAAAGACTGTTGATGAATGATACAATGTAAGACTAATGGTTTTGAACCACCGTCATTTTCTACAGCCTTTGACACAAGAGCGACCACTCCTTTATCTTTCCCACTCATGTTTTTGCCTCCATCAGTTGTAATACATTTCAAGTTTTTCCATCGAAGGTTCTTTTGATTAATGACCATTTCAACTCCTTTAAAAATATCTGTACCAGTAGTTGTGCCATGAATACTATACATATCAAGAAGTTCTTCATGCACTTCATAGCTTTTATCTACTCCTCGAATATAAATCAACACCTGAGCAGTATCTGACACATCCGTTGACTAATCCAACGCAAAAAAAAACCACTCAACATGTCCATTTTTGTCGAACAGTTGAGAGGATATATTTTCAGCGATGTTTTCTACCCTTCGAGCCACAGTGTTTGCTGACATACTGACAGTTTTTAATAAATTTACCTTTTCAGGGCACATTTCTTCGGCTACTGCAATTATGCATTCTTTGATCATTTCTCCATCGGTGAACGGTTTTCTACGTTTTGCAATTTCAAAAGCCATACGAAAGCTGGCATGAGTTGCAGCCTCTTGTTCAGTTTTGAGTTTTGTAAATGAAGATTGCTGCGATTTCAATCCGCGCTTCATAGCTTCGAATTTTTCTGTCCGCAAACTTCCTGTATATTTTGAGTAATTTTGAAAATGTTTTGTTTCGTAATGACGTTTAATGTTATATTCTTTGAGAACGGCTATGCTTTCATTGCAAATCAAACATAGCGCCTTGTTACTGGACTCAATTACGAAATACTGAATGTTCCACTGATCTTTGAATATTCTGCATTCACTATCAATTTTTTGCTTCTTTTCCATACTACTAAATCACACACAAAAGCAACAATTCAAATCAAAATACTGTTACAAAGATGTCTTAAACTTAAACACACACAAACACATTTTAAGGAGGTACGCACTATTTTATTTCACAACAGTGTCATAGGAACTGACTTGTGGTTGCGCCACTAGCCTTCTTATATATTCCAATTACTGCCATCTAGAAGTGAGTGGAAGACACCAGAACTTTCTCGAACCAACGAGATTATTTTGTACGTGCTATTAGCACCATCTGTTAGCGATAGAAGGTACTACCTATTTCCGCTTGTGTCCACCAGATGTCGTGTCACGTTACTCCTCATGGCTCGTACTCTACGACTAATCTAGAAATTACAGATAATGACAGGAAAATTAATAATATACAGTGTTGCCGTTTTGCGGACTTTAGTCCGATTTGCATCCTTTTTTAAACGTTTCGGACTTTTTTTTTCATCAGTGGACTATTTCACTTTTTACCACCGGCAACAATGATAATATGGTTTTGGCCCTCGGAACTTACTGGAGTAATCAGTATGGCCTTAAGGCTGGAAAGTTTGGAGACCCCTGGTCTAGACGAACAGTAGGTGGTCTGTGATATGTGAACAAAATCTGAAGGAGCAAATGTAAACATGATTGTAAAGTACACTCAACCCTAAAGTGAAACCTATAATTAAATAATTACACTAACTCCTAAACTGACCTGATGTAAAGTTTAAGCAGAGATATTAACACACTCTGGAGAATAGGCCCATTACCATTCTGTAATAAGTTATTAGTTGATTTAGCTATGGCCTGTATGAATGCTTTAAAAACTCTCCAATTATCTTTTGGAGGCCACCACTTTCCTCAATTTGATGTTATTAAATTTTAAATTATGATGAGTTTGGAATATATATGCTGCCGCACTATATTTTTCTGGTCTGTCATGCTTGATATATGCCAAATTTTATTTAAATCTACTGTAATTGTAATTTTCCTCCTAGTTTGGCCAAGATAAACTTGATCGCATGTATCACATGTAATCTTATAAATTCCAAACTTTTAATTTTGTGGTAAAAGGTTCCTTTTTATATTTGTACACCATACCACTCTTTGTATATTTGAATCTGACAAATACATGATGCAGTTTTAGTTTATCAAATATATCCTGTTCATTTCTTTAAAACGTGAAATTGATATTGCTACAAAATAATTCCTACGTTATTTTACATAGTATGTTTAAATGACAAAATAAACACGTTGTTTTAATACCTTATTATTTATGAGATATTTTGAAAATGTGTTTTATTTTTTTGTCCCTAGTGGGGAGCGAAGGCGTTCCGTAATATGCTGATCGTACCTCCTGGCTCAGGCATCGTACATCAAGTTAATTTGGAGTACTTGGCTCGAGTAGTGTTCACCGATTCAGATACCCTTTATCCTGATTCTGTCGTTGGAACAGACTCACATACTACCATGATCAATGGCCTAGGTGTTATGGGATGGGGTGTTGGAGGTATCTTTTGTGAAATAAATCTTTTAAATTACTTTAACTTGTGATTCTTATGAGTATAATACAAAACTAGTCATTTTTAATTTTTTTCTGCTCGTATAGATCATTCGCAAAACAACTGTTTTCTAATTCCAAATGTATGATGTTACAAACAATGTATGAGAGAAGCTCATTCAGATAAGGCTACTTTTAGAGCCATAGGACATGTATAGTGCATATTAACATTCCTATATGCTTTACATGTTATTGAATTTAAATATTTCTTGAATTTGTTAATTCTTATTTTAAAAACTTTGAGCACTAAGATTTTAGGTATTTCTAAATAAACATATTGACAATAGTCACGTGACCAGTGTAGCTTTATAAGCAATAGAGCCGCCTCGGTGGCCTAGTTGATAGGTAGTGGGCTTTCACCCCGAGGACCCGGGTTTGATTCCCGGCCAGAGCTTGGCATTTTCATACGCTATAAATCATCCCATCGTCTGCATTAGCCCAAGTGTGCACAATAGTCAGGACGTTAAACACCGAAAAAAAAAAAAAATATAAGCAATAGATGTTAGCCATTTGTGTAATAAGAAATTATGTGCAGTTTTTTTATGCAAGTATACAAGGTCGTACACAACTCCTGTTTACAATCTGCTAAATAATTTTGGTTGCAATATTAATCAGTTAAAGTATTTTTTTTCTTGATTAATGTTTTTTAGAAATCAATAATAATGTAAGAATATTATATTTAAAAAAAATTGACTGAAAAATAAAGTAAAAAAATAAAGCTTCTTAATAACATATTTAGAAGAGATCATAAAAACTTACCGTGAGTAAGAACATTCACGAAAATTGTAGGTGTATTCTTTTTGTAAAGAAAATCATAAAATTGGTGAGATCATAAAAAAAGTTATTTCGATATATCTTTATGTTTTTATGTCCCCTGAGTAAAAAAATGTGTATCTCTAAAATCAAAAACATGTATACGAGGTTTGTTCAAAAAAAGACCAAACTTTAGTCATAAAATCTTCATTACAATATTAATAACTTCACACGTGCTTGTCTCCTTCAAAGTACTCTTGCTTGCTATACATCAGTCCCAGATTTTTTCCGCGGTTTATACACTTCCTGGAACTCTTTTGGTGTGATGTCTTTTAGCTGTGTCAGCGATTTCTCTTGAATTTCTTTTGCACTTTGAAAACACTGTCTTTTAAGGTGGAGTTTAGTATAACAAAAAAAGGTGGAGTTTAGTATACAGAAAGAATCTGCTGGAGCCATATCTGATGAGTATGGAGAATGAGAAAGAACGGCTGTTCCGTTATGGGCCAACCAGCAGAGACAAGTGAGTTGGCGCATTGTGGTGCAAAATCCAGTTCTTGTTTTTCCATAGTTCAAGCCTTTTCTATCGCACATCTTCCCGTAATGTCTTAAAACATCCACATAAAACTCCTTGTTGACTGTCTGACCTTGTGGTACAAATTTGTGATGAACAATTCCCGAAAGTAAAAGAAAACAATCATCATCGACTTCATGTTTGAGCAACTCATGTGTGCTTTCTTTGGACATGGCAAATGTTGACCAACCCTTTGTGAGAATTTTGCCTTCGTTTCGACATCATATCCATATACCCAGGTCTTGTCACCTGTGATGATAGTTTTCGTAAAGTTTTTGTCATTGTTAGCACGATGAAGCTTGGTTAATGTTCACACGATTTTCATTTTGTTCGCTTGTGAAACATTCATTGCACCATTTTCGCAGAGATGTGATGCATGTAAAGTTTTTGTGTGGTACGACCCAATGCTGATCCCAACTTCTTCTGCAACCTCTTGGCCAGTTAAACGACAATTTCTATGAATCACAGCTTGAACAACTTCAATTTTTCCATCATTTCGTCCTGGAGGTGGTTGAATGTCGTCCTGATCTTGGATTTTCGTCGAAGTCCTTCATTTTCACTTTTTCACTACATAGCAGAGAGTTGACTGTACGTGTTGCCACACTGTGTCATGGACCTCGCTTTGTTTCTAAGAAATACTGCTAGATGTAGTATAGCACACGAATTCAAACTGTGCAAGGTTTGGTCATAATTTCAAAAGTTCGGGTTTTTCTAACTTTTGAAATTTATCTGGAAGTTCATCAGGTCTCGTATTTATCTGGAATAGGAGTCTAAACTAAAGCGGGATTAGTAGTTTGCAATTTCAATCATCAAATCGAAATAATTGTTTAATTATTGCATCACAGCTATGTTTGCAGGCCGGCAGAATCTTACAGTGACCTTTTATGGTCTGCCTGAATTGCTATGTTATTGTTCGATCTGTGGTATTGAGAGATTATTCAATTATCTATGTTCAATATATAATTATAACCTTAATATTTTTCATTGACATTAATAATACATGTTAAACTAGATTCCTGTTTTTCTTTGATAAAATACTGCAATGAACCATGGGTACTCGGTTAGTACATTACTAATTAACATTATTTTATTTAACAAGCTTAAATGTTACTCTAACAGGCATTGAAGCGGAGGCTGTGATGTTAGGTCAATTATCTATGTTCAATATATGATTATAACCTTAATATCTTTCATTGACATTAATAATACATGTTAAACTAGATTCCTGTTTTTCTTTGATAAAATACTGCAATGAACCATGGGTACTCGGTTAGTACAATTACTAATTAACATTATTTTATTTAACAAGCTTAAATGTTACTCTAACAGGCATTGAAGCGGAGGCTGTGATGTTAGGTCAATTATCTATGTTCAATATATGATTATAACCTTAATATCTTTCATTGACATTAATAATACATGTTAAACTAGATTCCTGTTTTTCTTTGATAAAATACTGCAATTACTAGTACAATTACTAATTAACATTATTTTATTTAACAAGCTTAAATGTTACTCTAACAGGCATTGAAGCGGAGGCTGTGATGTTAGGTCAATTATATATGTTCAATATATGATTATAACCTTAATATCTTTCATTGACATTAATAATACATGTTAAACTAGATTCCTGTTTTTCTTTGATAAAATACTGCAATGAACCATGGGTACTCGGTTAGTACAATTACTAATTAACATTATTTTATTTAACAAGCTTAAATGTTACTCTAACAGGCATTGAAGCGGAGGCTGTGATGTTAGGTCAAGCTATTTCAATGCTGTTACCTGAAGTGATCGGGTACAAACTGACTGGAAAGCTTAACCAGTATGCCACGTCCACTGATCTTGTGCTGACAATAACCAAGGTAAATTTATAAAACATTTTTTTTATGTATTCAATTTTAGTAATTTAACTGTTTTATTGTGTAATACAAAAAATTATTGTAATAGGTGCAAAAATGTATTTAAAATTGCAAAAAGATCTTTTAACTCACCAACGCTTATTTTAGTTGGTCAAATTCACATTTCTTTCTTATAAACCGATACAGCTTTGACTTTCCTTAATCCCTCTACTCTGTCCTCTGTACCTTCCAACGTTCTTACCTTTTATGTCCTGTTTTCCATCTGTTCAATGCTTGGTAGTCACTACAAAGGACAAACTGTGTTTCCAGAATTTAAGACAGCTCGGTGTAGTAGGAAAGTTCGTAGAATTTTTCGGACCAGGAGTCGCTGAACTGTCCATTGCAGATCGTGCTACGATTAGTAACATGTGTCCAGAGTATGGAGCAACTGTTGGTTTCTTCCCAGTCGATAAAAACAGTTTAGACTACCTTCGTCAAACAAGTAAGTTGTCGTTATGAATTTTTAAGGCATCCAAAACTATATTCCTCTTCATTTCATCGTTACCCTTTCATATTTTGTGAAGGTTTACTTTGATACTCTTGAAAAGTTCAACAATATTGCTAGAGAAAACATGACACACTACTAGCCATATCTGTGCTCATTTCGTACCTCCAGTTAAACAAACTAATGCAATTGAACTTTTAAATTAATAACTTCGTAACTTTCGTTATTTGATCATTAATCGTTTATCATTTATCACAAGTAAATTTATAAACAGTATAAATATCTAGATAACATGTTCAGGTACTTTAGCAAGTAGGTTTATAAAGCATAAATAATTCATACATAGATTGTTAAAAAAAAAGTTTTATTTTCACAAAACAAATTATTATGATTAATATAATAATATTGAATAATTAAAGACAATTATGTATCATTAACCTTGAATCCTAACAAAGACAAATTATCAATATTGAACTATAAAAAATTAAAAAACAAAATTACTAATATTCATTGAATTTAAAACAAAATTACTAATATTGCTTTTTTTTGAAACTTGTTTGTTGAAATGTTTTCTTGATGTATAAGCACCCACAGGTTCCTCACATTTTTTTGTATACATACACGCAAGTTCATAAATCTTGAAGTAACTTCTGATACAGTTTTTTTTATCTCAATACACAACGCTTAAAGTATTCAGTTACACAAAATTAATAATTTGATGACAGTTTCCACTGCAATTTTTTGTAAGAGCTAACATGTGTAAAGAGTTCTCGAAACTAAAACTTTCTGGTTCGTTGTTTCAATTTCTACAATTAATTTTTTTCTTCTCTGTGTTTGGCTAAAACTCATTTAGTTAGAGAACAGCTAATATTTCTCAAAAGATCAAATTTGGCCTTCTACCACATTTCAAAACAAAATTAAGAGAACAGCTAATCTTTCTCTAATGATCAAGCTTGGCTTAGTACCATTTCAGAATAAAATTATTTCAGTTTTATGTTTCACTCTAGTAGTCAAAAGGTTATATATCACACAAATTATACATTAGTATTATACTAATGGTTGCATGTGAAAACATATGTTATTAAGTCTGTGTTAATTCAGTTTTGTAAATATATTATAATTTTAGTACATTAAGTATTACCATTAACTATTTTACTGGGTATACATAAATACATGTGTTTTTGTTTTGACTCTCCACAAAGATCAGAATTCTTTAGCTGGTGATGAATTACTGACATAATCAAGATCACTTAATCCTCAATTCATTAGTAAGCATGAAATTGGCCTTTAAATTATTAGGTAAATAACACAACTCCATAAAAAACATTAAACTAAAAGTTATCTTAAAATCCCTAAAAATTTTAATTTTATTCCAGATCGAGATGAAGCTAAAGTGGAAAGTATCAAGGCCTATCTAACAGCTGTCAATATGTTGCGGGACTATTCTAACTCTAGCCAGGACCCTGTGTTTACTAAGGTTGTCACTCTGGACTTGGCGACAGTTACAAGTTGTGTCAGTGGGCCTAAACGTCCGCATGATCGAGTTGCCATCACAGACATGAAAAATGATTTCTTGCAGTGTTTAACGAACAAGGTACTTTACATTTTTGATGTTGTCACTGCGGCATAGCTAAAATTATTATGCTGTTCTAATGCAATAATGCACTTCCTGAACAAAACACCTTTCTTGCCATTAAAAATCCCTTTTAAGCTTTTTCTTGCAGAGTGGTGCACCATAGCTGCAAACAGTTGTACAGTCCTTTCATTTTGTTCTGAATGTCTAACGTTTAGTCCGTTTGACAGCAGTGCAAACAATACTGATTTTATCTGCTCCTTTGTTGAATCACTTTTTATAACTATTAAAAAAAACATTTAAGTTTACATTTCAACTGTTAATACTAAGGCCAGGCATGTGATACCAAATGCAGAGCAGAGCTGCTCTGAGCTGAGAAAAGCTGAGTGGAAAGAAGTTGAAAGGCAACCAGAAGCAGAGTTCATTCAGTTTAAATAACATGTTTGTATCTTTTAAATTTAAATATTTAGGCCTACTTTAACAGATTCTAGGAACTGTTATATTTAAAAACCGTAAGTTAGGCGGTGGTAATCTAAGTAATGAGAGATAATAAGTTTGGAGGTGTGGTCAACGTGGTGTAGGAAGAAGAGTTAGTTTGAAAACTGATCCAAGACAGAGTCAAAGCTGCACTGAGCCCAACCACATCCCTTGACTCTGCTCAGCTCCTTTACACTTTCATTGGCCGCACTTACGTTAAAAACAATAGGTTAGGTTTTGAATGCTTAGCTCATTCCACTCAGTGCAACTCTACTCCACTATTGGTGGGCACCTGACCTAATTTACAGGAATATGTATGGACTCTCTGATGTGCTTTAAGAACATGTGACTGTTTTTTTAAAAATAGTTCCAGTTACTCTAAGAAAAACTTTTTTTTAAAAAAAAAAGTGCACTTTAAGACTTTAATGGTAGAGAATTATGACTTTGTCTTGTAGATTGGGATTGTTATATTTTGTTTATTTCATTAAAAAAAAACTGTTGTAGATTGGATTCAAAGGGTTTGGCTTGAACCCAAGTGTGTTAGATAAGAAGGTGAGCTTCTTGTTTGAAGGGAATGAATTCTTCTTGCGTCATGGTTCCGTCGTCATTGCCGCGATAACTTCCTGTACTAACACAAGCAACCCTAGTGTGATGCTCGGCGCTGGTTAGTACAGCCTCACTTAATTTCTTTCTCTTTACAATTTTTGCTGCAACATTATAGGCGATAATATTGTAGAAATGGTATTTTTTCTCTTATAATTTATAAAATGTGTTTATAGTATAGTGTTAATTATTTGTTTAAAAAGTTATTTTTGAAATAAACCTTTGTTGTTAGACTATTTACTATAATTTAAAATACAGTAGAGTTCATTAAAATGTATTATTTTAAATATATATTGCGTATTTATTAAGAGTTTGTGAGGAAAGCCAAGGACCCTTCGTGTGTGTGTGTGTGTGTGTGTTTTCTGTCTGCTTGTGAACACACCCATAACTTGTGAACAATATAATTTATCGTTATAAAATTTGGTGAAAATGGTATTTATAGTGACCCAGACATTGAAAAATTATAGGAGTTGACATCAAAAAATGTTTAGGGAAAACAGCTGGGGAAATGTTAAGGGCAAAAATATTTTTATTTAGTGTGAATATTTGAAACTGAAGTGATACTGGTTCCGAATATATATATATATATATATATATATATATATTTCCCCAGCTGTTTTCCCTAAACATTTTTTGATGTCAACTCCTATAATTTTTCAATGTCTGGGTCACTATAAATACCATTTTTACCAAATTTTATAACGATAAATTATATTGTTCACAAGTTATGGGTGTGTTCACAAGCAGACAGAAACACACACACACACACACACACGAAGGGTCCTTGGCTTTCCTCACAAACTCTTAATAAATACGCAATATATATTTAAAATACGAGGGCGGTTTGATAAGTCAGTGACTTTTTGAATTTCCCGCAGTTACTCCAAATGCAACAGTGCTGCCGTCAACTGTAATCTATCAGTGGACAACTTTCTAATTTTGAGCAAGCTACGTCGTGCAGTTGGTGTTTGATAGCCGTTCAAAGCAGACGACCTCGTGAATTTTTACGAAAATGGAAAAAAGTGAATTTCGTGTGCTGATTAAGCATTACTTTTTACGTAAAAAATCCATCACTGAAACTAAGAAAAGACTTGATAAATACTACGGGGACTCGGCACCATCAATTTCAATGGTTAAGAAGTGGTTTACCGAGTTCCGTTGTGGTCGTACCAGCACTAGTGACGCCGAACGTTCAGGTCGCCCAAAAGAAGTGATCACGCCGGAAATCGTCGATAAAATCCATGAAATGATATTGGATGATAGGGGATTTTTGGGATGCACGCGGTGTCATTCACATCGATTACCTCGAGAAAGGTAAAACGATCACCAGCGAATATTATTCAAAGCTTTTGAACAGATTCGACGTTGATTTGAAGCAAAAACAGCCGCATTTGGCGAAGAAGAAAGTGCTGTTCCATCAAGACAATGCACGTGTGCACACTTGTCTAGTCACGATGGCCAAAATCCACGAATTGGGATACGAACTGCTACCCCATCCAGCATATTCTCCAGATTTAGCCCCCTGCGACTATTTTCTGTTTCCAAACCTAAAGAAATGGCTGGGCGGTAAGAGATTTGAGTCGAATGAAGAAGTCATTACCGAAACAAACGCGTATTTTGAGAGCTTTGAGGAAACCTATTATTTGGAGGGAATAAAAAAATTAGAAAAACGCTGGACTAAATGTATCGAGCTAAAAGGTGATTATGTAGAAAAATAAAATCTTTATTTGCCGAAAAAATTTGTTTTATTCAAAAAGTCACTGACTTATCAAACCGCCCTCGTAATACATTTTAATGAACTCGACTGTATTTTAAATTATAGTAAATAGTCTAACAACAAAGGTTTATTTCAAAAATAACTTATATATATATATATATATATATATATATATATATATATTGCACATAAAAAGTTCATATAGAGCTGCCTGTCCTCTCTCTGAAAGTTCAAGTTTTCATGTCTCCCCTCCTCAAATGTTGATATATTACATCAGAAAAATCATAAAAAATTAACTTATTTTGGATCTAAACAAACAAAAAAAAGTTTTACAGAATTTTTTTCTGGCGTTTGTTTATTCGCCAGAAAACAAACGCGTCTGTCTTGGAAGGTCAGGAGAGAATACAGTATGACTCAATAGTCATTATAATGTTTGGGCATCAAGTATGTTTAAAAAGGATTTACAAACTGTCTGATATCCTTATGAAGATGGTGGGCATGTTGCCAAAACGTACATGAGGGTAAAGTAATTTTAAAAGTTTGATATTATTTTCGTTCACATCAAATTAGTTTGTTTATATTGTGTGTCAAAGGGATTTACTTTTTATAATGAGACCCATTAGTACGTGGCAATTCAGAATTACATCTCTAGCAAGGTTAACACATGTTGCAACACCAAATATAGAACATAAAGTAGTTAAATCATTTTTCTAAAGCTTAGCTCAAAGCAGAATTAGATACTGGTTTGATTTTAAAATGTTTGTTTTCTAATTGAACTCTTCACTTAATAAAATTGATTTTTTTTTTTATTATTGAACCTTTTAATTGTGGTATCTAATGTTATAAATTTTGACATTTTGCTGTTGGTTTTGTGTATACTAGTTGACAATATTTTTTTTTAACTATTAATGTTCATTAACTTGGCAGGACTGTTGGCCAAGAAGGCAGTGGAAGCAGGCTTGAGTGTAGCGCCATTTTGCTGTTGGTTTTGTGTATACTAGTTGACAATATTTTTTTTTAACTATTAATGTTTATTAACTTGACAGGACTGTTGGCCAAGAAGGCAGTGGAAGCAGGCTTGAGTGTAGCGCCATACATCAAAACAAGTTTATCTCCAGGCTCTGGTGTTGTTACGTACTACCTGAGAGAGAGTGGAGTCGTGCCTTATTTGACCAAACTTGGGTTTGAAACTGTTGGCTACGGCTGTATGACTTGTATTGGTAACAGTGGACCTCTTGATGAACCTATCATCAATGCAATTGAAAAGGTAAGACTGGAGCACGAAATCTTGACACACAATTCACATTCAGGTATCTCGTAGAAGTCAGTATTCCTTTCTTGGTTTTAAATGACAATTTTTTGGAAATTTAAATACGAACCTTGGTATAACTAGAATTAAGTATTGTATGTTGCAGATTTTTTAGCAAATCGTAATTTACTACAAGCCCCAATTGGTATTGGATTCAACAGGTTTTACTATATTGTGTATTTATACATTAGCTGCTGCATTGTTTTAATTTTTAATTGCGTATGTTTTTTATTTGTATTATTACTAATAGTTCAAAGAACAGTATACCTCACAGGATATTCTTAATTAATATTCAAAGTGCTCCACGGCAACGTTTTGATGCTCTCGTAACCATTTCTGCCAATTTAAACAACTTAATATTTACAGAAAATAGTCACCAACTACTCTCATCATTAAATCAGAGCCCGCCACTTTGATACTAAAACAATCTTACACACATCTTTCGGGCTTTACCAAATTTCTAAACAATTGATCACTGTGATTGACAAAACAGTATACATTTGCCATCATTAAATCAGAGGCCGCCATCTTGAAATGGAAGTAAATGAAAAAAAATCTGACACATATTGTTTGGTCTGTATACAAAGTACCTTCTATCAAATTTCAAAACAATCGGTTAGTGTGTTTGGCCCAAACTTAATACATTTGTCATCATAAATCAGAGGCTGCCATCTTGAAAAGGAAGTGAATGGGAAAATATGTTAAATGTATGCCATTCAGGCTTTACACAATGTACTTTCGTACCAAATTTCAAAACAGTCGGTCATTGTATTTGGCCGGCCAAAACTGTGAAAACGCACACACATACACAAACCAAATGCCAAACAGTCGAATTAAATGAGACCTCGTTTCGCTCAAACAGCAGTACCATAGTTTAACTCATTTAGTTTATATTATTCTAAACTTTAACAAATCTTTGCTTCAGAATGACCTAGTCTGCTGTGGAGTATTATCAGGGAACCGTAACTTTGAAGGCAGAATTCACCCGAACACACGAGCGAACTACTTGGCTTCCCCACTCTTGGTTATTGCCTATGCAATCGCTGGCCGAGTAGACATTGACTTTGAGACCGAACCTTTAGGTAAGCATTCTACTACAAGTAAGTGTAATTTGATTATTTTTTGTGAAATAATTTCAAGTGTCTCGGCAGTGCGTAAAACATGTATTAAACATGTTTTGATTCTTATTTTTTCTTTAGTGCTAAAAGGAATTATTGCGGTTACTTTTTGTGCTAAGTAGCTAATATAAAATGAAATTATTTTTCCATTAATAATCTTCAGTAAAAAAAACCTGTTAAAAAAACAATGGACTATATTAGGATTAAGGTTAATGGATTCTTGAGATTAGTTTTTTTTTTAGTTAATTAAATCACAAAAGTCCACTTTAAAATCAACTTGTTTTCTTAGATAGTTTTCTTTTTTATGAAATGATTATACTTTAGAATTCTTGAAATGATTATACAGTCGACCTCGGATATAACACGGTTGAAGGGACAAAACATATATATATATATGCGCACTGTAAATGAGATAGCATTGTAACCGAGTTTACAGTAAACAAGTTTTTAAACAGTGGAAATACTGTATATAGTGAAAGAAAAACATACATTGTACTGTGTACATAATTAATGGCTATTTTATTAAAATTTATTACACATTACGTATTTTGAAATATATTTTAGTTAAAACTAATAGAAAGTAAGTATTGTACAGTCTAGTGTGTATACATGCAACACAGTGCTTACATTGTTGTGAGATTGACATTTTCCCCCCATGAAGGCATACAAAGTGTATGTGTATAAGAGAGAGACTGCTTTTGTGGAAATGATTCATTTTACATTGTTTGTTCAGGCAGCAACAAAATTCTAAGAAAAGGACCATTTCTATTCTCAAACTTATTCTAAAAATAGAACACAAATTGTATTTAAGTGAAAGTGACTATAGGTCAGCAGGTTAGAAAACTGCTAAGAGCACCATTGGGACAGAGAGAAAAATGTGCATGTGAGAGGTCATGTCCCTACTCTGTCATCATAGCTGCTCCCTTTTCCTTCATTATCGCTGAGTAGTAACAGTTTGTAGATTCAGATTGGCAGACTCTGTATCCCTGAACTGTTAGAGGGAGCTAGAGTAGAATTCTCCTACGTGTACGAGAAATTCTCGTGCAGGCCATTTACTAAGTGGCTGGACTATAACAGCAGCGTGACAGCGTTGTATCCAAGTTCACAAAGCGTTGTAACCAAGCCTAAAATACACGTACACTTAATATAGAATATTGGGGACATTATGAAAATAGCGCTATAACCGAGTTAGCGTTATAACCAAGGTCGACTATACATCACAAAATTTGAATATAAGATTTTGAGCACTTTTAAATTTTGGGAACAAAGTTTTGTATAAACAGAGTTGTGTTTTGTTGAGTTATATTTTGTGCAAACAGAGTTTTGCATAAACATATTTATGTTGTGTTATGGTTTTGTTTGTTATATAACTACTTGTTGTTTGTTATATATGCATTTAATTTACAATATTTAATTAACTGTGAAATGGACAGTGTACTCTATATAGTTCAACGGTTCTTTCAGGATTAAATGATTCTGGGAAGCCCGTGTTCCTAAGAGATGTGTGGCCAAGTAGAACAGAAATCCAGGCAGTAGAATCCCAACACGTTATCCCTGCTATGTTCAGAGAAGTGTACGCTCGTATTGAGAACGGCTCCAATAGCTGGCAGGCTCTGTCTGCTCCTGAGGGTCAACTGTACCCATGGGACGCTAGTTCTACTTATATCAAAAGTCCTCCTTTCTTTGAGGGCATGCAGAAAGTAAGTGAATTTTGTAAAATAAGTTAATGATTAAATGTGTACGATCTAGAATTTTGTGGGTCAGTTTGCCCAACACTGCATTTGGTGGTGTTTGGTGTGGATGTGGCCTTGCAGTTTGACAGTAGGATGCCAAGAAAAAAAATAGATGTTTTTTATTATAAGTAATTAATGATTTATATAATATGTAAAAACCTTTGTGTTAAAAACATCACGATGTTCAACCAAAATAATAGTTTATAAATTTGTAGTTTAAATTTTGTTAAGTTTAACATTTAAAGTTTTTTTTTTTAGTTGTTATTAATAACTTACCAATAGCCGCCTCATTGGCCTAGTTGATAGCGTACTGGGCTTTCACCCCGAGGACCCAGGTTCGATTCCCGGCCAAGGGCTTGGCATTTTATACGCTATAAATCATCCTATCGTCTACATTAGCCCAAATGTGCACAACACAATAGTCAGGACGTTAAACAAAAAACAAAAAAAAACCAAGATTATATTACACAGGGTAAGATCTGCCACCTTTATGTTGCCATTGCTCAGCTGTTATTTTTATTAGAATTGTTTATTAGCTCATATATTCTGTTTTTAAAAATGTGTGGATCAACTTCCCTCGAGTGCCTAACCTAAAACAGACATGGACAAGAGTTGATCCATACTCTTTAAACATTGTTTATTGTTTCTGCATGCACAAATGATGGCTAGTGTCCAAATAAACAGTAATAATAGTTCATTTGATGCAGATTTTAAATTTTTAACAAAGAGCATCACTGCAATGCACATTAGTGCAGCATTGTTGTTGTTATTGTGCAACTTCATTCATCATCTGTATTATTTAATATTATTTTAAATAGAACTAACTTTTAAAAATATCAAAATTTGATGAGTTAGGATAAAAAAATTAATTTTTAGTTATTAGTTTTAAATATTATAATGAGGTCACAGCCAAAGAACGATCACTATTGACAAAGACATAGGAAAATTACGAAACTGCTGACATACTGCTTGTTGCAATAAGCAACAAGAACAGCAGTTCAAATAAAAGCTTGGGGAAGAAGTAAGGGAAGGAGAGTCGATGCCGAAGGGACTGGAAAGTCTGTATATTCCAGGGAACAGTTGATTCTGTGGTGATCCAAATGGCTGTACGTCAGGATGCACAACAGGAAAACATTCCATCTTGGCGGTGCTGGGAAACGGCAAATCGGCAATAAATGTAAGCAGACAAAGTTTACGTACACTTCTTCCCCTTTTCACTTTTTTGGATTAAATACACTGAGATATATTTTGGGGAAACATTTTAAAGAATAATGCTGCTCATTTTTGGGGTTGTCATCAACCGTACTTGTAGCTGTTACAAGATAAAAGTAATGTAATACATTTAAATATATTAAAGGATTTTTTCTTTAAACACCGATAATTAATTCTTTAGACAACCCGAGTAGGAGAGATCCCGAACCCCTAACAGGTGAATGGTAGATTATTATACACCAGTTGATGTGCCACTTTAATAATTAAACGTCAGATGATCAGTGTTCTACTGCTACACTTTTCTTTATAATTTGTAATGAATAAAACATACCTCACAAATCAGCAAATCAGAATATATATATGAATTTCAAGTAGGTTTTTATTGTTTATAGTCGCTGCCACAGAAAAGTGCCATACAAAATGCAAGAGTGCTGCTTCTACTGGGAGATTCTGTAACTACTGACCACATTAGTCCTGCCGGTAGTATTGCCAGAAACAGTCCTGCTGGAAGGTTCCTCGGCAGCAAAGGGTGAGTAAAAATAGGGTTTAAGCTGTACAAGCACCTTTTTATATTACTTGACCAACACATTTGGCATTCTTTCTACAAAGTCTAATATAACTATGATGTCTGTGCAATCTGGTTGTTTTCTGTACCTTATATTTTAAATTTAAATAAAAATAAACTTGTGTTTTTTCCAAAGTTAATGAAAACAGTTATTCCGTGAAAGGTTCATCTGTAGAGTACCCTGAAAATAATTAGTATTTTATTAACAAGTAATATTTTTGTTTGTGAAAATCATGAAAATCACACAATTTATTTTTTGGGGTTTTTAGTTCATTTCCCAGTGAACTCATCTAATTATTTTATGTTGACCTACTACGTCCTTTTCAATAGACTTGTCAACATGTAGATGTGTGTGTGTGTGTATGTTCAAGGCCAATGGTCTTTGCCAAACAATGCATTTAAAAAAAAATGATAATGCACCACTCACAACACTTGCAATTACTAACATGACTCACTTATAATATTATAAACACGTTACTTTATAATGTTATTTAAAAGTGTGATAGTATTACACAGTAGCAATATTTTAATGTATTATTTTACAATTAATATTATATTTTTGTTTTTTTTTAAATTTTGTTCTTTGAACTTTATTCGTAATTAAAAGTTGTACAGTAAATCCTCCATAGAAAGTGCCTGGACAGTATTGTTCGCAAGTTCAATCTGGATTGAAATCTGGAAGAGATGTGTGGTCTATGTTAGTAAGTTGAATTGGGTGATTTAAGTTCCCTATTATAGTTCCTGCATTGTTTAGGCGATGGTATTATTTTGAAATAATGTTGATTAAATTTATTTAATCTTTAAATATTGGATAAAAACATAATTTCAAACAATTATTTTTATAAATATGTTATAGTATCACACCAAGAGATTTTAATTCGTATGGTTCCCGTCGAGGTAACGATGATGTTATGGCTAGAGGAACTTTTGCAAACATCCGTCTAGTGAACAAGCTGGTCAAAGAAGCTGGGCCTAAAACAATTCATTTGCCATCATTAGAAGAGGTAATTAATCGCCATAAGTGTATGTAACCAGCGTTCTTCTGTACATTTAAAAAAATCTAGAAATAACCCTTCAGGTGCTAACTATATTAGTTTTTATATTATTGAAACTATAACATACTTGTAATGAAAAATAAAATACCATTGATATAATAATTATAACTTTTTATGTATTGATTTTCTAAGAAAAAGATGTAGGATATAAAAACGTAATAAAAAGATGTACTGTGTTGTTTTTTGTGTCTGGCGGAGGTAGCTGACCAGGTTAGCAATCCCACTGTACTGTAACTCATCTATTAACACACACATACGCACACACGCCCTCATACACACACACGCACAACTCTACATAGCTTGGCTACCTCTATAAAGTATAAAACAATCCGTGCTGATAGAGCAATTAATAGCTCAAAAGAATTTTAATAAATAATTACATTATAAAAACTAAGAAATAATTGTATACCTAAATGCTATCATACTTCATTATTTAAATTTATGTTTGTGTGTTAACAGTTGGCTGTATTTGATGCAGCCGAAAAATACGGAAAAGAAGGTGTGCCACTAATCCTTATTGTGGGGAAAGATTACGGGTCCGGTTCTTCTAGGGATTGGGCTGCCAAAGGACCTTTCCTTTTAGTAAGCAAGAGCAATATGCAATATAATAGTCTAGACAGTATGGATATAAGTTATATAACAGTTTTCAAGACTTTAAAGGAACATTTTCTTTTATGACTTTGAAAGAAATTAACGTTACTTTTTAAGCACTTGCAAGAATGACATTGTTAAGTCGTCGCATTAAATTTAAACAGGATTTCTACTGCTTCCGTCCTTCGGCCCGAATTCCTTGTGCCAAGCAAAACGCAAAAGTATAAATTAACCATATATTAATGTGTTATTATTTAACAATAAACTTGTAATGTCAGGTAAGAAACAAGTATACCGTAAATTTTACTTCTTGCAAAAGTAACTAGTAATCTTCTGTTGAGATAGTTTGGTGTACCATTTCTGAGTTACGAGGTTTGTCCAATAAATATGCGAACTAAGGTCATAAAAACTTTATTTTACAAAATTTCATCTACATTGATTTTGTCCCCTTCAAAATACTCTCCATTCACTGCTATGCACTTATCCCATCTTCTTTTCCACTCTTCAAAGCACCCTTGGAAGTCCTCGGAAGTCAGGCTTTTCAGTCTCCTCGCTGCTTTCTTGTTTTATTGTGTCCACATCTTCCCAATGCTGTCCCCTCATCACATTTTTGCATTTAGGGAATAGAAAAAGTCGCAGGGGCGAGGTCCGGTGAATAAGGGGATGATCAAGGATAGTGATTGAATTTTTAGCCAGAAACTGGCGAACAATCAAAGCCGAATGTGCGGTGCATTGTCTTGATGAAGAATCCATCCATCGTTTTGAGTCAAATGTGGTCGCACACCGACGCACTCTATCTCTCAAACGCTTGAGAACGTTAAGGTAGAACTCAGAATTTACCGTTTTTCCTCAGGAAGGAATTCATGATGAACAACACCTTTGATATCAAAGAAAACCAGGAGCATGACTTTGATTTTTGATCGGCTTTTCCTTGATTTTTTGTTCGAGCTTCACCTGTTGCTTTCCACTCCATGCTTTGCGATTTCGATTCGGGTCATACTCGAAAAACCACGATTCATCACCAGTGATAACCCTATTTAAGAATCCAACATCATTTTCCATGGAATTTTTCCAGTCAGTAACACATTCGACTCTTCTCAACTTTTGATGCGTAGTCAGCAGTTTTGGCACGATTTTCGCACAAACCTTTCTTAAGCCCAAATGCTCGGTTAAGATTGTGTGCACTGTTGATTTTCCTAAATTTAGTTCTTCAGCTATCATTCGGACAGTTTTTCGGCAATCAGTAAGGACAAGACGCCGCACACGATCAATGTTTTCATGCACACAAGAGGTTGAAGGTCGTCCAATTCTTGCATCATCCGTGGCGTCTTCTCGACCTTCTTTAAAGCGCTTAATCCACTTGAAAATGGCTGTTTTCTTCATAGCATTATCACCATAAACAACTCTCAACATTTCAGCAATTTCTTGGTAATTTTTACCAAGCTTTACCAAAAACTTGATGTTAATTCGTTGTTCAGTGAATTGGTCAATTTCCATATCGACGAACAAAAAAATAATGCAAAACTAAAAATAACTCTACTCGCAAGATCCGCTGGCGTAACGTTCTGCCAAGCACTGACGGCTCATTGGGTCCCAGACAACACGTGAGGCCAGTGGGCGTGGCTTAACTCTCCGTAATGGCCACCATATTCGACCAGTTCGCGTATTTATTGGACAAACCTCGTATATGACCAAGCACCTTCAGTATAGGAAGTTCTGTAAGTGTTGTGATCACTTGCTGTGAGAAATACAGGGGTGCAAACACAATCACACCAACCACATGTATGCATTTGTTGTCGATTTCATGACTTAAATCATTGAATCAAATGTGAAGTAAATGAGATTATGATTCCAGCATAAAAACTAAATAAACCCGTCTGGGAGACAATGTTTTAATTTTTTCAATTTTACTAACTCCCAGAATGTTAATTTATTTGTTCAAATTTGCAGTTGAGGATTTAATTGTTGTTTTGAACAAAAAGAGACTCCAAATTATTATTTTTTTTTTTTTTTTTATTTAATTTCGTCAAAATCTGTCAGTTTATTCTTCAGCAATGTGTACAGGCACATACGTCGAAGTAAAACTTTTTTTTCTAATGTAATTAGGTATCCTGAAAATGGTTTCATCAAAATTTAAAACCCATTAATTTCACAATCAACAAACTTTCTTAATATTTTGTTAAGGGTATTTTTTTAATAAAATGTTTTTTCTTATGTAAATGGTTAATAATGTAACTATCTAATTCATGCAGGGAGTAAAAGCAGTGATAGCAGAATCATATGAAAGAATCCACCGATCCAACCTTGTAGGAATGGGATTAGTTCCATTGCAGTTCTTACCCGGAGAGAATGCAGATACACTGCAGTTAACAGGCAGGGAAACGTACACCATAGAGTTACCAGAAAACTTGAAACCACTTCAACAAATCACAGTGAAGGTAACAATTTTAGCTTTTATTTGTAACTTTAAAAATTGTATATGCTGATTTGAAATTAGCTATCTCACAGTGTTTTAGAATGTATGCATACTGTTTTTTCCAATCTTCGATTGTTCCTATAAACGGACACTTGAATGGTGGGAGGTATAGATGCGAGGATAGTGAACACATATATCACCCCACTTGTGACATTATTACGCTATTCTAAAAGTTACAGGCACAATAGTCATGTATACAGTGATACCCTGGCTTTCCATCGACTTGGACAACAATCTAATTCACGGAATGAAAAATGACCTGCATAACAGTTTCGGCTTCACATAAAGGGCTGAACATATTATAAGAGTGTTTTCATTTTGTTAAATTATTTGTAAGCAGATGTGTAAATATAGAGATAACATTGTGCTGTGCTACAGAAATAATCATTATGCTGAGAACACAACACGCCTTTGATTGATGGGTGTTTGGTTTTTGTAGGGCAATAATTTCCACTATATTTCTTAGTTATCTGTTCTCAGAATGCCCACTCCTATTCCCTTTTCCATCATAGTACCTAATTTTATTTAGTATATCACCAACTCTTTTAGTGTGTGTTTAACCCATTGGTAACGAAAGACGTATATTGCCCGTCCTTCTCTCTCAATGGCTTAAGTACTAAAGATGGGCAATGTCCGTCCTCTACTTCCCTGATCTCTTTGCCGTATGTTTCTAGCCTAAAAGTCGAATATAGAAATATAAATCTATTTTCAATCTATGAGATATTTTTCCTTCGTTTATTTCCGCCAGTTTCTTTGTGAAGTTGTGTACGAATTTGACAGTTGTAGAAACATGGCTTCTCATGAGGAATTGTTTATTTCTTCGAGTGCATTTAGTGAGTTTGTTTGGGGATATTTTAAATGAAAGTAGTTGTGAGATTAGTGATAATGAAGAGCAAGAAAGTATTATTTAAAATGACAGTAGTGATAGTGATAACAGTGATGATGAGATCTGTGAAAATAGGCCTAATTGCAGACAATACTACACATAACCTACAAGTAAATGATTGGCAGTGGACTTCTAATCCAAATATAACTAAAATTCTGGTGACATTTTATAGGGAAAATCCCTCCAACAAGGAAAGCAAGGCCATCTAGAAAGTGTAGAGTATGTACTGCAAAAGGAAAAAGGTCTGAAACCATTGCAAAAAATGTAGTGTTCCTTTGCATTTGGAAAATTGTTTTGAAATTTATAGACAAATTTTTGAAAAGAAAACAAAATGTACATAGTGTAAATATATAAACATAAAAAAATGTTAATATAGTGTTAAAAGTGTTGGCTAAATATGTGTTAACAATTACAACAACATTATGTAGGATAAAATTGGTAGGTTACTTGCTTTTATTATTGCACATAATCTTAGTGTAAACTACTGAAAAAATTCAGTATTGAAGGCCAATAGCATGTTAGTAAAATCCAGTTTCCAATGGGTTAATTTGTTAGACCCTTAAAAAATTTAAACAGTTATAATATTATCCTGTTATATACTTTTGATTTTTAAATTTAACAAAAAATTTGTCTTTGTGTGCGAGTTTCAAATTGTTGTTTAATCCTTTTTGCCCTAAAAGAAAGGATTTTCCTTTTGTGGTAGCGGAAGTGAAACTTTTACTTTAAACTAACAAAATATACAGTATTGATTTGTCGTGTGTGTGTGTGTAACATAATTACATTTGTATGAATTTAGTTAAAATAGTGTGACTTCTGTTCTGTGAATGTTCTTCATTCTTGACATATTAATAGTAAGTACTCAATCAATTTTTATATGTAACAAATTAAAATGTTTTTTTCCATAAGTGTCTATTTTAAACACTGACTCACACAGCAGTCTGCTCAGATAAAAGTCTTAGTTCTGGAACGAATCAAGACAGTTAACTCTACTATTACCGTATTACTCTACTACAATTGATTTTTTCCTCCAAGAGCAGGTTGCATCTTCATATTCAGTGTGTCATATTTTCCAAAGTATGAAGTCTTTTTAATTTTGACGTATTACGTCAAAGAAATTTCTAAAAGACAAGAAGGATAAAGAAATGTGCTTTAAAAAAAACACCTTGATCATTTGATTGAACGATGCAGTTAGTTGGATACTTTTGTGACAGTATTTCATCTTTAAGCAACAAAAAGTCAATCCTACCTTAAAATTTACAATTATTTAGGAGAATCTGTGTTTTACTGCCAGAATTGAATTCAGTATCTGTTATTTACTGTTATATTACAAGTTCATTCTGAAATTGGTACTCTTGGTTTTTAATGATTAGTTTTTCATGTAATCCTTTTACCAACCTTTAGTTCTCTAATTTCTTCCATCTTTTTCCTCATCCTTTCCAGAAACACTAAAATATTGAACCAAGTTCCTGCCTAATATTTGTCATCACATGTAAAAGTGACTATTATCTTCAAATTTTCTGATACAGGTGAGCACAGGGAAGTCTTTCCAGACCATTGTCAGGTTCGACACTGAAGTAGACCTTTTATATTACCAACACGGTGGAATCCTTAATTACATGATTAGGAAAATGCTGGATTAATAATTTGGACAGTCGATAATATAACTAAAAGACAAAATCGATTTTAAAAGTTATAACTCTATAATAAGTTAAACTGAAGTTATATTGATATATATTTCCAGTTCAAGGTGTTAGGGATTAAAGAATTTTGAGGCTTACCTATTTTTATTTTTAAAATACTATTTTATTCAAATAGTTTTGTTTTTTAAGAAAAAACATATGTACAGTAAACCCTTGATTTAACAAAATATTAAACTGGTTGGTTGTATTTAAACTAAATAGGCCTATTTCTTTTCTTAAATAATTAAGCTAAATTTTATTATTTTTAAATGTTTTGCTTAGATGTGAAAACTTTTGTAAGGCTATCATTCTACAATCACTATAGTTGATAAATAGACCCTTTCTGTGTTCATTATTTACCCAATAAACTCAGTGTGTGTTAAACCAAGGATTTACTGTCTTCATAAATAAATAATATGGTAAATTGTTACTCTAGCTGTAGTGTAAGTTTATTGTTTATGTTTTTGCACTTCTTCAAACTGCCATTTTTTCCATTAAATTTGTTTCTTTAATAACTTTTTTTAGTAAGAAGTATTTTTGTACGCTTAAATAGTGTATGGTAAGAAATCAAATAGAAACAAAAGGTGTTTAAAGCCAGTGTTTGTTTATTTAGGATTCATTTAATCTTCAAACACTAAATTCTTTATTTGAAAATTACTAATTCCAAATGTTTAGTATTAGTATTATTTTAGTTACATATCAGATAAAATGTGCACAGAATATTTTCAAAAAATTACTATATTTTTACTAAATTTGATAACTAACATGGAATGAGTGCAGAACTTATAATTTATCGCTTCGGACACAAGAATTTTTCTATTCGCTATCCAGAAAGGAAATTAACAGTAGGACCTCGATTATCCATCAAGCATTGAACCACATTGTTGACAGAAAATTAAAAAGGCAGTTGATAAACAATAGGCATTTTTTAATGGAAAATAACTGTTTAAGTAAACAGTTCTTATCCGTTTAAGTTTTGTTGAAAAAGATTTTTTCTCAAAGTTATAATGTAACTGGTTTTCTCCACTCGTTTAGTAGAGTGTTAAAAATGTGGAATGAATAAACACTCATGCATACTTGCCCCATTTCTTATTTGAGTGTGGATAGCGTGCTAAATCCCGAGGACCCAGGTTCGATTCCTGGAGGGCTGGCATTTTCATAAAATCATTCCATAGTCTGCTTTAGCCCAAGTGTGCATACTTGCCCCATTTCTTATTTGATTGATAAATGTGTATAAGTGAAACTATATTTGAAAATGTAAACAAAAAGGGAATAGCAAGAACAATTAACTCATAAAGATTATTTTCATGACAAAGTTTATAATAATTCAAAAATACTATTTTTATTCAATTCATATATTAATAATTCATTAGTTTCCTGATGATAAATTTAAACAATGCAAATGAGTTAATTTTAAATGAACTCTATCTTCTACGGTAATTTAATTATTACGTATGTTCAAAAATGTGGGCTTAGCTAACGTGACCTTGGACATGTAATGTTGATTAATAATAAAAGTTGATGGGTGATATAGTTTCTGCTGTAATGTATTAAAATGCTGTTAAGTTTGTTTGTTTGGGGAAATTGGTCTGCTTGTGAGTGATCTGGAAAAAACATTTTAATTTTGGGTTTAAATAAGTAGACATTAATGATTATTCTTTTTGTACATATTTAAAAATACTTTTGTAAAATTAAACTGTGCAAAAATATTTCTAAAGATTTTTTCTGATAACAATCTGCTTTAAAAACTTGCATTTTTATAATTATATATTGTACACCTGCTTTTACCAGATTGAAAAAAATAATACTTTACTGCAATAGGATTTGAATTATAATTTTTTAAATTTTGTTATTCAGTTATAGTTTCATAATTAACTATATTTGGATTTACAATACATTGTTTGCTTTCCCTTTCATATGAACTTGCTATCCTTAAAGTTATTCTAAGTGTAGTCGGTAATTTTCCATCTTCTCTTGTTAAAACTAAAAGCCTTTCAATTAAATTACTGAATTTATTCTGAACTTCTTCAGTTGAAGTGATTTTTCTAACTGCATCTTCAATACTTCAATGTTTGTGGCTTACCACTTATATAAATCACATAAAAATTTTAAAAAACTGACAGTAAATAGATCATCCTTTAAAGTAAAAGTCATCAGCAAATTAATTGCTGTTTGATATTTTCAGTGGACAACTAAATTATATGAAATAATTTATATAATAATACATACTTTAATTAGTATGAACAATAATTCAATTACTTTTCTATAGACTATGTATATAGTTTTCATTTTTTTTAAATATATATTGAAACAAACTTTGTTTCTTGATATGTTTTTTTATCAATAAACATCAAAAGAAAGGAAGGTTCTGATCAGGAAATAGCATTTTATAATTTTTATACACAAATATTTAAAACAATTGTGAAATGAAATAACCAATATATTTTTGACAAAATATATATGTATAGATATTAGCTAGCTTTAAATACATAAATTATAAAAAAACAAAAATATGTATCAGTACAAAAGTGTTAACTAAAATCAAATGTTTACTATTTATTCATATTACAGTCCAAATCGAACAAATAACTTTAGGAACTTACCTATAAGAGACTGAAAAAAATGAATGAAATTTATAAAATTTTATTCTGTTATTATTTTTAATTATTTAAATTGTGAAGCATTTATTGAAATGTATTTATTGTTTTATTTTATATTGTGGGAAGAGGACTAAATAATTATATTGTTACAAATATAAGAATGTAATTTATTCTTGGAGATCCTACACCTGCTTGTGTTAAACGTTATGGAACTGAAGGTGATTACAGTGGATTCTCGATTATCCAACCACAATTGGACTGAACCCTAGGCTGGTTAAAGCAGCGGTCTATTGATATGACATGAAAGCTTAAATCATAATTCTGTTTTAACCCTTATCCTTAATAAGAATAGTAATGCAAACACAGACGATGTGTTATTCAAAGCCAGGTACACTTTTACAGACAGCACAGATTAACATAAACCACAACTAGCTTGAAGGACGTTGCACAATAGATTGTAAGAAATAGAGTTGTAAGAAAAATGACATTTGTTTATCTAAATATTTACTATTTCACTCTAATCTGACTGTGTAGGGAAATGCAGTGTTCAGTCTGTCTAGCTGTAGGTTTGTTTATTGAGTGTGTGAATATCTGTCGAGGGGCAGTGAGTGCAGTATAAGTCATCCAGGTGATGGCTCGGTAAGCAAGCATCCACTGTTAATTAATTGTAAATTTGTAATTCTAAGTGGTAACTATTGGATATTATAGTGAATACACAATTCAGTGCAAACACAGGATTATATTTTAACAAAATCATCTTTACATTCATTATTTATTCAAATATATACTACATAAATTGTAAAAGTTATTGCTAGCCATTTGCCACTTTCAAAACACAATTATTTGTTACTATTTTAAGAAATAATTCTGAATTTTGTTTGTCTGATCCAGAGATGATTTTTTCTTTTTTAATACTTTCGACTTATTGTTTAATTTATGAACAGAATTTGTTTTAATAATAATTTTTGATTCATTTCCTTTGGAATTTGTCTGTTGTATTTGTGTTGAATGATTGTTTACTAGTTCTTGCTGGATATCAGCTGGCAATTGAGAAAATACATCTTTATCAAATCCCTCTGGACAGTTTAAGGTTTCATTTAAATCCGAGCATTGTTCCCCTGTGTCTGAGAAGTTGTAGCATAGTGCTTCATTTTTAATTTCATCAACTGTCACTTTGTCAAAACACGATTTATGCTGACCAGTTGTCTTTTGTGAATATAAAACTGGTGTTTTACTTTCATTTGTACTTACAAACATTTTTGTTGAGGTATTTTCTTCTTTGTGTTTTGTTGGTATTTCAATATTTTTAGTTTCATTACGAACACACTTGATGTCTTCATATTCATCAAAATCAATTTCACTGGTTTCTAACACTGAGCTGTCATTATCGGACATTATAGTTTCTCTTGATTCTTCACTTTTTACAGTTTTACAAGAGGTAGATTTTAGAAAAAAAGAATCAATTGATTTTTTCCCAGTAAAAACATCCTTAAATTTTGTAAAACCAATACCAACTAGAGTAAGATGAAATGGCTTGGTTTGATCAATAACTGATTTAAACATCTGCATTGCAATCGTTAAAATTTCACTTGATGCTTTTTCACAATTAACTATATTTGGATTTACAATACATTGTTTGCTTTCCCTTTTATATGAACTTGCTATCCTTAAAGTTATTCTAAGTGTAGTCGGTAATCTTCCATCTTCTCTTATTAAAACTAAAAGTCTTTCAATTAAATTACTGAATTTATTCTGAACTTCTTCAGTTGAAGTGATTTTTCTAACTGCATCTTCAATACTTAATGTTTGTGGCTTACCACTGATTTTAACTTCACTATCGTCAAATCCAAAGCTAGATTTTAAAATCCATTCTGAAGTACTTTCTCCTAATTGTCTCTTCAATTCATGTAAGGAACAGTTCTGAATATCAGCAATACTTTTTATATTCGATTTATTTAATATATTAGATGTCTTTCTTCCAACGCCAGGTATTTTTTGAACATTACTTAAACTCGACATTAAAGCAAGTACACCACTTGGAAGTATTGTAGTTTGTTGATCTGGCTTATGTTCACTGCCCACTAACTTTGCTACGAGTTTATTATGACCAATACCAGCCGAACAAGTCAAATGTAAAGTTTCTTTAATTTTATCCCTGATTTCTTTAGCTATGACAGAACCTATTCTTAATCTTTCATCACATCCACATGTACATTTGCTTTTTACGATATCTTTATAGACATGACCTACAATTTCAGTTGGTTTATTTTCCTCTTGAAGCTTAATAGAAACCAATTCAGAAACGTCGGCAAAATTTTCATCAAAACCTAATTTTTCGACTTTGTTTGTAAATCCCTTAATTATATCTGTAACACTGGTAGACATTTTTCTATAATCATACAAATCTTCTCCATTGACAATCACTAACTGTGGACACAATGACAAAGCATCTGGTATTAGCATACACTTCTTAACACCAAACCCTCTAGCAACATAGTTACATGTAATTATGTAATTTTTTTGCTTGATTCCTAAAGGTTTATTTATGAGTTCTGGATTTTTTATCATCTCACATTGCGCATAAAAACAGTCAACATCTATATGAATAATAGTCCTCGAATGTTTGTAAATACTATTTTCAAAGCTGTCCAACTCAAAGTCATCCATCTATAAACACAAGAAATGACAACTATTATTATAAAGCATAAGATAAGTTATTCATAGATTTAAAAACTATATTCCAAATTTTTATTTGGGAACGTCAAATAAGGTATTGGTGCTACTAACAAAAATTTACATAGCAGACCATGAAATGTGTGCCAATCTTAATTCTAGATCATGTTCACTTTAAGGAATCATTATGACTATAAAAATTATGTCATCTGAAATAAAATTATTATTATATGCAAACAAAACAACTTTTATAGTATCTACTTACACATAATTTTTAGGGAACCCCCCTCCCCCAGAAATTGTTTCATCATTATATTCAGAAAAACATATAACTTAAGGATTTTTTTAATCTTTTATATCGTTGGTCACTAATATGCAGTAGGGGTAAATATATAATTAACTGGTAAGTATAACATTAACCATATTGTGTCAATTTTCATATTTTTGTTTCACCATAACGCTAAAAATTACATGCCCATTAGTAATAATACAAAATATAAAAGTGCAGAAACTACGGGAAGTTCAAAAATGAGTGACCCGCAATGCAAAAGCAACACATCACCATGTGTTTTTCATCGTGAAAACAAATGTGTATTCTTCTTCTTCTTTTCGTTTCACCCTCTTTGGGGTACGCTGAATCAATCATTTCTTGCGCGCTGTACTTTTCTTTGTTCCCAGTAGCTCTTCATTCTTTCCAATCTTCTTTTCCTCTCATCTTCCAAAATGACATGTTTAGGTCTTATTTTGGTTTTATCTTGGAATCTTATTCTTTCGTCCTTGGTACTTATCTTAGCAGTTTGGTCAAGCAGTGAATTTTCTGTAATTTTTAATTCTATTAGGTCTTTTTCAATTTCTTTAAACCAGTTCGGTTTTGTTTTACAATTATGGAAAAAATCAAACACCTGTTTCGTCAATCTATTGGAGTTCATTCTAAGAAGATGGCCATAAAAATTTATTCTTTTTCTCATAGTATCTGACAGTTTTTCAATTTTCTTATAGAGAGCTTCATTTCTTATATATACTACCTTATTATCCTGAAATTTTGTTCCTATAATTTTTCTTAAGATTTTCCTTTCCGTTATTTCAAGCTTTTCTATCTGGCCTATGCGATTCATGGTTAATGTTTCTGCTGCGTACAGTGCTTCCGGCTTGATCACTGTTTTATAATGTTTAATTTTGGACTCCCATGAAAGGGATTTCTTATTGTATGTTTCTTTCGTCAATTGGAAGGCCAATTCAAGTTTGTTTTTCCTGGATTCCATTGCCTTGCCTTCATCTGCATTCCAACTAATCCATTCACCAAGATATTTGAACTCTTTTACAATTTCTATTTTATGTTCTTGGATTTTAAGGTATTTATTTGGGTATTTGTTGTTTTGTCATGATTTTGGTCTTTTCAAAAGATATGTTTAGACCTATTTTAGCTGCTTGTTTCTTCTATTCAAGAATCTGCTCCCTTGCTTCCTCCATTGTTTCAGCAAACAAGGCCATATCATCTGCAAATGCAATACAGCTAATTCTGAGATTCCTCTTTTTGTAACCCAATCCTATTCCACTTTTTATATTTTTCTTCCATTCCCTGACTACTTTCTCAAGCAAATGTGTGTTATTAATAATGAAAACAATAGAAACTTTTGAAGAAAAAAAGTGAACACTGTAACATGTGAAGAACCGGACACTGTTTTATATGCTGGTTGTAACAAAACAATATTTTTTTGTACAAAATTGTAAGAAAATGCACTTGTTTTTTTACAAATGCACTTCAAATACAAATACACGTGCATGATTACTAACTCCTAGACTTTCATTTTCGGTGACCGTGGCATAGTAAATGTAGCATATAAATGACTATGATGTTATAATATAGTTCTGTTTAAAATATCATAAATTATCATAATAAATTTAATCTTCCATGAGTCAATAGTCATATTTAATATTAAGTATGTAATAGAAGAAAAAATTGGTAAAAAATTTAAAAATCATTACTTTATAGCTTCAAAAATTATGATTAGTGTCATGAATTTAAATTAACTTACAATATAAACAGTAATAATGATGTCACAAAATAGTTCCATTAAAAACAGTAACTCAATAAATAAATTGCATACATTAATATTTCTTAATTTCTGAGTTTTTGAGATGTATACTAAAGTAAAGATTTTAACAATTTTGTTTTGCTTTATTATGTTCTGTATTATTGAATTTAGTGGTGAATTCAACCACTTGTTACAATATGTTAAAATTTTAAGCAATTTCTTACTGAACTACATTGTGATATCATTGTTGTTTACTTTGCATTAAGCGTGCTACATTTACTGCAATAATGTCATGACGGAGACACTGTTCACCTCGAGGTTAGGTAAACACCCAACAACCAAGTTGTTAGTCTTCAGTTTTAAAATATATATGTATATTTATTATCAATAACACTCTACTTATTATGAGATAGTTGGTCATTTTCATTTAACTTCATGTTGTTTCAACACATTAATATTTTGGATTTTTAATATTGGGAATATATTAAAGTATTCTGGTGCAAAAATTGACAAGTCCCAAAAACTCAGTTTTACCTTTTTGTCACCCAATACATAATTGACACAAAAATATTGTATAATTACAAATTAACAAGCTAAGGCAAACTAATTATACAAGGTGTGTTTAGAAAGTAACGAGAATTTTAATTTTTTCAACAAAATATTTATTTATTCTTCTACATTGATGTTGTTGCCTTCAAAATAGTCCCCACTGGAGATTATGCACTTGTGCCAGCGCTTCTTCCAATCCTCAAAACACTTCTCAACTCGATCTTTGAGATATCCTTTAGTTCTTTCAGCAATGTGCTTTTAATGACATCTACGGCTGTAAAACAACGGCCCTTTAAGGTTCTCTTTATTTTTGAAAAAGTCACAAGGAGCCATGTCTGGCGAATATGGAGGCTGGGACATTGTTACAGTATTGTTTTTGGCCAAAAATTCATGAACAAGCAATGAAGTGTGAGCTGGTGCATTATCGTGGTGCAAAAGCCATGAATTGTTTTTCCACAGATCCGGGCGTTTTTTTCAGAATGCTTCACGCAAACAGTGTTGAACTTATAGGTAGTACTCCTTATTAACCGTTTCACCTGGTGGCAGGAATTCATGATGCACTATGCCATTAATATCGAAGAACACAGTGAGCATAAACTGCACGTTCGACCGCACTTGGCGAGCCGGAATACCTCCACTGGGATGATTGAGCCTTAGTTTCGATGTCATATCCGTAACCCCATGTTTCGTCACCTGTTATAATAGGTTTCAGTAATTCTGCATCGTCATTGACTTCATTTAGTGACTCCTGAGCAACTTCTGAATTTGCCACTGTTTTTGTTCAAAATTCAACAATTTTGGAACGAATTTTGCTGCCATGCGTTTCATACACAAAACATTGTAAACAATGTTATGACATGATCCAATCGATATGCCAACATCATCAGCGACCTCTCTAATTGTGATTCGGCAATTGTTCATAACCATTTCTTTCACTTTTTCCACGTTTTCACCAGTTGTTGATGTGCTGGGGCGTTTGTCATCTTCAATGTCTTCACAGCCTTCTTGGAAACGCTTATACCACTCGTAAACTCTTGCTTTACTCATAGCAGACTCTCCATAGGTCTTTGTTAACATTTCACACATTTTGTTATACTTTATTCCATTTTTTACGCAAAATTTGATACAAATTCTTCGATCCATTTCTTTTAACAAACGAAAATTGCCGAGCTCATAAAAACACGTCTAACCTTAGTGGCTGTCACAGACAAAGTGAACAATGAAAACAGCTGAAAGTTTTATCATACTTCAAGGGCATATATACCAACATAATACAAAAAAATGTTTGACAATCAGACTCTTCAAGCCCATGAAATTTTAAAATTCTCATTAATTTCTGAATACACTTCGTACAAATACCCCAGTTAATACTAAAAAAAATTTTCATAAAAGTTTTATGGACATTAAGTTAAAAACCATTTAACTAAAAATGCATTTTTGGTGATCTGTCAATTTTTGTAATTTTTTTGCCAAAATGCTCTCTTCCATGTCCAAAAATAATAATACAAAACATAAAAGTGCAGAAACTATGGTAAGTTTTTAAAAAATGGGAAATAAAAGTAACCCGTATAACCTCAAAATTGTTACCACATGAAAGTAGGCACTATTACATAAAACCTTTGTAATACAGCAGATATAAAACAGTTGATGCTTTAAAAAAATGGTAAAACCATTTCTTATAGTTCCCATATTTGAATGTAAATCGAAATTTGGCTAAATATCCCATGAAATGGTTTTTCCAATGCCAAATCGTGGTATCAAGTTACAAGCAAATTGTAACTTTATGCCAGCATCTTTAGATTCATGTGTGCACCAGTTGCGTAATCAACAAAAGTAACCAAGTGGTTAATTGTGAGATTGGTAAAGCCACTATCATAAAGGCAATTAAAGGCTTTCCAACAGTCACTAGTAAATGTTGTTTCTGGTTGAACCCACTATTCGATAAAGTTAAACAATAACTGATTTTTATAGTGGTAACACACATCTGCAGTATCTCGATAGGTCACATTGGTATAATAACCTTGCATGTGTTTTCTAGCATGCTGCTGACAAAGTAAACATCAATGATGTCACAATGAAGTTCCACTTTTAATCATAACCATAAGAAATGTAGTCTTACATGAATGAATATCTTTTAATTCAATAATAAAGTACATAATTTTAAAAATTGCAAGTCATTACTTTAGTAAATCAACCGAAAGTGCATAAATATCAACTAGGATAGTACTTACAGAATAACATTAATTTTTTTTACACTTTTTGTCAAGTTATTGTAGTTTTGTCAAAATGTAATTTTTTAATACAATACGGTATGGGTATGAACGAATTGTTATGACTAATGTTGTAATATTGTAGGACGACTTACCTTCTACTATATTGTGAACTTTAATGTTAAAATCTACACCAAAAAATATCAACTTACGATTATCATAACTTTAAAAATTCTTAATCAAAACAAAAACATTCAAACTGTCCATCTGTCTAGCTGATAGATAAATGAACTACATAATTGAAACATAGTGAACGAACCGGCTCACCTCAGTTATCTGAGATCTGCTGCTAGCTTATTAAGCCGAATTTGTCACAGCTCTCGTCAGTCAGATCCGACCGTCATAGCTGAGCCAAGTACATTTGAGATCATTTAGATATGTGATGTGTTAAAATTTATATTTTGTGTCAATACAGTGTTATAAGACTGGTTAGGTAGAGATGTTAACTAAACAAGTGTTTACGAATTTAATTTCGCAAATTAGTAGTCAAAGTAAACAGTAGATAATAAATTAATTTCAGTTAGGTTACTAAAATTGTTCAAATAATGTTACTAAAAAAATATTCAATATTGAGTAATTAATTTAATTAGTGAATATAAATATTAACACTTTTGCTTCATTAGAAATATTAAATCACACAAAGCGACTTTTTTATTGTTTGTCATTTACTACTTCTTGATTTTTTTTCGGAATAATTTACTTTTAAAAATTAATAACGTAGGTATACTACGAAACTCATTTTAAAAAATTTGAGTGAAAAGACGACCATTTTCAATACAGTAAAATGTACACATAATACAAATAATAATAAAATTAAATAGTTTGGTGACAAGGCGGTTCTTACAACTTAGCAATAAGCATTCGGACTTGCAACGTCACTGAGCTGAGCCGAATAATCTGAAGATCGGGATATTGAGACGGATCTTTCAAAAGAACTGTTTTGCCTATTACTAGTTCTGTAATATTGTAACCTTGAACTATATTTGGTTAAATGCTGAACTAAATACTTTATCGGTTAATCGGTTCACAGATTAAAGAGCTTACACAATACACAAGACCAATTTTCGGACAAGAAAGTCTGGGTCTTTACCAACCGTACTTACCTACGAAGTCATTCACTAACCGACTATACCACGGTTAAAGATTGTAAATGAGATGGGTTGGAACGGATGAAGAGGTAAGCAGCAGGTGGACTACACGATATCTCAAAGAGTGTAAAGCCTTGAATTAACAGAAGACGTTGTGAGGTTAACCATTGTTTTAACAATGATGTTTCAGGACGAGGAATTTTTAAAGACTACCTCCATAAAACTGGGAAAAGTACGACCAGATCGTGTGTGTTGTAGATATGAAGAGGATGATGCATAGCCTTTTACTGGGGGAAAACTGTATTAAAAACTGACACTTTAGTTCAAATAATGGTTGCAGAAGAAAAATTTGTTAATGTTAACTCGTTAAAAAACCCTTTTTAATTTTTTACTCGAACGATTTTAGTTATTCTTTGCAATGGTGGAGCAAAGACACTGGTCAGGTTGCTGAGTCAACAACTGTGCACTACATGATGTTGGGTTAAAGACTTGTTATAAGCGTTTAGCTTTCCGTTAACGCCAGTCTCCCGTTACGTCGAGATAAAATTTTCCCTTATGCTGAAGTGTTAGTAAGCAATGATGAAAGACTCAAAGCAATACTTTTCTACTCCTAGTCAAAGTTATGAGCTTTATTATCATATTTTCTTTGGTTCTTCACCACTTTGTAGGAACACTGAAAACTCCCAAAATATGAAGTTTTACCTAACGAAGAAACTCTCGATATGTTTGTGTTGTGATCCAGGAACGGATGCATAGCTACAAATTGCTGAACTTAACAAAATGAGTGGTCGGAGATACCTCCATCTCCTCATTTGCGTGGCCCTTCCAAAACCTACATCAGTTTTACTTTTTGTTTGTTTATTACCTCCTAGTAACAAATCTATGCTAAAAAAAGTGATCTGAAGATGTGTAAACGAATTCGTGAAATCTGTGATTCAGATGCCCATGTGTCAGTGTTATTCAGCCATACGTCAAATTGGAGTTAACATAAATAATATTGTATATTGTCACGTTAGTTGTTAAGTGCAACAGCTAAGCTGCAATTGTCATTTTTGTATTATAATGGTTATTAGGTGTAACAAATTTGTATGAAATATTTATTGTTTTGAAGTTTACTTTGAAGAACTAAATTAAAGAAATACTGTAAATGTTAAAGTATTGATATTAGAAATATTTAATTTCTCTTATTGCAGTGCAGAATATTTTCAGATATGCCTACAACTTCATCCTTTCCTTTAATAATAGCTTGATGTGTTGAAATGCATTAGTAAGTATCTCATCAAGTTAAAATTTGTCGGGTTATATTTTTATAAAAGTCAGTATTATTATTTGTAGAAATAAATGTTCTTGGGGGTTTGCTGTTTTGGTATGAGTTTTTTTGAACGTTTGTCAATTTTGGTAAATTTTGTGCTAAAACGCTTTATTTGTATAACCTATATTAATAATCGAGAATATTACAGTGCGGATACAATGGGGAGTTACAAAAAAGGAAAATAAATGTGACAAACATAACCTCAAAATAACTACTGCGCGAAAGTGGGAAACATGTTAAAGTGGCGAAAAATATAAATTAAATGTGTGTTATTAATAATGAAAAGAATGTAATTTTTTTTAAAACTTGATAACCTAACTCAACATAACTGTTGCATGTTTAACCTAACTCAACTCAGCTGTTGGGTGTTTAATGAAATTCGGTTTATTAATAATAAAAATAATATATTTTTTCTTTAAATAGAAGAACTTGATAACCTAACTTGATCCTGCTTTTGGATGTTTAATGAAATGCGTGTTATTAACCGTTTAAAGAGTAAAGACGTCATATGAGATCAGTGTGAGTAGCACATTAATCAAAATTATCACAAAGGAGTAAAAAAAATGTCTTAATCAAAACTTACTTTATTGAAAAAAAAGTAATAAAATAATGTGTTTTAAGTATATTTTTCTTGTGTGAAAATAAAAAGTAATTTTAAATAAGAACAACAGCTAAGAATAACAAAAAGTAATAACAAAAGTACAACAAAAACAACCAATACAATGTTGAAATAAACTTTCTTACTGATACTTGTCTTACTTCGAATACTGCCAAAAGGTTAATAACTAATACCAAGCTGCTAATATTTCACAGGTCAAACTATACTGACACTGCAAGACCATCCCATTTTCCAGAAACATACACTTGTAATTCACAAATGAGTGTTCTATTTTTATTTAATTTAGCAGAAAATTGTACAGTGTGACATGGGTTTATAAAATAACTTCATATAATCTTCTTTTATCCATTTACATAATTGCAGCATGTAAATATAAAAAATGGCAAAGGCATCACATGCTGTTCATACTCATTAATGTTATATATGTGAATGATGTCTTTTATCTTACTCATTGTTACACTTTTAATATACTCTTTAAAGAGTTAATAATGAAAAAAATTATTTTAAAAAAAAGTTGATAACTTAACCCAACTTGGTTAGGTTAAGTTTTTAACTCATTTGTTATGTACATAACTCGTATTCCTTTAAAAGTAAACTCTTGTAACTGTAATGGCGGATGGTAAAAATGACACCAAATGATAAAAATGGTCAGAATATAGTTCCATAATAAAATGCCTAAAAATCATAATTTATCATAATAAGTTTAGTCTTCTGCAGGTTAATTTTTTCAATAAAGTTATATAGCACAATAAAAGCAAAAAATTATTAAAATTATGACTTGCAAAAGTTCTGAAAAGTCAGAAATACTGCTGTTTTTGTTAAAAAAACATTTTACCTTTCATATAAATATTCAGAAATATCTATGTGCTCATATAAAGTTGTAATAATGGTAACTTCAATGAAGTTGAAGGTGTATACTCAAAATTATGGAAATCCCATTTATTTTAGCTAATTAGGATCCGCATTGCTTTATATTATTTCCATACATTTTTCCCTTCATTAACACCAGTATAATTAATGTTCAACAATATAAATATAATGAACAACATTGTTCAAGCTGACTACTAATAAAAATTATTTATTATTTTAAAATGACTGAAAAGTTATTTTAATCATTACCTCCTTCATAAGGTTATTAGATTAAATACTTTTCTTCTGATAGTAGGCTCAACTTACTAGTTGATATTAATGTGTTCAAGGATATCATGTTAACTTTTTCCAAAAGTACTGTAAATTATTTGTTAAGTAACATGGTGACATATGTTTGGCAGCCTCAAAAACTAACATAGTAGTTTGGGCCTTTTTTTAAATTGCTACTGAATTGTATGGTAGCCTATACGGTAGACATAATGAAAGATGCTTGGTTAACATTAAATACAGTAATTAATATACACTACTAATTTTTTTACTGCCAGAACATTTTATTTAATGCTTATAAATAATAATCCAAAGTAAAATTTTGTGGAAATTACAGGACGACCAAAAAAAAGGAACAATCCTATATATGCTAACCTAAACAATACAATGACGACTGACCTAGTTAGTGGTCTAATGTCATCGTTGGATGTTCGTGAACTCACAGAGATTTTCATTTAATGCCTTTATAATTAATAATACAAAATCAATTTAACGGAAATTCCCAGAAGACTGAAAAAAAGAAAAATAATACCATAATTAATTTACTGACAGTGTTTAGCGTAGAGATATTAACTACTTGGAGTGATAATTATTTTGGTGGCCTTAGTGTTTGAAATTCTGTATGCTTCACGTATTGTAGACAGTTATGATGACAAAATATTTCTGTTAAAAATTGCATAAAATTGTTAGGCTAGCTTGATAGACGTTCTGTAAATTTGTATTACTTCATTTCATAATGATATAGCTAATAGAACGAAAATATAGTATAATAACATGATAATAAGCAGTGTCCTTTAATCATACAAATAGATTAAATAATTGTTTTATTTAAAATAAAAAATAATTTTGAATCAATCGTCTGCTCAAATAATTCACAAATCAACATTTCACACAAAACATTGTCAGGTTTGTTTAGGTAAGGTTTTTTTTTAAAAAAAATACTGTAGTTTTAGTCCTACATTAAATATGTCTTAGAAATATTTAAGTTGTGTGTGTATAAAAAATACAGTTTGGCTACCTTCTAAAATTAAGCTTTTTAAATAAAAACATTCTTATAAAGTTTCTTTGAGACTTTCCAGTACCACCTGTTAAGTAAAAAAATGAATGATTAATACCAACAGTACCACACTAATCTATGTAGGCTTCTAGTTAGTTAAAAATTAATTTAAAGTTAATGTTTTCTTGTACATGTTAACTTTATTACTTCAATATTAAATAAAATGAAAGGTTATCATTATGATAACCATGGATAATTTGAATATTTTTTTGTAAAGATTAAAAAAAAATTCTTATTGTTATTATCAGCAAGTAGGCTAGTTTAATTTATTGCCTGACGCATAAAACTCAGATGTTGCAATATAAAATAATCATAACACAGAGCTGTCTTGTTGATATATGATATAAATTTCCAAAAATAAAAAGTAACATATAAAAAACATTTTTTTAAAGTAACATTTTTTTATAGTATGTTTACATTTTTAAACATCACTATAAAATTTATTATGTTTATCCTTACATTTTTTGAAAAGAGGTTGAAATTTGAAAATTTTATTTCATATTTTTTTAAGATTTTGAATGGCCACTATTTTTAAATGGTTGAATGGATTTTAACGAATTAGCCAAGCTATTGCCAAAATTAATTTTAGTGCAAAGTTTGAATTAAATAGAACCAAAATTTCAAACACTAGAATAATAACATACATAATTAGTAAAAATTGATAAGCCTATATACAAACTAAAAATGCATTTATTTTTGTTTAATAAGTTAAAATCTTTAAATTTAGTAAAATTGTAAAACTCAAATTTTTAGAACAAAAGCCTATCAATACAATTTTTTCTATACTATTAAAAAAAAAATTAGTAATGCTTGCTTGGAATTTTATTACATTAAAAAACAATGTATACTAGGCTATGGTACGTAGTTGAACATAGTTGGGTATATTTAAGTCTTACAGTTTTGAATTTATGATTTTGTACATAAAAAAATCATGTACATTTTTTAGAATAGAAATAATTTAAGCTTAAATTATGGCAAAAGTCAGAATAAATGTGAATTATTTATTATTAAAAAAACTTTTAAAATTGTATCTTAAAATTGTTACATTAATTTATTTATTTAAGTAACATTAAAATAACTTTAAAGAAATGTGTTAAATGATAGAGCCAAAAATTACATATCATTTAGTTATCAAATTGAAAATTTTAAGCCGTGGATTAAAAATGTATTTAATCTGTCCTTATGGAAAAAAATAATATGTTACAGATAAGTTGAAACATATGGGACAAATTACATTGATAACTACACAATATGGAGAATTTGTTATGATATTGTGCTTATGTTAATGGCAGAATCATTGCAAGAAAGGCAACTTAATGAATTAGAGGCACTAAAGGTATGCTATTATAAATTTTTATTAATGTAATGAAAAAATTATATTTTAATTTTAAAATCAAAATAAGCAAAGCACAAACTTTACAGAAATTTAAACTTGGAATATTTTTTCATGAATTTTTCCAACACTTTTAGTGCAAAAAGAATAAAAGTCCTACTAAATTAATTGTTTACAGAAGTATTTTTCTATGTTTGTTAAAAAGAGGTATAATCACAAATCTAAACGTGCTTTTAACATTTAAAAAAAATTCTATACAAAATACAGAGTTACATGTTTTTAAAAATTCACATTTTAAGAGATCGTATAATATCTAGTACAAGTTTTTTTTAGAATGTTATAAATTTCTTTAAAATTTTCAAACCTCTAATTTTGTATTTTTGTTTTATTGAAATTTTGTAAATCCACAACAGCAATGGAGGAATGTAATCTTAATCTTCTGTTTATAAAAATAAATCTAAATTTGGAGTATTTTTTCAGGCTATATTTGGTGAACAGTTAACTTCCAGTAATCATGATAATACACCACCAAACTTTGTCTTGTCATTGGGACCACAACAAGGCAGTATTGGGATACGAGAAATTCATGCTTTTGTCGATCTTCATATCACATGCACCAAAAACTATCCCGAAGAGTATGTATTATAATTAGGTTAACTTATCAACCGTGAATTATAATTGGATATGTTTTATAACTTTACAACCTTACAAAGTTATCCTTACAAACCTGATTTTTTAATTGTAATAAGATAGAATATTGTTAAAACTTTAGACCAATGTAACTAATGATATTTGTATGTTTGTTAATTTTTCTGAGTAAAACGGTAAACATGTTTGTTAGTATTAAAAAAAAACTGATGATGTAACAATTTCTTAAAAGTTAAGATTTGCATGGTTATGAACCATGTTTGGTTAGCTTGATTGAGTTTAGCCAATTTTAAACTAATGGTAGCAGTAATTTTATATGTTTTAAATAATAATTTTGAAATCCATTTGTACATTTAATGCACATTACACTTTTATCTGTCAGCCGAAATGAACAAACGTGACAAACAATTGACAAGCAGAAAAATGAAACAAGTGAATTAGTCACAACAAGATAATACCACAAATAAATAAGACATCATGGACATTAATCTGTGCTTCGCATGTAGCTAAATTTTGGTTCAGTTATTTTTTTCCTATGTGTCCATACTTTGTCAATTAGATTACTGAAAACAAGGGATCAGCGTTACCAGTAAGGAAAAAGCAACCAGATTAACTACTTTAGGTGCGCAGTTCAGAGATACAGTAGACTATCCAAGGCTTTGGGTTCAATTATTCCATAAAAGTGACTTATCACTCAGTGTGGTCAAGTCTAGATTTTGGTGTCTTCATTGGTACCAGCCCATGCTCGTCAGTGTTATCAGTTGCAATGAGTTTGATAATATTTTAAATTGATTAGTTATCCTTAATGCATGTCATAAATTAAATTAAAGGTTAAGTAAAAAGTTGTCTTTCAAAATGTTTAGGGAATTTGTTTTCACTTTCTTGTAAATTTCAAACGCCTTATCTAATTGCTTTTATTTCATAAATTTCTCTGTATTGGTATGGATGTCTTCTTCAGATTTATGGTTTTTGTCCATGAAATGTCGGCTAAAGTAAGTTTGTGGATAAATTTCTTCTGAGTAAGTGTTTCTTAAATCATTTTTTATTTTATTGAAAAACTGAAATATCTTACCAATAGAAAAACTTGGGCAATCGCTACATTTAATTAATATACATTTAATCGCTACAAAATTAAACTGGCAATATACCAGTTCTGTCAAAAATTTCTTCGTTCATATTTGTAACTGACTTCTGTAATGAGGTTGATAATTTATTAGAAGACGTTTATGTTCTTTTTAAGTCGATACGTATTCTTTCGATATATGTGTTTGTTTTTCAAGAATGTTTTTCTTGTATTTGTTTTAATGTTAAGCGATTAGTTTATCTGTAATAATAGTTACTTGTGAAACCTATTACAAACAAAAGTTTGTTTTTTTAAATTTTCCCTTAGAATAATTACCACATAATATTTCAGGCCTCCGAAAATTGGCTTGGAGAAAAGCAAGGGTATGTCTAGACATCAGTTAATCAAACTTCAGCAAGAGTTAGAAAGTTTAGCTGATAAACTAAAAGGAGAAGTCATGGTCTTTGAACTTGCAACATATGTAGAAGTAAGTTATATCATGGAAATATACGTAAAAAGTGTTTTTCAGCTTTTTTTATAAGTTAAATCTTAGACTTTTTAACTCTGTCTAGAACAACATAGTTCAAAATTAGTTTTGCAGATATGAAGTGTAGATAAAATTTTAGAAACATGTAGGCTCTATTGCCTAGGTCAATGTAAAATTTTCGCAAATGTCATAAAATTGATATTAATGCTTTTTGAATTATTTTACTTAGTATAATATTGAATTTATATTAAGGTAATCATTATTTTAATTTTATAGAGTACATATTTTCAAGCACTATATTTACTGACACATTTCAGAATATTTCCATTTTGAAAACTTTGCTGTACTCAGTGCATTGGAAGCTGGGAAAGATATGTACTCAAAAAAATTACAACAATCCTAGCGGAAACAATATGATGCATTAAGAATTTTTTTATTTAAATATATACTATGACCAAATGTCTCTTACCTGAAAATAAGCACATTATATTATTAATATGTAAGTATACAAATACTAATAAAAACTTTAAGAACTCTAAGTTCTTGCAGACTTATCATCAAATCATCCCACCGTCTGCATTAGCCTAAGTGTGCACAATAGTCGGACGTTAAACACCACAAAAAAAAAACACATGTATATACCAGTCACTACATTTACCAAAGACTGCATATCTATCTATTTGCGTACAGGTTTGTAACGCATAAACATTTTAATGTGTTCTGTTATCATACTTTTACCATTAACAGATAAAATTAATTGCTTTTAATAACTGTATACTGTAGTGAAATTTACAAGATGTGTTGTATTTATAGAAAGTCTTGAGGCAATACAACAAGCCTGGTTTTCAATCTTTTTATGACGAAATGGTAACTCGACAGAAGCAACAACAGCTGAAGGAAATGGAACGGCAAAAAGCAGTTGAGGACAGAAAGGTAAATGTTTAACCTACTTCGTTGGTTATCCAGTGATATGCAGATTCGCTTCAGTATATCAGGGTATATATCGCTATTGGTTTTATAACTGTATCTAATTTTTAGTAGTATGCTGTTCAGTGTAACTTTTTAATAGAATTTATTTATTGGTTGCAAGTAAAATTTGTAACTCAAAACTATGTCAGGTAAGCATAGAAGGTCTATAAGGTGTGAATTATTTATACACAAGTTGTCACAATTTAAAACTTGTTTATTATTCGTTTATTATTCTTAAAAATAGTAAAAGCTAATTTTTACTTGTAATGAAAAATTAAATCAAAGTAAATTTGATTTGTATCATATAATACATATCATTTATGTATTATTGATATTAAAAAATGTAACGAATAAAGGCAAAGTTTGTTTTTGTTTGCAAAAAAAACAAAATTTTTGATATTAAATCTATCAAATTAAAAAATACAAAAATGTTAATATTACATTTACAACTTTTATTTGTATTAGCCGGCGGAGGCAGCTGAAGTGAGCAGCTGATGGGCTTAGCGACCCCACCATAACTCTAGCTCATTCTAAGCTCACTCATTTACTCCACATACACAACAACACACACATACACACAAACACATTCACACCTGCAGGGGGGTGCAGACTAGCTGCACCTATTGAGAGGACCTAGATGAACCTCGCTGCACCCGAGTCTAACACACACTTACACTTACGATTTAAACACCTTACACACACACACACGCACATTTAGGGATTTGCTGTACTTGTTCCGTTATGTCTGGGAGTGGCGATACTGCTTGGTTTCCTTTGGCGGGGCCAAGTATGTGGAACCTGATGTGTGCCTAGCACTGCCTGATGGGATAAGTTCTGGGACCGAGCAGCCTATAGGCGCCTGGCAAGCACATGAATGTTGAGTTATGGGTGTCGGAGTCCATAGCTGAGTCTATCGAAACAAGTGGTTGCATTCTTTGAGTTCATAGAGAGCAGCTGCCAGTGGTACTTGGGTTTGGGGAACCGTAACTGTGTACCGGAACCCATTCCTAAAATATTCTGGAGTGCTTACAGACATGTATTTCGGCTCCAGGATATTTAGAGGTCCCCTCCAATTTATTGGGGATTCTCGCTTTAGTTTGAGTATCCTGGGCTACTGATGACGTCTGGGTGCACTCTGTGCCACTTGCTCGAAACATCTTCGTTCATGAATCGCTCGGAAAACAAATTATGGAAACTACAAACAAAATCGCCAAAGGTCTGTTAAAGAGGCCTCGTTCGACTTTGTCAAACGGGTCTGTTGGTTCAGTGGAGAAGGATGAAAATGTAGGAGGCAAGGAGATGAGTACTGAAGCACTTCAGTTACCATCTCCTAGATATTTAATTTTTAAAAACTCGGTGGAAGGGGCGGACTTATCTAAAGTATCGCCCTTTTTTTTTTTAATAAGGCAATTGTGGGAAGAGCAGGTCCTGTTGCTTCTATTAAGAAGCTGCAGAACGGGACCTTGCTTGTGTAGACGAACAGTGACAAGCAGAGCTCATCACTCCTAAAGATGACAACATTTTTTGAAACGGTCAAGGTTTCTGTGGAACCCCACAGATCCTTAAATTCTGCTAAGGGAGTGGTGACTTGCAGAGATCTCCTCCATGTTGACCTAGAGGAGATTAAAATCAGAGTTGGCAAAGCAATCAGTTGTAGACGTGTGCTGTATTTTTCGTAATGATAAAGGGCAAAAAGTAGCTACTGCCTCATTGATTTTGACTTTTGGTAAACCTACCGTACCAGACCATATCTATGCCGGATACCAGCGCCTTTCGGTTAGGCCGTACGTTCCAAACCCGAGACGGTGTTTTAAATGCCAGGATTTTGGACACATTAGCTCCACATGCCGGAAGGATCAGGTATGCGGTAATTGTAGTGGTAATGGTCATGATAGTGAGCAATGTAAAGACGATCCAAAGTCTACAGTCGGACATCAATCACAGTAGTGATTCAATGTCCATTGATTCTGATAAATCAATGAATCATAAGTGTGAATCCGAAAAGAATCCAGTTTTATATTAAACCTAAGAATTCAGTGTCTGCATGTTCCAAAAATAATGTGATACAATGGAATGTTAATGGGGTAAGAAGCCATATTGAAGATTTGAAGGTCCTTGTACTAGATATGTCGCCTTTAATACTGTGCCTTCAGGAGACTCACTTGCGTGAATCTCACATTTTCACTTTCAGGGGTTATTCTGTTTTCAGAGCAGATTTCATCGCTAAGGAAAGTGCCAGAGGTAGTGTAGCCATTCTAGTTTACAACTCAGTCGAGTCGGTTCTTATGAATATAGTAACTCCTTTACAAGCTGTTGCCGTTCAAATAACCGTACCATTCAAACTTACAATCTGCAGCCTAATTACAATTTCCAAAACCATGAAGTACGTGACTTAATATGCCAGTTGCCACCGCCAATATTATTATTAGGTGATTTTAATGCTCATCATACTACATGCGGTTCATCAAGCTATAACTCTAGAGGAAAACGCATTGAAAGGATAATAATATTCAGGCAAAGCAGAAAGGATTCTTGGACCCAATACATCGGAACAATATGTAGAACAACACCTACATCTGTTGTGTGGAAGAAATTACGTTCCATTTGTGGTCCGTCTCCATCTGTAGGACTGATGGGACTTCAACAGGCGAATGGATAATTGGTTTCTGACGGTTCCGACATTGTAAACCTTTTATGGTCATCCCTTGCAAGTTTTTCCTCTTCTGCAGCCTATAACACTGCCTTTTGTAAACACAAAAGCGCATTAGAAAAATTGCCTTTCATTGTCGGTACCTCTGATGATTCTCCTCTGAACAGTCTGTTTACTCTACGTGAGCTAGAATCTGCACTGCTGACCACCAAGGATTCAGCTCCTGGTCCTGACATACTTGTTTACTCCATGATTAAAAATCTTCCGCCGTCAGGTAAGTTATTTCTTCTCGAAATATACAATCGTATGTACGAGGAGCGTACATTCCCTGGCGATTGGTTAGAAGCCACAGTAATTCCCGTTTTTAAACCAGGTAAAGAGAAAACTGATCGAAGTAGCTATAGTACTATTTCTCTCACGAGCGTGTTATGCAAACTGGTAGAAAAAATGGTAATTCGTCGCCTTGTTTGGTATTTAGAAATTAATAAATTACTATCCAAAGAACAGTGCGGTTTCAGACAAGGACGATCTTCGATGGATCAGTTGGTCTTGTTAGAATCTGAAATTCAAAATGCCTTCCTCTTGCGTCAAATACTTGTTCCATTATTTTTTGACCTAGAGAAGGCATACAACATGGTCTGGAGAAGAGGAATACTGAACATTTTAAAATCATGGGGTATAAAAGGCAGAATTCTAGCTTTTATTACAAATTTCCTGTCTAATAGATACTTTAGGATATGTCTTCGAGCTACAGTTTCAGATCGATTCCTTTTACTTTAGGATACGTCTTCGAGCTACAGTTTCAGATCGATTCCACTTAGAGAATGGTGTTCCACAGGGGAGTGTACTTGGTGTTACCTTGTTTGCTATCGCAATCAATGGAATTACCGCTAATGTGCAGTCCCCTGTCCTATGTTCGCTCTTCGTGGACGATTTTGCTATTTATGTAAGCACCAGAAATATGGAAACAGCTGAAAGAACTCTTCAGCTGGTAATAAATAAGTTGCAGACATGGACGAGATCTACTGGCTTTAAATTCTCTGCTGCTAAGACTCAGTGCATTGCCTTCAGTCACCGTCGGCAGATCCAAGCTCCTTTGTTATATCTTGATGGTATACAGCTCCGGACTTTTCCATCCGTTCGATTTTTGGTCTAATATTTGATGAAAGGCTCTCCTGGGGCTTTCACGTGCGTCATTTAAAGTTACGATGTAACAAAAGTCTTGATATGTTGAGGGTTCTTAGTAGTTCTCGATGGGGCACTGATAGGACCAGTATGCTGATGTTTTATCGTGCTGTAATTCGTTCGCGAATTGATTACGGCAGCATTGTATATTTGTCTCAACGAACTTCCGTTTTAAAGAAACTGGATCCCGTCCATCACTCAGCTATCCGCCTTGTTTCTGGTGCCTTTCGCTCTAGTCCTGTTGTGAGCCTCCTTGCCGAAGCTGGAGAACCATCACTCTTTTGACATAGACAACAGCTGCAAATAAATTATGTAAGTAATCTACGAACTAAACCATGGCACCCTGCTTATAATACCGTTTTCCATAATCAGTTGCACCAACATTATGAATCCCGACTGCACGCTACAGCCCCTTTTGGCATTAGAACAGCCCGTGTTTTTGAAGACTTGCATATTGAACCCAATGTTTCAAAGGTCCTTTTGTCTTGTCTCTGCATGGATAATCAATATGCCGACCTTTGATTTCTCCTTGTGTACATACCTGAAAGACAACACTCCTAACATTGTGTATCAACATGAGTTTTTTCGACTGATTAATTCATATCCATCTGCTAAATTTATTTTCACAGATGGTTCTAAGATGAATAATAATGTTGGGTGTGCGTTTTATTCACTGGACGAAATGTATAAGTATGGATTACCCTCAATTTGTAGTGTCTTTACAGCCGAACTGTTTGCCATCTTAAAGGCTCTGAACACTATTGAATTCGATAGTTTGCATTATGTAGTTTGTTCTGATTCAGAAAGTGCCCTCCAGGCAATCCGGGATATGTATTCGGTAAACCCTCTGGTTCAAGATATTCTGTACTCTGTCCATAGACTTGAACTACGAGGTGCAAGAGTATCATTTATCTGGATTCCTGGTCACTGTGGAATATTTGGAAACACTGCAGCAGATAATGTGGCAAAGGAAGCAACTTTTCTGCCGCCATGCACTCAACGTGTAATTTTGTCTGACTTTCTTTGTCACGTAAAACATTTAATTCTTCTACAGTGGGAAAATGAATGGGCAGCTACAAGCAGTAACAAACTGAGGGTAATTAAAAATACTGTTCGTCCTTGGAACTGTCAATACATGCAAGTCGTAGAGAAGAGGTGATGATTACCCGCCTTCGCATTGGTCACTCCATGTTAACGCATGTATTTCTGATGGAACGCGGGGACCCACCTGAATGCGAGTTCTGTAGGGAAACCATCACAATAAAACATATATTGCTCGATTGTGATGGTTTCCAAAATGTGCGTTTTATGTGTGGTCTGAGCAACTGTTTGTAGACGATGTTGGGAGATAGTGCCTCGGCCGTTGATCGGGTTCTAGACTTCCTTCATCATCTGAATGTTTTAAATAAAATTTAATTTATATATTTGTTATTTCTTGTATTATTTTATTTATTTATTTTATCTAAATAACTTTATTTCTGTTATGTTTATATATACTTTTACGAATTGTTATTAAATTTTATTCATTATTCCTTGTTATTTAGTTCTTAAGTATTCGTTATTTTAATATAGTTATACCTGTTATTTAAATTTTGTTTAATTTATTTTTACTGTTATAATTTGTTGTAGTTTTATTTCTTATGTAAGTAAATTTTGTTAATTTTTTATACTTTCATTTTGCATGACGGCAATGATAACCTTAATGGTTTTTCGTCGAAAAAAAAAAAAAATTCTTGGCAAGTTCATTCCATGTATAGTCACAAGTTCTTTACACTGCATGTTTCTTACAATTCACAAGTCAGCAGATCCTTGGAGCAACTTTGGCTTAATGTTCTTTATCTCACTATAACAATGAAATTGATACTTTTGTATGGTGTATGACATTTAAAAATTCAGGTTTTATAAAATTCAATAAAATTAATTCTTATGACAAAATTTTTTTTTAATTTTTTGTCTTGACTACGTGCACATAATACAGAGTTCTCATTGAAATTGATTTTTCCTGGTTCTTTTTCTTAATTTTCGCAATTTTTCTTTTTCCTATGATTGGTAAAAACATTTATGTTCATTTAATCGACTATATTACTTTTAAAATCATATCTTGGTTTGTTATGATATCCAAATCATAACTTCATAGTATCCAAATCAAATCATATTTAATAACACTGCTGAAGATATAACATAAGGCAGTTGTAAACAATTAACTGCGTGTTGTGGCCATACGCATTAGTTAGGATATTACATCATTCTGGCCTACATTGATTGGATATTCTTGTAATATAAGTAATTAACCAATGGGAATGTATAAAAATGAGTAGTACAGACATACGAGGTAAGTCTAGAAAGTAAGTTCCGTTTGGTAATGAAATTAAATTGTGTACAGATATAGAAAAAATATTTATTGCACAAAATTCTACAACTCTTAAACTACTTTTCCACATAACTGCTGAAATTTTGCAGGCATTTGTCATAGCGTGGCACAAGTTTTTGTATACCTTCTTCATAGAAGTTTGCCACCTGTGTCTTCAACCAGTTGGAAACATTTTCTTTCAGCTCTTCGTCATTGTTGAAGTGTTGACTGCCAAGGAAAGACTTGAGATGTAAGAACAGATGAAAGTCGCTAGGAGCGAGGTCAGCGCTGTATGGAGAATGGTCAAACACATCCCAGCCAAATCCCTGTAGGAGGTTTTTCATCACATTTGCAGTGTGTGGTCGTGCGTTGTCGTGAAGAAAAACAACACCTTTTGACAGCAATCCTCGGCGCTTCATTCTATATTGCGCGGCATAATTTCCTAAGTGTCTCGCAATAAAAGTCTGCTTTGATTGTTTGACCACGCGGTAAGAAATCAATGAGTAAGATGCCTTTCCAGTCCCAGAACACTATGCACATCATTTTTCGAGGTGTCAAGATTTGTTTCAGCTTAACCTTTGCTGGGGATGAAGTGTGCCTTCATTCCATTGATTGCCGCTTACTTTCAGGGGTGTTGTAAGAAATCCAAGTTTCATCTCCTGTGACTATCTGTCAGAAATTCTTCGCCGCCTTCATCATAACAGGTCAAAAACTGAAGTGCACTACCCATCCGGTTTCTTTTGTATTGCTCAGTAAGAATCTTTGGTACCCAACGTGAGCAAAGTTTATGAAATTTCAGTTTTTCGGTAACAATTATCATGAATTAGTGATCGTGAGATTTGGGGAAATTCTATAGCGAGAGCACTAATCATAAACTTGCGGTTTTCCTAGATCATGACATTAATCGCGTGAACCAGTTCTTGTGTAACCAAAGATGGACGCCCACTTCGTTCATCATGCACTTCACTACGTTCTTCATTGAACTGTCGGACCCATCTTCTCACCATTGAATCATTGATCGCATTTTGTCCGTAAACTTCGCAAATTTGCTGATAAATTTCAATTGGTTTCACTTTCCTAGCATTCAGAAAACGAATCACAGATCTGATTTCACAAGCGGCAGGATTTTCAATCAACACCGACATTGTAAACAAGCACAATAAAGCGTACGTGGCTGACAGCGATCTCAAAATGGCGCACGTTTCTTCTCCTTGATACAGAGCGTCTACCGCGCATGTGCGGAACTACGATCGCAGCGCTGCAGCGTAGAGAAATTAAAACGGAACTTACTTTCTGGACGTACCTCTTATTTAGTAGTAAATTTACCTTGCTTTGTCCATATAAAATTATTTTTCTTTTTTTTAGACTAAATCTTGTCATTTATTCTGTACTGTAATTAGAGACCCATTATGTTTTATTCCCAAAATAAAGTATAAAAATGCATATATAAGTACTGTAATACTTTATAATATTTTCCTTTTTTAAAAAAATGAATTAGGAGAACTTATTTCCTTTACAATAAGTTGAGTTCGCTGAACAAATGTAGAAGCTTTTGACTTCAGCCAGGCCTAGTGATAGTCTGTTTACTTTAGAAGCTTATATATTTATCCAGCGAATCGTAATTTAATTAATTTGGCTTTTGTAGCTCCATATCTGCCTTTTTAAGTGATTGACTTTTTTATGTTCTTTAATTTTAATCTATTAGTGACTACAATATTTAGTAAATTATTGTACGCTAAACAAAAATATATTAAATATTAAAATGTACATGAAACAAAGGTTATAGAGACAATCTTACTGTTTTCCTCCTTTTTTTTAACCAAGCCTTGCTAGATAATCTTTTCAGTATAGAGTGTGAATTATCTAATGATTTTTATCTTCTTATGTCTGATAATAGTCGTAGGTGGTGTTGTTCAGTATTTTGCGAGTGAGGAGCTATTACAACATTTGTAGCAACATTCTATGGTTCTGGCATACAGAAACTGTATTCATAATATTAAAATTGCTTAAGTAATAATAGTAAAACCTGTGTTCAATAAATAATAATTATTTTGTACTAAATAGTCAAATAAATTTTTGCACAAAATATATTTATTACTTTTAGTTCACTTCCGGTTTAACCACTCAGGGATTTCTCATTAGGGTTTTTCTTAGTTTTTAAATATTTTTAACGCAGGCCTAGGCACCTAGGCTTATGTTCTTGTTGAATGTTTAGGTTTTAAGTTTGGTACTTGAGAGCGAGAGTTGATTTGTACTCTCATTTGTTGCTTTATATATACAAATGTTGTTGCTTTATATACACAAATGTTGTTGCTTTATGGCAGATGTCTGAATAAAATATAAAAATAACAAAAATAATTAGTTTCATATTTTTTATAACCAAACGAAACTTATTTTCTGCTTATAATTTCTCTCTCTTTATTTGTTTCACCCAACTTTGGGGTGAACTAAATCAATCACTTTTTAATGTTCTGTGCCTTCCTCGTAGCCCAGTATTGCTTCATTCGTTGTGATCTTGCTTTTCTTTCTTCGTCAGAGATTTTGATCATTCGCTTCGATTTGACTTTGCCTTGGAACCGTTGCTTCTTGTCCTTGGTTATTATTTTGGCTGTTCTGTCCATGAGCATAGTGTCAGTGATTTGTAGTTCTGTTATGTCTTTCTCTGTTTCTCTAAACCAAAGTGGTTTGGTTCTTCTATTGCGAAAGTAGTCAAATATTTTTTTGGTTAGTCTATTTTTGTTCATTCGGAGGATGTGCCCATAAAAATCAATTCTCCTTTTTCTTATTGTGTCTGATAGTGTTTCAGTTTTTTGGTAGAGAGTTTCATTACTGATGTGGAGTAATTGGTTGTTACGGAATTTGGGGCCTAAGATTTTTCGTAATATCTTTCTTTCTTTGATCTCCAGCCTTTCAAGTGGGCCCTGGGTTGTGATAGATGTTTCAGCTGCATATAAGACTTCTGGTTTAATTACCCTATGATAATGCCTTAACTTTGTATTCCAGGAGAGGGACTTCTTGTTGTATGTGTCCTTGGTAAGTTGGAAGGCTAATTCAACTTTATTTCTCCTAGATTCCATAGCTTTTTTCTCTAGGGCGTTCCAGCTGATCCAGTCCCCAAGATATTTGAATTCTTTGACTATCTCAATGTATTGTTCTCCCACTTGAAGCTTTTTTGGTGGTTTTTGAATGTTTGTCAATATTTTAGTCTTTTCAAATGAAACTTTGAGACCCATTTTTAACGCTTGCTTCTGGAGTTCAAGAGTCTGTTCCTTAGCCTCTTCCAGTGTCTGAGCTAGTAAGGCCATGTCATCCGCAAAAGCCAAACAATTTACCTTAATGCCTTTGTTCTTAGTTCCTAGTCTGATTCCACTATGCGTATTCACGTTCCACTCTCTAACTACTTTTTCTAGAGCACAATTAAATAACAATGGAGAGAGTCCATCTCCTTGTCGGACTCATGTTTTAATCTCAAAAGGGGTGGAGAATTCTCCCATGAATTGAACATTGGAGAATGTATTAGTTAATGTTTCCTGATAAGATTTATTATAATTTCTATTATGATTCAAAAATAGACTCATAGACTCATGATGATGTAGTCTGCGAGAGAAATAGTTAAAGTCCGGGCGATTACCAGGTCGGAAGCGGTCTGGTGAGACACTCATCTGGTTCGAAATGGTGAAGTGAAACTAAAACGTCCATTTGTTGGCCAGATCTCTCCTATTTCCTCCCGAGCAAGTTGTAGTGTCTTGTGCAGTTTTTCTGGGTGTTGGTAAACTGCTGTGTAGTGGGCAGTCCTCGAAATTCTGCTGAACAATGATTTTCGACCTGTATGTATTCTCAAAATTATGGCGGGCACCATAATTTCTCATAATTCTTTTGTTAAAACTAGAGAAAGAACACACTAATCAGAATGAAGCTTTTATGCAGAGGAGGTAAGATGTGTGATGTGCCGGCAGTAGTGCCTGGGTGAAGTATATTAGTCTAGCATAGTATAGACCCGAAATATGCGTGCGCTGTAAACCAATTGGAAGTAAGTTTGGTTGACAGTATATTAGGTTTCGCAGACTATGGCTCTTTTCAAGACAGAGGATAGTCCTAAAGTAATAAAGTGAAATCTAAACTATAAATTTTAAAGTATTGTTGCATATATTTTATTTTATGCAGGCTATATATATTACTAACTTTACCCCTCTTTTTGCTGTAGAGACAAGAAATACGTTTAGAAATACAAAACAAACAACAAGAAGTGAAGCAAGAAATGCGAAGGCGCAAGAGTTCATATGTTGGTGGAGCAGGAGATGAAAACGAAGATGCGTTTGAATCAAGGTTGACAAGTAGGCTTTTTAGTAAATATAGATTATATTTAATTTAAATCGCTAACAAGTTTTTACCATTTTGATAATTTTCTAATCATTTAGTTTATGTATTTTACTGTCCTTTGATCATCTATCTGCATAAATTTAATCTCTAGAAATAAATCAGATACGTATTTATAATCTTAATTTAATATATACACTGCAAAAATATAAGTAAATAAAACTACATTTATTTCATCTTTTTATAGAACAAAATTATATTTTAGTATTACAGAAATATATGAATGATAATACAAAAATAAATTAAACCTAATATTTTCTGTGTGTTATTTTGTTTTTATGCTTGGGTATCGTGACATACAATTTTAAAATCTCAATTTATACAATTGACTACAGTGGAAGCCCTAGTTAACTGACCCCAATGGAACTGGACTCTTAGTTGGATAACGAAAAAGTCTGTTAAAATAAAAATATTTTCCTTCAAAATCAGTCCACATATAGGTGTACCTCTGCAACGTTCTTGAAATGACCATAGTCACAATAAATCATCAACTAATTCATTTTTAGATTTTTTTAATGTACATTGATGATACGACTTTCTCAATTGCTTTGTGTACAATAATCTTGAATGACACTCCTGTTTTGCTGCCACTTCTTAACTGTTGTTGTCACAACACCCTAATTCAGCACCTACGAGTTTTATTGATTTGCCATTATCTAAACATCTATTGCTTTTAGTTTCTGTTTCATAACTATTATGTTTTCATATTAGCAAAACCATTTTATATTTTATAAAAAGCCCTCACTGAAGTGCTAAATATTTAAAACTGCATAGCTGTAGGCCTTATAATAATACCCATAGTAAACCTCACACAATAACAGGAACAGAACAACTGATCGACTTTTACGAATTGTCAACAAAACAAAAGTGGCTGCTGTTGTCACACATTTTGTTGATATGCAAAAGCATATAATTAACGTGATACAGTAACCTACAGTATATAATCACGTTGTGTTTGCTTCTTGTCACTTTCAGAAGTGATTTGACAAATGAGGTTGTAATGTAGGTTATTTCCGATAATGCGTAATGATTAACCAGAGTGACATTAAAGACTGAGATTAAAGAGAGGGTGGTTAAGGCAGCATTCACTGTATGCACAGTTTGGAAACCACCACCCAGGCTGCAAAAAAATATGTGATAGACTGGCCCTTCAAATTTTATTTTTTGTGATGAGTAAAAAATTAAAACAGGAGCTGCTATGGATATCATAATACTTTTTTTAAGAAAACTATTTTTCTAAGAAAAAAATATTTAATTCAAATTGTTTAAAAGATACAGATTTATTGCCCTTTATTTATATTTGACTTCTTCAATAAATCATTGCTTGAACATCCTGTGTATACATTTGTTTTTGAACATGCTTTAGATTTCTCAGATATCTGACCTTATTGATTGTTGTTAATCGAGTCAACAAAATATGCCGCTAAAACTTTACAATTTATATTAAACTGTGTTAATAATATTAAAAGAATGTTACACTGAAATAGGAAATTAATTACCATTCATAAATAGTTTTTTTCAGGATTCACTCTCATCTAATGAACAGTTGGTTTTAGTGAATTACTCCTGCCTCAAACATACAATTAAATTTAGGGTATTGGTATACCCTTTGTTAGGGTATTTATTTATTTTAGGGTATTTATTCAATTTGGTGTATAAGTTGATAGTACTGTTTAGGGCAAATTTAATATAAATCAGAGAAGAGATAAGTAATTTTGTAGAGTACATATCTCTGCCTATCCTTTGTACAGTGCCTTTCCTAGCTTCAAACACTTTACAACATTTATTGACATGTTTCAAAATGGATGAATTCCAAAATGCGTCAACAAAGGTGTTTGAAGCTAGGAAAGGCATAAATAGATATTGTGCAAAATTACAGCATTACAAGGGAAAAAGATGATTGAATCTAGGATTTCAACCATTCAAGAATAGGTAATTTTAAAATTGCTTTTCATTTTTATTTTTTTATTGCTAAGTAATGTGCAGGAGGCTTCTGTCTCTGTAGCTATACACACAAATTGAGAAGAAAATGTAAAGAACATGTAAACTTAATGTGGAAGTACACGCCTGCTCACAACGTTATCATTACATGCTAACTTTGTGAATATACATTAAGATGATGGTTCGTGGAGAGGTATTCACAACTTGTTAATGTCAGGTGCCGATTCGGAATTGACAAGCTGTATATAAATTTGATATTTCTAATTAATTTGAAAACACTAATTTTATATATATATATTTTTTTCAGATTGGATGAACAAAGGTTAACACCTACAAAAAGAAAAGAAATGGTAATGGATATTCTGAATGCAGAAGATATTCAGGTAAATTTTAAATCTGTGTATGTTTTAACTTTATGTAATATTGGATATCTATTGGAACTGAGTTATAATATTTTAAAAATGATAAATATTGATTATACTTAAATAAATATAAGTACTTTCTGGCTAAAATATCCCAGCAGTAGGTAGAGCAAGCCAGCAGTCAAAGTGTAAAAACACTAAATAAAATAATAAATTTAAAAACTAAAGTAACTGATACGATGGATGTAAACATGACAGAAATCAGTGGTCATTGTGTCAATAATAACAAACATGTGTTGCCAAGGTTATTTCAACTCTTCCTATCCTGGCAGTGGCTGTAAACATTCAAGAGCTGAAATAATTCACCTAAAATTCCAGCAGATTGCAAGAACATGTTGATTATCATCGTCCATACATTTACGTTTTAACACTACAGTAGTGGAAATTGCTATGCGTACCGGTTAACACTTTAACACATTGAAGGGTTTATAAATTACTAAATATAATTGCAATAATTTATGTTTATTACTTTTGCTTTTTTGTCAAATTCGTATATAATTTTACTGTAATTTATTATTTGTTTTTAAAAATAATGCCTATGTATGGACATTTATGTCTCTTATAGGTTCTTTTTTATATTTTGTATAAAGGAGTTTTTGGTAATAAATAAATAAATAAAAATATTTTTAATAACTTTTTGTGAAAAATTTCAGGAAAACGGAAACGAGAATCAATTTGGAGACAATGACATGGACTACTTTTCACCATGGAGCCTGTCATCTCGAGGCAAGTCTCGCATAGAAAGCGAATTTGAAGAACTGCAGTGGTTAGGTAGAGGTGCTTTCGGAGATGTATTGAAGGTATCACATTTGATTTGTTGTTTTATTAATGATACTTAATAACGTATCCACTAGAACTTATTGTATTCAGTTCATGACACAATAAATATTCAATAGATTATTAATTTAAACTTATACGTCTTCATCTTCATATTGCGAGATCCCTTTGCACTTGAGCCACATGGACTTTTTGCTCTCTCGATGATGACATAATGGACTTAGAAGTTATTCTTAAAATCCTAGAGTCCATCTTAAAAAACTGTAAGATTTTTTTTCTGTAGATGTCCTGTTGTAGAATGGCCAGTCCTTTGGTCATTATTCCAAAGTTTCTCTTTCTTTCTTATTCCAAAAACGTATACTTCAGTAGCAGTTGTTCTGCAGTTTCTTCTTGCATGTCACATTTCTTATACAGAGGTAGCCTGTTGTATATACTCATCTTGTGTATATGTTTCCTAAAATATCCTTGTCCTGTAATCGTAGCTATCATTTCCTTATATTGCATCTATTAGACGTAAGCAAGCTAATGCAATGTGTTTTGAGGCTCAGCCTACTCATTTTCAGTCATGTTGTGTGTTTGAGCTAATCTTCATGTTAAAAGTAAGGCAGAGATAAGAGAAGGGGTGATTTAGCCCTGTATCTCAGTTAAGTTTGCAAGTAATGGGAATCCAGTGCAGTGAATGATATGAATGTTTCTCCCTTGAGTTAACACTGCTTTACCTTTGAGAACCACACAGCTTTGGGTGCACCTACTTTTGAGGATCACTCCTTCAAACATCATATCCGACGGAATTGTTCCTCATACAGTCCACTCAAAGTTATATTGCCAGTAAGATTAGACTTCCCCGCCACCACTGTGGCACCATTAAAGGCACATTCCATTGTGCCTTTAAATTTCCTCTCATGCTTTCTTTGGGCCCAAGTTCCGAGAAATTAGACATAGCCACCTCTATGGCTATTAAAGATTCCTTAATATATCACAGGGTAGTTCATTTCCTGTGTATTTCGATGCTAATGCTCGATTAGCCATGCTATCAGCTCATTCGTTTCCATGAATCCCAGCATGTCCTGGCATTCGACACAGCTTATACAGTATACGTGTTTTAACCTGCCATCGGTTCCCATGTTAAATAGCATTTCAACAAAATAAGGTTTTCTGGAGATTTTTTTTAATTCTTTGCAGTATTGGGCCCAAATAAGTGTTTCAAAAAGTGTAATGAAATATGGAAAATGTTAAGTTTTTCACATAGTTGCAACATAAGTCACTTATCAGCTCCAGCAAGGAGGTAAGTGTGCTGTGTTGACTCATCTTAAATGTTCAAAAACTAAAATAAAAATTCTTTCTTTTCCATAGTACTACAGGAAGGGAGTTGTGGCCTCCCTCACAACCATCTTCATATTGTTTAAATGTAAAGTTTTAAAAAAAAAAGATAAGTCAATCATGTTTAATAATGGCACAGTATTGTATAATTTTTTTAATCAGTGAAAGTAAATGAAGCATAAAAATATAGTAAACAAAAACAGTTTGTTAGATTGTTTACATGTTACTATACAGGAGACCTGTTGTGTATTGTAATGGAAGGAATTACTGGTAGGATTAATAAAAATAGAAAGTGTTTTTTACATAACTGTAAACTGCACTGTGTTTACTTTCTAACAATCAGAACGGAACTGCCAGACTGGCTGCTTCCGATAAGAGAAGAAAGGCTTTTGTGCTCCGAGTGAGCTTCATGGCGTTGGACAGTTAAAGACTCACAGACGGTTATCATGTGTTATAGTAGAATACTACTTTACTGTATGTAAAGCATACAGTATACAGTTTTAAAAATTTTTTCTATTAACATGTACTTAGTAAAAAAATCTGTTTATTGACATTTCGTTCTGATCTGCAATCTAAGCTTAAAATGTGTTTTTAGGTACGAAATAAATTAGATGGATGTCTTTACGCAATTAAAAGGATCGAGCTCAGTCCTATGGACAAACTATTGTATAAGAAGATAACTCGTGAAGTAAAACTACTTTCAAGGCTAAATCATGAAAATGTTGTGCGTTACTTTAACTCCTGGATAGAGAGCACTGCCAGTGACCAATCATCTGTGAACGTTACTCCAGTACATAAGGTATTCAATTCTGTTAAAGTAAATTTTGCAATATCTTTCTTTTTCCACTTTTTTTAGTAAATTTCTATTGGAAAATTAGCTATTAGAGTGGCCATTGTGGTAAGACTAAGTCTGGGATTTTGAAATGAGCACCTATATTAATCTCTAATTCACTTTTTAAGGGGCCATTAAATTTTTTAATACACACACACATACACACACCTAAAAATTCCAGAAATTGTTAAAAAAAGATCTAACTTCCAATCAAAAATTTAATTGTCCACTTCAGAGTAATCACCATTTGCAACTATACAGCACTGCCAGCATTTCTGCAGTGAACGAAAGCATTGTCGAAGTCGGCTGTAGTAAGCTCCCTTAGTACCACTTGTGATTCCTCTTGAATTTTTTCTGTGGTATCAAATTGATGTTTCTTCAGTTTAATTTTAATCTTTCAAAACATGAAAAAGTCACATAGTGCTAAGTCTGGCAGTACAATGAATTGGGTACAAGTGGCATCTGGTTTTTGGCCAAAAACTGCCTCACCTAGATTGTAGTGTGAGTAGGTGCATTGTCGTGGTGTATGAACCAGTCCTTGCTTCTCCACAGCTCTGGCCGTTTACACCGCACATTTTCCCTCAGTCGCCTCAAAACACCAAGATATAGTGGAAATGTTGATGATCTAACCATATGAGACGATATCCTGGTAAACAATCATAGTAATATTGAAAAAAATGATCAACATTGAGTTTGTGTTACTGCGAACCTGACAGACTTTTTTAGTCTTGGAGAGTTTGGAATCTTCCACTGTGACGATTGCTGTTTGGTTTCCAGATCATAATCATAAACCCAGGTTTTATCACCTATAATGACCTAAACAGACAAGATGTTTGGATCCGCTGCGATCACTCGGAGCTCAGTACAGACTTGCACTCTTTTGTCACACTGACCTTGTGCAAAAGACAAACTTGGTTGCAATTATTTTTATGTTGAGTTCATCAGCAAAATGTGCTGCCATGTCCCATACGACATTCCAATAACTTCAGCCTCGTCAAGGTTGGTTTGTTTTTTTCCTGACAGATGATTTTCCGAACTCTAGCAGTATTTTTTGGAGTGATGGTTGATGGCCTATTCGAAGGCTGTTGGTCTTCAATAGACTCCGACCCTCTTTAAAACATTTCAACTAATCTAAAATCCTTCTCCGAGCTTCTTCTCCGAATGCTTAAACCAACATTTCATAGGTTTTGTTCAGTTTACAATAAAATCTAATACAAACTCTTTGCTCTTTGGCCAGTGCCATCACAGAAGTCATAAATTGTTCAAAATACTACTATCAAGAGACTGTTTTCTGTTGTACATATCTCCACTATGTTGCCACGTAGCTCGCTGTTAAATGGAGGATTACTCATGGTGAGACTTTGTATTATAATACATTCCTGCATTTCATTCAAATTCCTGGAACTTTTGGGCACACTCGTATGTGAGTATGTATGTTTCAGCATGCTCGTGTTCACAATTTTAGTTCGATTTATTCAAACTTGGCAGAAAAATTGAATTTAGTAATTGCTTGGATTATTAGTAGTTCATTTTGCATTGAAATTTGTTCAACAATTTTAAGATGGAAATCTTTAAAAATGCATAATGCTTTTTTTTGCATAATGTCAGATTTTGCAAAATCTGATTTCACCATTGTATAACCAGTGTATTAGCATTAGCTAATGTACTAGGGACTCAATTACTTGAACTTAATGGGACCAAGGATCTTTTCATTAAGCAGAAACACCTTAAAAATGTAAAAATGGCAGTGCCTGAGACATCAGATAATATTGTCATGATATGCTGCCACGTAGCATTGTCGTTGTTCAATACAGGTGAATATGATTTACAGTGTAAAGACAGTAAAGCTTGTCGCTAGTGTTAAAAAAAAATGGTAGTAGTAAGTTGTATAAAAAAAAAAAAATTTTCTGTTTGTTTTTTAAAAACAAAAAAAATCTGGTTGTTAAAAATAAACAATTTAAAATTTTATTTAAGTATACCAAAATAGTTATTTTGAAGAAAAATTATTCAAACGTTTAAATAAAAACCTAGATAATAAATAAAACAAGAATATTAAAATACTGTGCTGAGTTATTTAACATTACAGTATTGATTATAAATATATTTTGAATATTTACAGGCTGAAAAAAACAAAGTTCTTGAAATGTTACCTTTAAAAGAAGTTAGCATCGAATGGGATCTATCCAAACGCAATGTCAGTGAAAGTTCGGACGAGAGCTCTGACGATGACTGTTGGATAACTTTTCTGCAAGTATTTTTTAATTATTATGTAATGTAATATTAAAAGGTAATAAATACATCCGTTAATTGTATTAAGTATAAGTAATTAGGATTATGACCTATTCTTCCCATCATTGGTGTATCTATTCACTTCGTAAAGACTACCGCGGTTTTGAAACTCTGTCGTTTCATCGTCAGGCCGTGATACAAAATGCTAAATCCCTCTGTCGAGGTCGTCACAAAGTCAAACAAAACATACGTCACAAACACTGTGCACAATTACACGATTAAAATATGTACGATGAAATTTGGTTTGGCCAAATTATACATGCGACTCGTATGTTGTTAAATTCCGGACTCCGTTAATAAGTATACCTTTTTCTTCTCCTTAACGAATTCCCACAAGCACTTATCTCTCTACATCTGTTACAAACCCTATACCCAGAGAAGTGGTTTGGTGGATATTATGTTCACTAATATTTTACCTCTTCATGTTTCTATCTATACCAATTAGTGGAGGTGTCTCTTCATACTGTCTGTACAATTCAAAAGAATACTCTGTCCTCTTTGTTTGTTGTACACTTTAACATACTGGTGAATCGGCAGGGTGAAATCTATTCAGATAACTCTCCATCACCAAATGTCTAATTGTAATTATCACACCAAAGGTCAGAATCCACCTACTTATATTTTTGTATTTAAGTCTTTTGAAGTTTTCTGTATAGTAAAGAGCTGACAACCAGAAGTTTCCCGATTCCAGTCTCTTACATGTGAGTCTTTAAATATTCTTTTGCATTTAGTGATACAACTCTTAACCCCTTTGCTGGTGCAACAATCTGTTATCGTCATAATTTATTAGCAAAATGTGACACAATGATCTATCGTTGTTATATTTTAGTCAGTAACTGTTGAAAATAGATAGCGTGTAAATCGACATTTTGCAATTAACCGATCACTTTAGTTCACTTTTTTGCTACTATCATATTTTTCTGTTACAGAAATGAAGTTATAGGAGCTGCACATGACCTTGTCATTTGAGTTTAGTGTACTAGGTAGTCAAAATGGTCAACAATCATGATGTGTTTGTGTTTAGTGTTAATGATGACATAATTCAGTTAAGTGTAATGATACTTGAAAAATCTCAGAATTTATCAGACAATATAACTGTATTAGGTAAATTGGGATATTCAGTAAAATAATTTTATTTCAAATTTAATGGTTTAAAATTTATTCATTGATCAGAAATTAAAAACTTTTATCTTTTTAAATTAAAATGTGATCGAAACAAAAAATTGCTACACCAATAAATCCTACATATCAACTACAATAAAAGTGTTTTTTCAGATTTTTAAAGTGATATATAGTGCATATATTGAAATATAAAGTTACTTAAGTACTTTTAGGCTAAAATAACCCAGCAGCTGTAGGGTTAAGCAACTGTACTACTGGCAATATGGTCTAAATTTAGATGCCATTATTGCTATTCTATTGACCATCTGATTTGTGATTAAATGCCATAAAGGCATTTTTACATGTCTGTTGTCCAGTTGCTATTATTATTATTGATAGTTAACCCCAGATTTTTTAGATCCATTTTATTAAGCAATTCTTTTCTATTTAAAACAATTTGAGGGAAAGTATTGTCAGTGGAATCACAGATTGTTTTTGTTTTACTATGATATATTTTCTACTTTACTAATGTTTATTAATATTAATATCAGACCCGGATCAGAAGATTCTAACGAAGAATCATTGGATGATAAAGATACTGACAGCACGCCAGAGACTATCAGCATATCTAATGAAGACACTTCGTCTGCCAGTTTGGTGCAACAGTTTATGTACATTCAAATGGAATTCTGTGAGAAAAGCACTTTGAGGTAAGTTTGTTAATTTAAGTGTACAAATAAAATATGAACATTATTGGACAAAAGGACATTGTAGTATAAAAAATGCCTTGTTTTCTTATGTAAAGAAAACCAGATTAAAGCAGTTGAAATATTCATCTGTGTTATTCATTCGTATTTCGCTCCAAGTCATCAACCAATTGTGTATGTGCTCATCAATCTCTTCATTGTTCACAAATATTTTCCTTTCAAGTACTTCTTTCATAGAACGAAACAAAAAATAAACACAAGGGGACAAATCTGAGCTATAGGAAGGGTGATAAAGAGTTTCCCAGTGCACTTTATATATTCGTCAGTTGATTCCTTGTCAAAATCCCTGTGACACATGCGTTGTTATGCAGAAGGATGACATCTCTGATGCTCATACATCACCTTTTGTGTTTTTAAGTAGCTTTCACTGACTTAACGACCGACAATAGTTAGAGAGACCTAGTAAAATTCCCCTGTAATTGAAGAAGGCAAGTTTTGGCCTTCAATGGCAAATTTCGTCTTTCCTTCATCACTCCTTACTCATCATTTTTATTCAGAAGTGTAATGATGGACCTCATGGTTTCATCACAGTGATTACAGTACCTTAAAAAATCCTCCATTTCCTGCTAGAATCAAATCAAAAGTCTCACAGATATTGACCTCTTGGTTTTTCTGTCAACAAGCTCAGGACTGATTGAGCAGATTTTTCTTTTTATTCAAGATTATTAGTGATGATCGTTCAAACACTTCCAGAGCTGATTCATACTCTGAAGCGATTTATTTCAGTTGTAGTGATTTCTTCGACATTTAACTGGCAATCACTTTCGATAGGGTTTAGAATTGTACCTCATTGATTTAGTCGTCTGCAAAACAGTTATGACTTTCATTTTCCATATTTTTCTATCACTCTTAACACCGTTTGGCCAATTATACACTAGAGTCTATTACTGTGTAGAAATTACTATGTAATTTCAGACATGAAATTAAAATGTGTGATGGTTTATCACCTTCATTCATTAAAAACGTTACTATGATCTGTTGAGCAGTTGAAGGTGGTATCTCTTGTTCACTCATGTCTACACTAAAAATAGAACAGAGCTGATTTTTTTTTGTAAACATATACTTTGATCCCCTTCTGCCAATCAGTTGGCATGGAACTGGCTTGTAGCATGGAACTACTTTAGCAGAATTCCCCCTCGTATATAATTCACCCTTAAATGTTGAAACTGGCATAACATAAACTGTAATAACTTTGATATATTTAAACTGCTCTAGAAAGAATGCTTGTTTTCTCCTTTTTCTATTAATAACTGTTTGTTTGCTTTTATCAGAACGGCAATAGATGATGGCTTGTACCAAGACGAGAAGAGAGTGTGGAGGCTTCTGCGTGAGATTGTTGAAGGGCTAAGTCACATCCATCAACAGGGTATTATACACAGGGATTTGAAACCAGTTAATATTTTCATTGACAGCGAGGATCATGTGAAAATTGGTGATTTTGGCCTAGCTACTACAAATATTTTACATAAGTGAGTAAATTTTTTCTTTAAAAAAAATGGAACAATTATTTAGTTTCAAACATACAGTAACCTGTTAATAATCTGCCAGGTATCAGACTAGAGGACTGTCGGATTATCAAAAAATGCGGGTGTAGTAGAAGTTTGTTAAAAAAGAAAAAAACAATTGACTGGCAAAAACTTTGTATATTGCGCAAAATATATACTGTATAGTGTACAATGGAATATAGTGTTAAAATAAAATATACAGTGAATTGGTCATTTTCTATGTATGTAGCTAAGATGTAACCTTAATCATGTTTGCGTTACTTTTAGCCAACATTGTACAAATCTTAAAAAAGGATTAGAGATAAATTTTTTGTTTCCGTTTATCATGTACGGACATTTTCACTTACAGTGTTACAGCAATAATAATTAATGCCGTGACAAAAATGGTGCACCAGAAATCGTGTAGGTTTACAATGACGCATACGGTATTATGGTAATTATCACGAAACACTAATCTGGATCTAGTGTTTTTGTGATACCAAGGTCACACTGATGGTCAGTTTTTAACCCCACTCACCCTCTGAAAATACTGAACTACTTGAGGGGTGAATTGGTGATATAGAGACCACTGAATTTTGCAATTGTTAATTTAGAATGTTATGAAAGTTGGCAGTTTATTTTATCGTTCAGGACCAAATTTGAAGAATGTAACATCTTTCTAGTTTTTTAATGATCAAAATAGGGAGTAAAAATGGAGGGAATACAGAAAATTTACTATTTTTCTGTTACAAAATTGTAACTATCTTATTCCTAATGGTTATAATATATAAATTTTACTTAAAAATAAATACAATAATAATTACATATAACTAAATGACTGCATTGTATCAAGTTAAATCAGCATTTTATCATTTTCCTATCAGCAACAGAGTTGGTTGAAAGTAGTTTTACTTGAGACTCTTGCAGGTATTTTGGTTTTTATATTGTAGTCTGCAGGAGAAATAGAAGTAATCCAGGCAATCACCAGGTCAGCTGCAAGCTGGGGAGAAATAGTGAAGCTGGCTGGATCCATCCTATTTCCTCCCAAGCAAGTTGTGGTATTTTGTGCTGTTGGTCTGGGTGTTGGTAAGCTGCTGTGTAGTGGGTGGTCCTCCTCAATATTCTGCCGAACAACGATTTTCGACCTGTATTTATTATCGAAATTATAATTTCGATGTGGCACCAGAATTTCATTGTTAAAACTAGAGAAAAAACACACCAATCAGATTGAAGCTTCTGTGCACGGAAGATACGATGGATGCGCCAGCATTTCTGCCTGGGCAGAAGTGTATTAGTCTAGCATAGGATAGATCCGAGATACGCATGCACTGTGAACCAATCGGAAGTAAGTTTTGGTTGACAGCCATGAATTAGGTTTTGCAAGTTACGATCCTTTTCAAGCCGGGAGAGAAGTATGGAAATTTTTAGCATGGTCGTTTTGGTGTTATTAAGCGAAACAAGGTTGTGTAACTCACTTCATATGTTGTGACATTTAGTCACTCGTAGCATGTTAATGAATTTGTCAGGTAACTACGTTTGAAATATTCTATGCAGTTTCATCAGAAATTGTGAATTAGTTTAGTTTCTGTGTGAGCATTAACACGCACAGACAATTATTCAGTAAAACCTTACTTTTACAGGGGACGTAAAAATTAACAAACGATATCCATCAAAAGTGATTTTTTTTTTACATGATCACCATAGTGAAAGTAAAATAAATCTATAAATTCAGATTGTTTTTTTTTACATGATCACCATAGTGAAAGTAAAATAAATCTATAAATTCAAATTGTTTTTTTTATATGATCACCATAGTGAAAGTAAAATAAATCTATAAATTCAGATTGTTTTTTTTACATGATCACCATAGTGAAAGTAAAATAAATCTATAAATTCAGATTGGTTTTTTTACATGATCACCATAGTGAAAGTAAAATAAATCTATAAATTCAGATTGTTTTTTTTTACATGATCACCATAGTGAAAGTAAAATAAATCTATAAATTCAGATTGTTTTTTTTACATGATCACCATAGTGAAAGTAAAATAAATCTATAAATTCAGATTGTTTTTTTACATGATCACCATAGTAAAAGTAAAATAAATCTATAAATTCAGATTGTTTTTTTACATGATCACCATAGTGAAAGTAAAATAAATCTATAAATTCAGATTGTTTTTTTTTACATGATCACCATAGTGAAAGTAAAATAAATCTATAAATTCAGATTGTTTTTTTTTTACATGATCACCATAGTGAAAGTAAAATAAATCTATAAATTCAGATTGTTTTTTTACATGATCACCATAGTGAAAGTAAAATAAATCTATAAATTCAGATTGTTTTTTTACATGATCACCATAGTGAAAGTAAAATAAATCTATAAATTCAGATTGTTTTTTTACATGATCACCATAGTGAAAGTAAAATAAATCTATAAATTCAGATTGTTTTTTTTATATGATCACCATAGTGAAAGTAAAATAAATCTATAAATTCAGATTGTTTTTTTTTTTACATGATCACCATAGTGAAAGTAAAATAAATCTATAAATTCAGATTGTTTTTTTTTTTTACATGATCACCATAGTGAAAGTAAAATAAATCTATAAATTCAGATTGTTTTTTTACATGATCACCATAGTGAAAGTAAAATAAATCTATGAATTCAGATTGTTTTTTTTTTTTACATGATCACCATAGTGAAAGTAAAATAAATCTATAAATTCAGATTGTTTTTTTTACATGATCACCATAGTGAAAGTAAAATAAATCTATAAATTCAGATTGTTTTTTTTTACATGATCACCATAGTGAAAGTAAAATAAATCTATAAATTCAGATTGTTTTTTTACATGATCACCATAGTGAAAGTAAAATAAATCTATAAATTCAGATTGTTTTTTTACATGATCACCATAGTGGAAGTAAAATAAATCTATAAATTCAGATTGTTTTTTTTTACATGATCACCATAGTGAAAGTAAAATAAATCTATAAATTCAGATTGTTTTTTTACATGATCACCATAGTGAAAGTAAAATAAATCTATAAATTCAGATTGTTTTTTTACATGATCACCATAGTGAAAGTAAAATAAATCTATAAATTCAGATTGTTTTTTTTTTACATGATCACCATAGTGAAAGTAAAATAAATCTATAAATTCAGATTGTTTTTTTTTTTACATGATCACCATAGTGAAAGTAAAATAAATCTATAAATTCAGATTGTTTTTTTTTACATGATCACCATAGTGAAAGTAAAATAAATCTATAAATTCAGATTGTTTTTTTACATGATCACCATAGTGAAAGTAAAATAAATCTATAAATTCAGATTGTTTTTTTTTACATGATCACCATAGTGAAAGTAAAATAAATCTATAAATTCAGATTGTTTTTTTACATGATCACCATAGTGAAAGTAAAATAAATCTATAAATTCAGATTGTTTTTTTTTTTACATGATCACCATAGTGAAAGTAAAATAAATCTATAAATTCAGATTGTTTTTTTACATGATCACCATAGTGAAAGTAAAATAAATCTATAAATTCAGATTGTTTTTTTTTACATGATCACCATAGTGAAAGTAAAATAAATCTATAAATTCAGATTGTTTTTTTTTTTTACATGATCACCATAGTGAAAGTAAAATAAATCTATAAATTCAGATTGTTTTTTTTTTACATGATCACCATAGTGAAAGTAAAATAAATCTATAAATTCAGATTGTTTTTTTTACATGATCACCATAGTGAAAGTAAAATAAATCTATAAATTCAGATTGTTTTTTTCGATCACTACAATTTTAAGTGTGAGTCAGCACAATCAGCAACTGTTGTATTTGTATGTACAGGCAAGCAACATGTCACCTCACTGACAACAGTGAACAGTTATATTATTCCCAAGATACGTCCCACACTGGGCAAGTGGGCACTGCGCTCTATGTTGCTCCGGAATTAAATACTTACGGACCTAAAGCTACCTACAACCAGGTAAAGTAGAACAACAATTTTATTTCAAGCAATTTTATTAAAATTTTATTTACAATTTATGCAAGAGCTGTTATAGTGACAATGTAGTATGCATATCAATGCTGCAGAGTTTTGACCTGTTGAAAAATTACTCTAAGCTTAGCTGTTCTTCGTCTATTCTATTTTATTCGTGTAACATATTTTATTTATTCACTTTAGTAGTAACTGTTTGAATTCCAGACTGAAAACATATGTAATTTGTTATTATTAATTTGTTATTATTAATCTAATGCTTTGTTTTCCTTGTTGTTTAGTTTTATTTATTTATTTATTTGTTGTTATATTTTATTGTTAACTAATTTTAGGAAATAGTATTTATAGCTGTTATTTTATACTATTTTAAATTAGTGTTATTTTCATTCCGTGATATACCTAAATTTTGTTTTATTAATTCGTACCTCGGCGATGATAACCTTAACGGTTTTTTGCCGGAAAAAAAAAATGAAAACATGTTGTTTTGTTCCAGAAAGTTGACATCTACAGTTTAGGGGTAATGTTTTTTGAAATGTCTTACCGTCCTCTCAGTACAGGTATGGAAAGAATGAAAGTGTTGACAGATTTGAGACAGGAAGAATGCATTCTGCCATCAGACCTTGTGGACAATGGCAAGCTTAGTAAAACATATCTTTTGAGGTCAGTAAAAATTATACGTTTAGAATATTTATATATAAAAACATGGATGAAATCCAATACAAGCCAGTGCAACTATTCTGTCCAACTGTTTAGTTTAATTGTTTTTTTTTAATGTAGGTATTTATGCCCAAATATATCATCGGTTTTTTAGACTACATAATCATGATTAACCGTTATTCATTGGTGTAACGAATGACAGAATAAATGGATAACAGAAATAGACCCTCCCATACTTTCAATGTTCAATAAAAATGACATACTTTGCTCTGTTTATAGCACAGAATATTTTGTTATTAATATTCTGGAAAATGTAGTAAAACTGTTAAATTGTTTATTTAACTCTAATTATGTATTATACAAATTTACTTACATAGGTATGTAATATAGTAAATTATCTGTACTTAACCTTTAACAAGTATTCACATAACATATGTGAGAGCACCACATGCACCACTTAAGAGTATTCACATGACTGTACGTGATTTGCTTATCGTTGGTATTATGTTGCTGAATAGTATTATCATAAATAGTGTGGAAATGTTTATCTTCCAATACAAATATTCGTACGATGTTGTGCTGTCGCTTTTGTGGCCTTTTGAAATAGGAAGGAAGAGTGCTGGATAGAATCAGGATCAGAGGACCGGTATGATTATGGAGTGAACACAGGTTAAATCTTAACTAAGGCCATGAAATTTTATATGAAAAAATCGCTAGTACCTATTAAACCATAAGCTTTATTGTTAATCCACCGGACAAACATCAGCAAGATCGCTCCCCAATTATTGTGCTTTTACACAAATACATGCAAAATAGTATAGATGTATAAAAAAAACTCAAGAACATTTAAAAGAAATCTTCTTTTATTGTGAAGAAAATATTCAATATTGTGAGACCATGGCTGAACACAAACATAGTGGTCTTAGTTGACTCCAAATCGTCTCTGCAGGCAATAGCCAATAATGATAATCCAAAAAGCAAAGTAATACAAAATATCAGACATAATTACAAGATTGTAAGAAATGATGTTGGCAATATCGCAATGCAGTGGTTCCCCGCATACGTGGGATTGATGGGAAATGAAGCTGCGGATAATTTTTGCGAAAAGAGGAACAAAAATTATTCAAAAACCAGCAGGCTCCCTGTCATTACAAGCAGTTATAAGAAAACTAAAAACAGACTTACAACAAAAATTTGTTAGTGAAATGAAGAAAAACCTACAAGGCAAAGCTTATGATCCGTTTAATCTTTTTAAGGACAATAAGATACTTCCACGCAAAATAGCTGTAGCGAATTTCCGCCTGGAAACTGGTCACGATTGTCTTGCCAAGCATCTCCATAGGATGAGACTAATAACCTCTGACAAGTGTAAAATTTGTTCAAAAGATGTGTATGTTATGGACAAGGATCACTTACTGATCTGATAGAGAAGCAGGGACGAAGGGACTTTCCTGGATTGTATTGGGAGGCAAGATCCAAAATGGTGTGAGCCAAAAGGAGCCATTGGAAGAAGAAGAAGAAGAAGAAGAAGACATTTAAAATAATTTGTTATTTTAAAAAAAGATTTTTGACATATTTAATATGAAAACATTTAAGTTTCTGTTTAAAAAAAAAATTTTGACATATTTAATATGAAAACATTTAAGTTTCTGTTTAAAAAAAAAATTTTGACATATTTAATATGAAAACATTTAAGTTTCTGTTTAAAAAAAAATTTTTGACATATTTAATATGAAAACATTTAAGTTTCTGTTTAAAAAATTTTTTTTTACATATTTAATATGAAAACATTTAAGTTTCTGTTTAAAAAAAGACTTTTGACATATTTAATATGAAAACATTTAAGTTTCTGTTTAAAAAAAAGACTTTTGACATATTTAATATGAAAACATTTAAGTTTCTGTTTAAAAAAAAGACTTTTGACATATTTAATATGAAAACATTTAAGTTTCTGTTTAAAAAAGAGACTTTTGACATATTTAATATGAAAACATTTAAGTTTCTGTTTAAAAAAAAGACTTTTGACATATTTAATATGAAAACATTTAAGTTTCTGTTTAAAAAAATTTTTTTGTTAAATAAACTGTTGTAAGTACTTAATATGAACACAAAAAGACTATAATTACAGTCTTCCATACGTTTTTGGGAAAAAATATAAAAGCATTTTTATATCAGCCTCCAAAAAATTATATTGCACAAATTCTTATTTTATTTAAATTTACTTATTGCTAGCTATATTGAAAGTTGGCCAACTGCTAAATTACACACTTCTTTAATCATAAACTAAAATTTATTTTGCCATAAGCCAAAAAAAGAAAATTAAATGGAATGATTATTTAAATTGATTTAAAGAAAAATTTTAATTTTGTAATTGTTCCTTGGGGACAGTTCAGCCTAAAAATGACATGTCAAGCACCACCTTTTTTTGATTTACCATAACCAGCTTTAAGGCTCCAAGTCTTAAGTCTAAGCACAACAGTTACTATGAGGTTTTTCACTTTCAATTACATGAGTAAAATCACTTGGATTAAATGGTGTATATGTTCTGCTACAACATTATGTATAACAATTTAATTAGCTCTCAAAAAGTGCTCTAGAAGTCAGGATTGGCAGTCATTTCGAAGTCCCAGATTTGGGTCTTACCATGATGGCCACATCTGTAGCTCATTTTTTAGTGGATATTTTGCTAAAAAATGTTCCAAATAATGTGCTGTAATATTACATTCATATTTTAAAAAATTAATTTAATTCCAAGATAGTGGCTGAAAATATAAATTTTGCTAAAATTTAGAATTGACTAATCAATAATGATAAGTGAAGGTTCAGAAGAAATATGTGAAGAAATGCAGAAAAATGTTTAATGTCCATACTTTATGCCAGTTAGACTGATTAACGAGGACTAGGAATCGGCATAAACTTTAAGGGTTACTGCTTACGGCAATAACTGCAAATTCAAAGTTGCAGCTAACTGACCGGTGTCTTAACCATCTCAACCACCTAGTCATAACTCAACTTTTATATGTTTAAATATCCTAAACAGTACAAAAAATATTACTTAATTCACTTTATATTGCAGGTGGTTGCTTAGTCACGACCCCTCTCTTCGGCCGAAGTTCACTAGAACTGTTACAGAGTGAACACCTGCCTCCTCCACAGCTCGAAGAAGCTGAACTGCAAGAATTAGTCCGCCATACTTTATCCAATCCACAGAGTAAATCTTACAAGTACCTTATAGCCTCGTGCTTCAATCAGGTAAGAAATCTGAAGATTTTTCCTTAAGTTGCCATTACATCTGTCAACTTCTGCATGCTGTTATAAGACTGTTTAAATTGGAAAAAATCCTAAGTGCCTAACCATTAAATAATAAAAGTTTGTTTATTGTTAATGTATGTGGTTTTGTAAGTTCAGAAACATTTTTTTAGTTATTTTTAAAACCTTACATGTCCTATGCGTGGCTGTACTTCCGTACCATGAAGTATGTGAGTCAATAAATATCTTACCTAAGTGATTTAACAATAAGTGATTTAACCTAAAATTGTTTAGTTGCCAGTCAGAAACAATTTGTTGATTTCTCAAGATTTTGCAATCAACACGTTGGCTATCCTTTGTCTATGATTTAATTAATTAATTTTTTTTATCGCTGAGCAATCTATGTAGCGATTGTTCCCCTTTCAATATTCCCAAAATGCTCAGTTACGGTGCTGTCTCCAGCCTTAGTCTTTTCATGAGGTCTAGGATTTCAAGATGATTCGAGGTTATATAACATTCGAGGATGACTCCCACATTTCTACTTAGTGACTTCTGAGTTCGTTATTTTGGTTCATTATTTAACTTGCTCTGTTAATTCTCTTTAAATTTTTCTTTCTTTTAATCCTTATCATGAAGGTTGTTATCCATTTGGCCAATTTGTGTGTATGTGTGTGTGCATGCGTGCGTGCATGAGAGCAGTATGAGCTAGAGGTACTGTGTGATTGCTAAGTCCAATAGCTGCTCACTTCAGCTGCCTCTGTCAGAACCCCTGATCTATGGTTTATTATATGTAAATTGTGTAACGGTACTCATACACATTTAATGTGTAATATTACAGATAATGTAATTTCAATAAAGCCTTTTTTTATTAGTAAGTATTATAGCAACATATTGGTATTAGTCATCAAGGCTGAAATGTTTCCAAGGTGGTTAAAGCAATGGTTAGTCTGCTGGGCCTCTGAACTTGTTTATCTCGAAGGTCATAGGTTCATGATTGGAATTTCTGCCATAAAGTTTTCCATTGCCATTAACACCAGTTCCTTATCGTCATTAGTCTAAATGACATAAAGATGTATGGGCGTTAAGGGGAAAAAATTAAGTTCAATGGGCTGCTTCTTATTAAACCTATTTACTAACAATTGTAACAGCTGATCGTATAAAATGCAAGGAATCAATTTTAATATTAAAGTTAACCAATCATATAAGTACTGTATTCAGTCAAATATGTTTTTTTAATGTCTACTTTATGTCTGTTAGACTAATGAGGGAAAGGAACCAGCGTTAGCAGTAAAGGTAAAGAAACAAAAGTAACCTCACTCAAGCTAAGAACCTTAAAGTATGCTGTTCAGAGATGAAGCAGACTGAATGGTGCTTTAGACACATCAACCACAAAATCCTTATATGTGTGTTTTGAAGAGTAAAAATAAAATTATTTTTATATTTTAATTTTGAAAATTAATACTTTTTCTAAACCTTCTTTGCAAATCTGCTTTATGAAAAATTTTAAATTGAGGAACTGTAAATAGAAATTATTGCAATACTCTAGGAAGAGTTCCAGTTATAAAATCTTCTTAATTGTGTAGATTCTTAATTATATTATGTTTATCTTTTTTAGAAAATGACTGCTGGTAGTGATGTCACTTACAACATGTCCATTGGCAAATCTCGGCGTTATGTTTCTCTTCTAGAAAATGCGAGCGATTGTATACGTAAAATCCTTCAAGTTCATGGTGCTGTTTGTCTTATGACACCTTTACTGACACCATGCAGCGATGTCGTTACACAATTAGATACGGCAGCCGTAAGTCTCATGACACGTTGGGGTGGCATAGTAACAGCACCATTGGATTTACGAATATCTTTTGCACGCTTTTTAGCTCAGAATCCAACCATAACAAACATCAAGAGATATGCATTTGAAAGAGTGTTTAAAGAAAGGAGAGTGCTTGGTTTACATCCGAGGGAGTTACATGAGTGTGTGTTTGATATTGTTTCACCTTATCCAGGTACATTTATTTGTTTTTTTTTAATTTAACTGTTTTTAAAGATATTTTAATTTTAGATTTTTTTAAAAATTGATGGGTTATTAGTAATAGTATAAGAATTAGTTTAGGTAAATGGACATATATTAGCTAACTGGACAAGATATGCTATCATCTTCAGAGAGATACAGTGGTACTCTGGTTAACAGTCTTAATTCGTTCTAAAACTAAGACTGTTATCTAAGCAGACTGCTATGCGAGTCAGTGTTTGGACTTACGGAAAACATTTTAATTTGTTACATAGAAAAAAATAATTGAGTACTCACTATTAATATGTCAAAGATGAATAATGAAAATTCACAGAAGTCACACTTTAACTAAACTTTATCCGAAACTTAAACTGTTATGCGGGTCATTTTTCTTCCCGTGAATTAGACCGTTGTCCAGGTCGACCGTAAGCCGGTCTATTACTGTATTTAACTATAGCAACTTAATAATACAGTAGTACGAGAGAAAAATCTGTATACTATAAGACCTTAACAGACTTTCAGTTGTCTGCAAGATTAGGTGTTGTGGATACCATGGATAATCTGAAAATAAATGAAGTTCACCAAGTAAATACAAGCTTTATATAACATTTAGAATAAACTCCATCATAAACAAACCAATAAAAATATAGGAGTTGTTAATTATGTATGTAGCTTAAAAAAAAGTACAGTAGAACTTTGATTATCCAAGGTAATTTTGGGTAGGAAAACACTTATAACTGAAATCTGTTAAACTGTTGGCAATAAGATAAGCAAAAAATATTGTAACTACAGAAATGAGGAATGTGTTTTATAAATATGTGCTGTATTTTACATGTATATTACATTTATAAAACATGCACTTGTATTCAGCATTCGTTCTCAAGAAGTTTATTTATTTTTATTTTTACTTATTTATTTATTTATTACCAACTTTTCCTTCATAAGAAGGACTTACAAGGGGGCATAGAATGCCCATACATAGGTTGGTCCTGCACATACATGTATTCACGGACCTATGTCAGTCCACTCCTGGACCTATGTCTCAGGAGTGAGACAAACCTCACCAAATTATATACAAAAAAAAGTAAATCAAAATAATAAATTACTTTAGAGCTATTGGTAGTTCTATACCATCGATAGAATTAAAAATAATCTCTATCTTTAGGATAGATTAATACTGTACCATTAACTACAGTATCATTAGGACAGACTGTTTTCGCATTACCTTTCTATCGAGAATAATTTATTGTTGATTGCTTCCTAATCTAACTTCCAAATCAGAAAAATCTACATTGTCACCATTGTTGATTCTTGCATCAGTGAACTGTACTTACTGCAGCAACTACAGCAATTTAATAAAACCATTTTTGCTTTCTTCATGTTTCTTTGGCATATTATAGAGTATTTCTTAAGTTTTTAATGTTAACTGGAAGCATAGAGAGAGTGGGGAACTCTGATTTTACCTTTTTTTCTTGTGCCTTTTACTTTTCTTATATCCGTATACTGTATTTTTTAACTATATAGGCCCTGCAGCGGGTGCAGACTAGCTGCACCTATTGAGAGGATGTAGTCATCACTCGCGGTATCCGAATCTAACACACACTTACACTTACAACACTACACTTGCTACTTTAACACTTTACACTCAGACTTACATTTATGGAGGCGATAATAGCCTTAATGTGCTTTTCGCTTTAAAATTAATTTTTTTTTTAGACTATATTCTTATCAATACTGTACTATAATTTGTAAATTCTCACTAACATAACTTCTTTAATTCAGCAAAACCTTGCAGCTGACTTTCACTCATTAAACAACACATTTCTTTTGTTAACCATAGACGAAGTTTTTAAATTATTGACTTCATCGCGATAATAGCGTTTGAGGGTTTAAAAAAATTCTACTCAGTTAAGCTACTCCTAGGTCAATCCGCCCCCAGATAATCAACGTTCTGCTGTAAAAAGAATAATTGGACATATTTTGCAAAAATATCGCAACTGTATAAGTACGAAAACAAAAGTTCTGAGACTTTTTAAATAGTAGTTCAAGTTGTTTTCAAAATGATCAGGTACTTGTTTTCTTGTAATGGAACGCAATACAGTTCAGCAGTAATACATACATTAAGCAGTGTCTAGCTTCATCTTTCCTGACCACCATTTTGTAATAGTCGTGTTCAAAAGATCATTGTGCCTATGTAATAAATGATGGACATCAACGTTTGTAATATTGAAAGCATTGAATCATGCAGTAAGTACAAACATCGTTAAGGCGCATCTTTGTTTTTTGGAAATGCACGGCTATCCTTTAACAACCTATATTAAATAAAAACAAGCGAATAGCTATATACTGTACACTGTACTGTACTGTAAAGTACGAAATAGTTTAAGTTTACAACGATGTGCACAAAATAAATAGTGTTTCATTTTCTACAAAAATATTATTTATTAATGAAAAATAATTGTTTTTCGGTACTTTGTGGATAACCTGGAGTCTGCTTTAGTTTTTATTTTGTAGTACCTACTTTTATATGTAGATTTCACCTTCTAAATGAACATAAGAAAGCTGTATCAGGTCTAAATACATACTTAAGAAAACTCTCTTCACAAAGTTTCAGTATTTGGTTCATAGATATCTGACTTGACAGCTAAATATTATGTGCAGGTAACCTTATTGCGGAAGCAGAGCTGTTGTCCATTACTTGGGAAATACTAAATGAGTTTCCCAGCTTGCTCAAAAAGAATTGCCTCATTCGTTTAAACCACGTGTCACTGCTGAGAGCTATCCTGATACATTGTGGAATCGAACAAAATAAGCATAACGACGTGTGTAGCATACTGTCAAGAGCCAAGGTTAGTGCATTAAGTGACGTGCATCTGTGATACATATTTTGTTTGTATAGTTAACTGAAATTAACTGAAAATACTAGATAATCTGAAGTATTTAGCAATCTCCGGTAACACAATACAAAAAATGTGTGATAATTCAAAATTTATTTGGATAATTTGAAGTGAAATTTATAACAATCACTGACATGATAAAAACTGAATTTCCAAAAAAAGTGTTTTAAATCAGGGGATGCATAAAGTTTAATAAATCAATTCAAACACTGAATTTATATTAATATAATATCGCCTACCATACCAACTAGTTGAATTGTTTAATCTGTTTCTGATGTCATAGATTCACTTGGTTCTGGGGCATAAGGGGGTTGAAAATAATGAGAAGGTAGACCGACTGGCTGCATCTAAGTTTATCGGACCCGATCCGGCTTTAGGGATCTAACATTCGCAGTGTCTGCTATCAGTAGGTGGATTAACAAGCATCACTAGGCAAGATGGGATAACCTTCATGGGCATTCGCATAGCAAGCGTCTGTTAGGTAAGATTCCTCTTGGAGGACTCAAGAGGTGGCAGACATCTTGGGCAGAGCACAGTTCAGGAAAATCATGGTGCACATTACAGGGCACAGAATAGATATGTGCCACGTAGAAACCATGTGCAAGTTATGCAGTGAAGAGGAGGAAACTGCAGAACACACAGTTAATGATTGTGAGGCTCTTACTAGCAGGAAACTAAAGGTTTTTTGGTTTCCAGGACACTAAAGACCTCCAGCAGGATGGACTAGTCAGTGGATTGTTAGAACTTACTAAGGGTACGAATCAGCTGACCTAGTACATAAGAGGTTAATCGTACTGCTTGAGGTTTTATAATCCCTTTCTATAGTTTTTAATGTAATCTAACCAATGTCATAGATAGTTAGAATTTATTATTCAGATATGATTTAATTTTTAACATATTAAAATGTACTAAACCTGATTTCTTTTTTTAAAAAATGCAGGGATAAACTAGCATTGTTTAGATATAAATTGGAAATAGCCCATAGTTATTTATTTATGTTATACTGATATAGAACCTTGTTGACCTTAAGTTGTTGAGATTATTAGCTTTGTTTCAAACTAAGGGCTGAGATAAAGCAATTCAAAAACATAATTGTGATTGATGTTATCTTGGTTTTTACAAAACCAATTAAATTCTCTAAAATTTTAAAAGTCAAAATAGTGTACATCTTGGAGCATATGGTATTTACATCTTGGAGCATATAGTATCGCTTAATGTCAACAACGTGATGTCTCTTATATACACAACTGACCATTTGCATTCAAGGTTGATCAGAATCCGTTGAAGTGTTTAATCCAGCCGAACTCTCTACTTTATCAATACTCTCTGACTGATTCTTTTTGAAAATTGTAGAAAAATGTACTGAATGTCTCCTGAAACATTCGGCATAAGACAGTCACAAGAGTGACTCAGCAAGCTCAAATTAAATCAGATAGAACTGGGTAATGATGTGCCTTATTTTGTTTTGCTCTTATGGACCGGTGCATACTTTTACAGAAGCTAACATTGTTTGTTTAGTGTAGGATAAAGATGACTTTGTTGGTCCATTGTTTTGCCCATTTATTTTTTAGTATTTTATAAAATAATGTTAGGCATCCTTTTGATAAGTGCTTGTTTTACACTTTGAAGTAGTTTTTTAGTTGATAGTTTTAAAGACCTATGTATGTAAAATTTTTGTAACACATAATTAAAGTTAAATAGAAAATTTAAGAGTTTTATTACATTTTCCAAAATAATAATAAAACATTCTGTGCTATAAACAGAGTATAGTTTATTTTTATTGATTGCTGAAAGTACGGGTAGTCTATTTTGTCATGTTGCCCCAACAGTCTCACGAATAATGGTTAGTCAAGACCCTACTGAAATATAATTACATTTGAGAAAGTTTGTTCATTGTCTTAACACTAGTTATTTAGTTTCAGGATGAGTCGTACAGTAAAAGCCAAGTGGAAACCTTACTGTCCACACTGAACATGTCCGAGCATACTGTTTCTGCTCTCATTAATTTTATGGAAATGGAAAACACTTTTGGTAAAGTGTGTAATTTATTGCGTGCTACCATGAAGAGAAGCGGTAGTTCACTCAGCTCTTTGTTCAAGGTCGGCCTCAGTCAGTTGGAAGATATAATCTCTAACGCTCAAGAATTAGGGGTTAAAGTAAGTTTGTCTTGTAAGAAATTAGAATTTATTTCTAAATTGAGGTCAAACTCAATTTTATTTAACATTAGATCACAAATCAGAACTTTCATTTATTAAACTGAAATTAATTTTATGTGTAGGGACCCTGGTAGTAAGAAAAATTGTTCAAAAGTATTTTCTTAGTGGCCATTTTGCAGATTATTCACAGAATTTCCTTATCCACATTGGCCACACCACTGAAAATTGTGCACTTCACAGTTCACTGAAACTGAAGTGTATAGTGAACAAGTATTAGAATACATTTATTAAATTTGTTGCAGACATATAGGATCTGTTATTCACATCAGTTGTAGCACACATTGTCAAACATGCGGCATGAAAGCTTCTTAGTGTGATTTGATGATATTTTGGGGTAAATGTTTAGTTTCTGATTGTAAATATCATTTTAGTGATATTTATAGTTCAGATGCTTGCGATTTTTTAGGTGGAACTCAATGAATTAGAAGTAAGAACAGGAGAAATAACGCAAGGTGGTGTATCTTTAATAACTAAAAGGTTAACTTTAGGTACTAGGCCTGATGTACCTGTAAGGTTAAATTTTACAGAACCTGGTTCCTTTAACAGTAATAATAGCAGGTCGGTGTTTAATTGACAATGTCAGCTTGAATGTCAACTTAATGAAATCTACAATTGTTTCGTTTAAGAGATCTGAAATTAATATAGATTTAGCATCTGGTAAAGAGCGGTTATTTTTTTTTCTACAGTGCCCAGTTGTACTGGCTCCTGGATTGGTCAACAATATTTGTCACTTCTCTGGGATGATGTGCCAAGTAATATGGGAACAAAGAAATAAACACGGCCGTGTAGAACGGACTATCATTGCTTCTGGCGGACGTTACGATACCTTGATAAATACATTTAGGTAAAAATTTATTGTACAATTTATATAACTTAGCATGGATTAGTTTCAAATAAAAAACAATGTCAGTCCAAGGGATGCACTGTCATTTTGATATAGTTATGTTAAAGGATTTTGCTATGTTGTGTGCTTTATTATGTTCGGATTTGAATACACAAATTTAATATTTTGGCATCTTAAACTTTATTTCTTTTATTAAATTTATGTATTCAACCCTTACAATGTTATGTTTTTATATGCTTGTATCTTGTATCGTAATGCATCAATTTAACTGATTCTTTATTTTCTGCTTGTAGTTTCTATTTTTTCCAAACAGGTCACACTGTAATTTGATTTATTAGATTCAGGAAGATCACTGAATATTTTAGTTCAGTTTTACAGACTATACTAAAATAACAATGTTAGACATTTATTCACAAAGATGCCACAAACAATGTTTTAATTCTTTAGTGTGTTTGAATATGTAAATTTGTAGATAATTTAATGTATTGTAAGTTCTAAATTTGTTCTTTAAATATTTTCAGCAGTAGTTTCTTCTTCTTTTCATTTCACCCTCTTTGGGGTACGCTGAATTAATCATTTCTTGCGTGCTGCACTCTTCTTTGTTCCCAGTAGCACTTCATTCTTTCTGATCTTCTTTTCCTCTCCTCTTCCAAAATGATAGGTTTAGGTTTTATTTTGGTTTTATCTTGGAATCTTATTCTTTCGTCTTTGGTAATTATTTTAGCAGTTTGGTCAAGCAGTGAATTTTCTGTAATTTTTAATTCTATTAGGTCTTTTTCAATTTCTTTAAACCAGTTCGGTTTAAACCAGCAGTAGTTTATTTTACAGTACAAACACAATTATTACGAGGTACGTCCAGAAAGTAAGTTCTGTTTGGTAATAAAATTAAATTGTGTACAGATACAGACAAATTATTTATTGCACAAAATTCTACAACTCTTTTCCACATAACTGCAGAAATTTTGCAGGCATTTGTCATAGTGTGGCACAAGTTTTTGTATACCTTCTTCATAGAAGTTTGCCGCCTGTGTCTTCAACCAGTTGGAAACATTTTCTTTCAGCTCTTCGCCATTGTTGAAGTGTTGACCGCCAAGGAAAGACTTGAGGTGTAAGAACAGATGAAAGTCGCTAGGAGCGAGGTCAGGGCTGTATGGAGAATGGTCAAACACATCCCAGCCAAATCCCTGTAGGAGGTTTTTCGTCACATTTGCAGTATGTTGTCGTGAAGAAAAACAACACCTTTTGTCAGCAATCCTCGGCGCTTATTCTGTATTGCGCGGCACAATTTCCTAAGTGTCTCGCAATAAACATCTGCTTTGATTGTTTGACCACGCGGTAAGAAATCAATGAGTAAGATGCCTTTCCAGTCCCAGAACACTGTGCACATCATTTTTCAAGGTGTCAAGATTTGTTTCAGCTTAACCTTTGCTGGGGATGATGTGTGCCTCCATTCCATTGATTGCCGCTTACTTTCAGGGGTGTTGTAAGAAACCCAAGTTTCATCTACTGTGACTATCTGTGTCAGAAATTCTTCGCCGCCTTCATCATAACGGGTCAAAAACTGAAGTGCACTACCCATCCGGTTTGTTTTGTATTGCTCAGTAAGAATCTTTGGTACCCAACGTGAGCAAAGTTTACGAAATTTCAGTTTTTCGGTAACAATTTCATGAATTAGTGATCGTGAGATTTGGGGAAATTCCATAGCGAGAGCACTAATCAAACATGCGGTTTTCCTGGATCTTGACATCAATCGCGTGAACCAGTTAAAATGTAAAAGTAATGTTTTCTACTGTAAACGCACTGTAAGCATCCACACAGCAGAAGGATTGCACATTCCCCCTCTCTGCTAGCGCTTGCCATCTCCAAACCACTTTTCCTTCCCTCCACTTCTTCATGAGCTAAAACTACACTTTCATAACTTAGACAAACTGTACTTGAATACTGTAAAATTTAAAATATTTTGTGAATTATAAATATATATCATAATATTGAACCATTTTGCTGCAGCCAATCGCTGGAAGGAATTCGAGAAAGCAGCCAGTGTGTAGCAGGTATCAGTTTATCATTGGACAAATTAGTAACTGCCTTGCAAGTTGAGGAACATAAATTGTCTAGCCTGGACGTATTAGTTTGTTCAATGGGTCAGAACAGAATGACAAGAGAAAAGCTAAGTGTGCTGCGGGACTTGTGGAAGGCTAGAATCAAGTGCTCACTTGTGGACACCTGTGAAGTACGTTTTCATGTCAGTCTTTAAAAGTTTTTAGAAATAATAAAAAATAATGCAACAGTGTTAAAATGCATAAAAGGCCTTTCATTAAATCTGTCATTTAACCTGAAAAATTATGGTCAGAAACCCTATCCCATGCTAAATGCTGTTTTTAGTGTAATGTCTGATCAACCCCTTATAAATTTGTGTGTGTGTGTTTGTTTGTTTGTTAAAAAAACACCAAAAGCATTCCTCTAGTGTAAACCTCCTCACGGCATTACTTCATGGAGAGGTGAACTGGCTGACCACCTACTCATCTACAGCGTTGGCTTTCCATTCTCGGTCCTCAGCCCTCAACCTCTTCATGACCATTGCAGCAAATCCTGCAATGGCATTCCAGTTGGCCTCTGAAGTCATCATTGTCACAACCAGACTTTCCAGTGTAATGCTGCCTCACAGATATGTTTGCAGCTTCATCCTGTCCTCGTGTGTGTGTGTGTGTGTGTGTGTGTGTGTGTGTGTGTGTGTGTACACGTTTATTGAAAATAAATATTTGTATTCCATTTTCTTTTTAATTTTTCACATTTTTTAAATTTGATTCTGAAAGCCACATTTTCATGCAGATAGTTGGAGTTTCACTAAATTAAAATTATTTTTGTTTTAGAGTTTGGAAGACATTCAGAACATGTGTTTAGAAGTAAATATTCCTCATATAATCATGCTCAAGGATAGCGAACCCACTTATGTCAGAGTTAGATCCTGGAAAAAAGACAGGTACTGTAAGGCTAAAATTTACAATTAATTAAATAAGCTTGTTTTCAGGACTTAGAATCAAAATTATCAGTGCATGAATGTGAATTATTATTATGGGATTATTAGGGGTTTATTTGAGGGTTTATTAGGAGATTATTAGGGTTTATTAGAGGGTTATTTGAGAATTATTATTGGAAAGTATAAAAATGTTTGTTTTTAAGAAGTGCTTATTAACCCTTATTGTGCATATTTAAGTGTAACCAATTTGTCTGTAGCTCTTTTTTTTATGTTCATTCATGATATTTTTGTTGTAGAAGGAAGATATAGAAGAGTAATTAATTTTCAGTGTGAGTTGTATTTTTACTAAGCTTGTTATATCCAATCATTCAGATTTCTGATCATCCCAATCTCTATCAATCCAGTTAAATAAAGTTTTACTGTACAACAATAAAACTTTCAGTTTTGTCCCAAAAATTTGAATTAATGTTCTAAATTATGGAGTTTCCAACTAATGCATGGTATCTCAATAACTTCCGTTGACACCATTCTTCACAAGACTGTAACAAATGATTAAGTTTTAGCATCCATCTAAGTATGCATTTAGCATGTACACCTTTTATTGAAAAAACAGTCAATTGAAATTGTATTGTATAGTCTGTATTAATATGCCTCCAAACTCTAGATGTGTATTCTTGACAGATTTGTTTATTGTCACTTATCATAGGTTTCAAGAGAAGAAAGTGTTGCTGAGCGAACTCGTAGAACATCTGCAAAGGCTGCTTCGTTCAAACACGCAAGACAGCTGCGTAACGACTAAGCAAGAACCAAGGATCTCTACTTCAGAAACACCAATTGTAAATGTAGTTTTTCTTACTGGAGAGAAACTGTCTACAGCCAATAAAAGGAGATATGAATCTCAAGTACGCTATGAATAGAAACTAGTGCTATGAATGATTTGTTTACCTTGATACTCCTTATCGCATATTTTTTTTATTAGTTTTTTCCTAAGACTGTTTTCTAAGTTGTTGATCCCTTTATTTCAAGAGATTTTTTCCTCGTACAGCTATACTCATTTTCAATGTTATATTTTTAGAAACAGTGTTCTGGTTTTTAATTTAGGCTATCAAATCTGAATTTTGCAATGCGAGGTATATAGAGAAAGTTCAGTTAGGCAATAAAAATATGAAATTATTATACCACATTCTCAATTTGTTTGACAATATACACATCCTAAACTATTTCTCAACATAATTGCCATCAGTACTTAATCATTTATCAAAATTTCTATATCGTAAAAAGTTGCAGCCGTTATAAACATAACCATGATGTAAGAGTTTCTCTTGTACATGCAGTAACGTTTTCAGATGCAAGAAGAAAGAAAGTTACTAGTACAGCATCCAGGCTATGTAAGCTGACGGTTGCATTATCCTAGCTTGTCCTTAATTATTTGTTACTTTGCATTCAAATAATAGGGTTGGGATTGTCAGCAGTAGAATAATGGTAATTAGAATGGGTCAAAATGAACTACTCTTGTAATTGAACCACTCCACAAACTAGTTATTGGGGAAATATATAATTTGTTCTTGCAACCAGCCCTCCTAACGGCTTTTTATGAAACTATAATAAATGAACCACAATATACAGAATAAGCAAAAACAACTATTACATTATCCAAGATTCTGCTTTCGCGATACCTTCAAGTACAGTACAGACTTTGCCTATGCATTATAGCCTACCGTTTATTCTACTGTGTTTAGTTAGAGTAATTCATTTCTTTCACTGTTTCAACTCTACAATATTCGTGAACGAATGGAATGATCTAAATCGATACTTTTTCCACCACCACAGACTCTTCTTGAGTTATTTTTTGTAAACTATAGATATAGCACTATTTAATTGTCAAATTCAACTAAGCATAAACTTTTAATTTCTATTTATTTACTAATAAAAGCATAGATTAATTAAATCTTCTTTAAGGCAGGTTATACATTGAATGAAAGAAAAAACAGAATGACATTCTTGAAATGTTGATGTTTTTAAACTGAAGTTTGTACACAAATTTGTTAAAGAGTGCACACAAAGTGTATCAATAAGGTTCAACAGGACTGATATCGTGTTTATTAGTGTCAAGTAGGCTTTTTTGTACAAAAGTTTGTAAATAAACTATGTTATATTCTTTTTTTAAATATAGAAACATTAATTATAAATACTAATTGTTGCTACTTTAGTGCCAAACAAAATTATGGGGAAATTTCAGTTCATCATCAATATTAAGTCACATCTAGTTTAATAGTTCTTCATTGTCATTTAGTTCATGAACAAATTGTTGTCAGTATTAGTTCATGTAGTCTTTTAGTTCACATCAAGCTTTATGTTGCAAAATATTCTTATTCAACTCATTTAGATTAAATAATTCCAAAATTAGTTTAAAATATAGTCTAAATGTTTAATATTTAGGTGTGTATTGTAATACCTGTAATGTTAAATATATCAGTCAATAATAAATTAGGTTAAAAAGTTAAACTAATTTGTTTAAATAAACAAACTAGATATGATTAGTTCGTTTAAGTGAACGGTTTCACCCATCTCTAATGGTAATCCAAACTCAGCACATTGGAAATTTCTGATAATCCAGACAAAAAAATTATGTAAAACTTAGTCAGTGGTTGCTTATTAAAAACAAACGACTGTCTGACTTCTCGTACCAACACTTGAAATTGATGCCATGCTAGAACAACTACAGCAAAAAGACATAAGGTTCCAGTGGATCCCTAGCCATTGTGGAATATGGAGAAATGAAAAAGCAGACAAACTGGCTGGCCTAGCGAGGAAATTAAAACCTGCTCCTCTGAAGCAGATCTTCCTTAGCGGATGTTTAGATATGGTGAAGACAGAGCAGTCGAGATATGGAACCTCAGGTCGCTCACTCTTTATTATCCAGCCAACTCCCAATAAAACAATCTTTCATCGAGGAGTACAAAGAGCTGTTGCAATGTTTGCTGCTCGTGCAAGAACCATACACATTGTTACCCAGGCATACCTGTACAGGTTTAACTTGGCGGATTCGCCTCTTTGTAAGGCATGTGGAGAAGAAGAGACACTGGAACATATCCTTTTTGGGTGTGACTGCGAACGCAATAGGCTGAGTGATAACAGACAAGTGACAGATGTTTTGTGCAACAACAGATTTTGGTCACTGGCAGCAGTGTGTACAAAAGTCAAATTTATTGTTTGTTCTGAACAAAAATAAACGTAATCTAAAGTTTTATACAATCTCTTTGGGTTTTTTATCTGCATTTGACAGTGTAATAGAATTGATCTAGTAGAAAAGTATACAAAAGTTATAACTGGCATTTGTATTTGTTGATGATTTTTTAATGTGTTGTTTGACGTTGGCGTTTCTCACCAAGTACCAAAAGTCCAGTTGATCAGATAATGGTGTTTAAGTGGTTGACAATATAACAGGTAAATATTTTGATGTGATTAATAAGATTTGAGTTATAACTTTTTTTTTACGATTTCAGGTTTTAACAGCTTTGGCCAGCGCTATCCAGAAGTTGTCAGCTAAGATGCGCTTGGAAGTATTGGCTGTCAACGTGGAAACTGAAGTGATCAAAATGTTAGCGTCTTACATAGACATAGATTCAGTCGATCAAGATATGAACGCTGCTTTGAAAAGGTATAATAAGTAGTGTTTTGAAAATGTATTCATATAGTCGGAGTATTTTGTAATTTGCTTGCAAACGTTGAACAAAGTGATATATTTTAGTATCCCGAGAATGGTACAGAAAAATTTTAATCTGTCTGACTTGATTTTTGCAAACTATAATTCAACCAATTTAAAAAACTTTAAACAGCTTTTGTGTCTAATAAGAGAAACAAACTTAGTGAGGAATCATTTTATAAAATGTAGTGTTTAATAAAAGTATGTGGTGGTTACTAAATTTGTTTAAAAATTCTACATGAGTGTTAATAAATCTTACGGACATAATTTGTCGTGTAATCTCAATTTTCATTTGTTTTTAATTAAAAGTCTGAACAAATTTACAGTTTACCCTATTTAAAAAGATAATTCACAATATCTATTCAGGCACAAGCTATTGACAAGTTATTTTGAATATTGAGTTTTGCCCAAGACTCTAATTTACCCAGACAGAATATGATCTGTCCAAATACACATGTATTTTTATAGCAACAGACATATAAATAATTATACATTAGTTTACCTTAACAAAACAAAAAATGTTCAATCATAACAATTCAACTGACACTTTTGGTTTATTATTGAGCCACGCCTAAGAATCGCATATTGCAACTAATCTAAGACCAGCAGAAGAAAATGTTTCATATTGTGAAACATAATGCATGGCAGTTTTCCGAATGCACTGTATAAACTTTTTTTTATGCAATCCATAATCCATTTAGCAATATATTTATGAAACCTTTTTTTTAATTCAGGCATTTTTCTGCATTATATGTAATTTAAATCATTTCCAGCTTGGATTAGGAAAGTATTGAGTTGATTTTAAATCTAATTGAATTTGATTGATTATTTTTAGGTTTCCAAGATACAAGAAGACTTTTAGCAGATTATGTGAACACATACAAGAGGTAAAAAATACAGCTGTTTCTCCAAGTCCTATTATCGTACTGTATAGTTTGCTAGATAACTATTTTAAGATTCTGTTATGACGATCACCTTATTATTTTATAAAATCAGGCTCAGTTTTATCGAATAAGGATATTAATTTTTAAAACATTATGATTAAGGTAAATGGATATAAAAACACGCTAATATAGCCATTGATTAGTTTTGTAATTAGTGTTGAAGTTTCAGTTGAATGGTTTTATTGATTGGTATAAAATCAATTTTTTTCTCTTTTCTACAAAAATAAACACAGTGACCATGAAAGAGTATTTTAGCATAAAAAACCCTCCAAATTAGAGTTAATGCATCAGATATTTGTGAAATTAAAAGAGTAAAGAACCAGTGGTCCTAAAAATAATAATAATAAATATTTTTAGAGTATTATAAGAAATAATGTTATGATAAGTCATTAAGTTTCTTCCATACTATACCAGGGAACTATGTTGGTCATTATTCTGAATTTCATTACGACTTACAACAGAAATCATTACGATAAACCCAATCATCAGAATGCTCATTGTAGTAGCACTTTATGATTTAGTCATTTTGTAAATTTCTCAGGTGTTTTACAAGAAATAGTGATACAATATTACTTTACATTTTAATTAGAAAAATTGTGCAAGTATTTGTACTAGTATTTCTTTGTAATTCACTTTACTTATTAATATATTTCTTTAATTATGAGTAAGTATTAATTTATAAAATTATTAATTTTAGTATATTTAAATATTTTTGACATTCTTAATACAATTATGATTTTAACAAAAAACATTAGATAAAATTAAATATGGTTGTTTTTTTATTTGTTTAGGTGCTAATAGGGTTTACTTAGGATTAGTTAATTGCTGTGATTAAATTATCTACATAGGGTGTGGCAGAATGAACTACCAGATTTGGGAAGATAAATAGAAGCCGTAATATATATACTTACTGAGTTGCCACCTCCTTAATAACTTTTAAATTTTGGAAACAATGTTTGTACTACCTGATCTTTGAGGTAGCTCCAGAACGGAAAAGTATCACATTGAATCCGGTCACATGACAGAATTTCTCCAAGAATTTTGATTAAAAAAAAGTGTTTTATTTTTTTTCTTAGAAAAAAACTGCAGAATGCGCACCTAAATGGTTTGAGACACAGTAGTTACATTGCTTTGTCCTTTAGATTAAAAGGAAGGACTTATACAACCCAAACACTATGATCAACAGACCTATTGTGCAATTAATACTAATGAAGCAGATTAGTTCCAACACAATCCACTGTTGAAGGTCCCTAAGGTCCTGGAAACCAAAAACCCATAGCCTCCTGTTAGCAGGAGTCTCACAATCATATATTATGTCTTGCAGTTTACTCCTTTCCTGCATAACCTACACATGGTTTCTCTGTGGTACATACCTATCCTGTTCATGTGCACCCTTAGATCACAATGCCCTGTAATGAGCACCATGATTTTCCTGAGTTGTGCTGTACCCAAGATGTCTGCAGCCCCTCTTAATCTTCAATGAGAAACCTATCTTAAGAAGCGCTTGCTGTGGACCCGTGAAGGTTACTCCATCTTACGTGGAGTTGTTTATTAATCCAGCAACTGATAGAAGACCTGGCTAGTCGATCTGTCTCCTCATTACCCTCAACCCCGTTATGCCTCAAAACCCAGTGAACAGTAACCCGGTTCCCCAGAGACATTTCAAATTTTCCTGAATAATAGTAATAATTAATGGCTATTACTTCAGCTGGAATACTGTTGCATACTGTCCCAGGGTAACAACTTTCATCACCCTTCATCTCAGGCAGTACACCTTAGCACCAGTGTCTGTCTTTGTCTTGGAACCATCTGTATACCATATTAGGTCTCCAGAGTTTCCCAACACAGATCTTCCTCCTCAAATGTCAACTTGACATCAAAGTGTCTAGAAGCCATGTATCAATTGGCCATCTGATCAATCCCCATCATTAGAATCGGGAACTCTCGTCAGTAACTTGTTGGCTTTCCCCAAGATGAGCATTTCAGGTTATTAGATGTCTAGCACCAGGCCTAGGTACTTTACCTCATTCACAACAAGGATAGTCTTCTTAAAGAGCTTAAGCCATCCAAAATACAGTGATCTCCTTCCAAGTAAAAGGAACCAGAGTAATTTTCCTGGGGTTAACCCTGAGCTTCTCCTGACCACACCAGGTTTCTATTAGTGAAACTTACACAACTTGGACTGAAAAAAGTCTTATAGCATTGTAGAATACCAATGAAAGTTCACTGTTACAATGCACTTTTATTTTCAAAAATTTATTTTTCACACATGAAACTGAAAAATTTTTGCACTGTACTATACTGTCTGGATAGAGTTGGGGCGTGCGTTGTTGGAAGAGCTGGTGGTTGAAGGTATGAGTGATGGGTGAAAATGAGGAGAATGAGAGAGTGAGGGCTGCATTATCGAAGCTGGGAGCTGGGGGAGGGGGTTGTAGGGTTAACTTAGGGGAAATTGAAAATGTAGAGAAGAGGTTGAAGAATGGGAAAGCACCGGGGTTTGATGGGTTGTGTAAATATGGTGGGGGAAATGTTAAAAGAGGGGTGGCAGGTTATTAAGGGGAGTGTGGTCCATCTGTTTAATAGATGTTTACGATTTGAGGCTTTTCCAAATAGGTGGAAAAGGAGTCATTAGGGCACTTTTAAAATAGGAGGGTGGCAAAGTCTTACAGGCCAATCTGTCTGTTGTATGTGTTAGGAAAGGTTTTTGAGAGAGTATTAGTGAGGAAATTAAATAGGGTGTTTTATGAGGGGATTTTGGGACAATAGTTTGGGTTTATGAAAGGTAGTTCGACGGGGGGTGATAATTAGGTTGGGGAAGATAGTTGAGGAAATGGGATCCGGGTATGTAATGGTTATTTTTATTGACATGACTGGGGCATCTGATAGGGTTTGGTGGCCAGGGGTGTTGTTAAAGTTGAGAGAAAAAGGATTTTTGGGGGACTTGTACAGGGTTTTAAGGGATAAATTAAAATGTAAGTGGGTAGAGATGAGAAAGGGAAGTTGGATGGTACAGAAGAGAGTAAATAGGCGGCTCAGTGTTGGGTCCTCAGGTGTGGAAGTTGGTGTTTAATGAGTGTGTGGTGAGAATGAATAAGGGTGAAGCAAGGTTGCTTATGTGGATGATAATGTGGTGATGGTAGGTGGGGAGTCAAGGAATGAATTGGAAAGAAGGGGTATGAGGTGATACAATTGTTGGCCGAGTGGTGTGTAAGTGCAAAGATGTGTATGTCGGAGAGTAAGACGGTGTTGCTGAAAAATAGTTTGAAAAGGATGCCTGTGATTTAATGGGGACAGGGCAGGCTTAGGGTGGTAAATGAGGTGATGTACTTGGGGGTTAAGTGGACTAAAGGGGTGGGGAGTAGGCTGGGAATTGGGAAGCATGTGGTAGAGTAGTGAAAAAGCGTGTGTGAAGGTGATGAGTGTGTTGCGAATGGTTGGTGGTGTGAATGTTGACTATGAGAGAGTGAGAAGGGTATGTGAGGGGGTGTATGTGGCGAATGCATGTGGAGGGTAGGCGGATAGGATGAGTATGATTGATAAGACAAAATTGTTAGCAGGGCAGAGGAGGGTTTTCTTGAGAATGGTTAAGGGTTATAGAACGTTGTCGGGGGAAGTGGTTGGGGCAATTGCAGGTGTGACCCCATTGGATTTGGAAGTGAAAAGGAGGTATGTGTTGTGTAAGGCGAGGATGGAAGGAATATATGTGTGGAAGGAAAGAATGATTGAGAAAGAAGGATGCAAGCGGAGGATGAAGGAGTTTATGTGGGAGGAATGGCAGAGGAGGTGGATTGAATCTAATAAGGGGAGAGAGACATATGAATGGTGGAAGGATGTGAGGGATAGGTTTAAACGGTATGGGTAAAGCTGGGTTATTGTGTGACTCAGTGTGTGAGTGGGCATGGATGTTTTAGGGCAAAATTGGTAGGGTTCAGGTTGGTTCAGAGTGAGAGTGGTGGGATTAGCTACTAGTTGTTTAGGAATGAAAGGGAATAATGGGTAAGGCTCCTGGAGGAAAAGGGTTTAGAGATGAGCAGGAAGAATTTAGTATCGAAGAAAGGGTTTGGGATTTTTGATTTTTACGTAACGAAAATAATAGAAAGGAAGAAGAAAGTAGGGTATATGGGGGTTAGGTAGGGAAGTAATTCTGGGGTTGTAGATTCAATTGGGTGAGTGTATGCGGGTATGTGTGATAGACTAGTTTAGTGTTTTGAGTTATAGTAGGGACGTGCCAGGTAAGGAGAACTGAATTGAGTAGGCCTGAGACCTCCCAGACGAAGAGTATTAGGTGTCGTTGTTGAGGCAGAATTTGGGATAGGCGTTAGGGGTGAGTAGGAGTGTGAATGGTATTAGGTAGGTATGATTGTGTGTGGGGGTATGGAAGACCAGGGGACCTGGAGTGATACGTTAAGTCCCAGGCGCATCATGAAGGGAAGCCAAAACCTATTCAATCGGTCATGTGTAACCGATTGGCGGGCCAGAGACCAGTCGATTTTTGTTTTTGTGTTTAACGTCCGACTATTGTACACACTTGGGCTAATGCAGACGAGGGCTTGAAAAGCAACAAAAAAAAGTTCTGAATGAGTTCTTGACAGTGTCCTATGGGTTTTAAAATCTCTTTCCTTTACTTTTTGTGTAATGAAAATTTTGTAAGGATATGTTTGGAGGAATAAATGCATAATCCTCTAAAACACCTCAAATATCATAGTGCTGAAACTACACGTTTCCATGCAGTACACTGTTGAGAATTGTTCAGTCCATGCTTTTACAGCAACAATTTTTTCCTGGGCAAGCAGATTTCCGTTTGATTGTAGTACTTGTTTTTCTTAAGTTGCAAATCTAATTTTGAATCGTTTTTTTTATTGGGGACAGAATCATATTGACCATGCACAAGTAGCGGAAGTCATGTTGCATCATTGTGATCTACAATAGTGCAATGCTCCCTCGACCACAGTGTCTACTGAAAATGGCATATACGTAACTCACTGCTGTATCTCAACCATTCTTCCCCAAATATGTTAGCTCCTTCTGCCACATGTTACAGAATTATACTGTATTGACTCAAATTTGTCTTTTATGTAAGTCATTAGTGTTTAGCTTGTCTTTACTGTAAACAGATTCAAGTTTGAGCTTGACCAGAATAAGGTCTCAAACCTAAAACCAAAATAAGAAAGTTGATGGAGAAAAATCTCACACTGGCATTCTTAAAGTACTTTTTGAAGGTTAATTAATAAAAGATGTTTAAGTTTAGTTTAGTGTTACAATAAAAAATTATATATATACTTAAAATTTTGAAAATAGACATTTTAAGCAGCACACTACCTCGACATCATTAGGTATAATTTTGGTTTAAAGAAATAGTGGCAGTTTAGCGCTGTTGGGAATAATTTTAGTTTACACGTCTTATTTGTTATAAATTGGAGGTCTAGGCTACGTTACAAAGAAAGCAAACTTGATGTATTTTGTCTGTGATAAACATAAAATGCCAATGAAAAGATATTTCTTGAGGTTTTTCACTTCTTCAGTCAATAAAGAACTCTTAAAACTAATGTACAGACTATGTTGAGTTCAGGTGAAATTTCTGTATAATTTTATAATGTTAATGACACTTTTTAATACATCAAACCATTTTCATATAAAACATATTTATATGGAATTTTTAAAAAGATATTTATAAACTACATAGTATCTATAATAGTAATAGTATTAGTAAAGTTGTTTCCATAACTTTGTCGTTGAAAATGTTTTTGACCAAATACTTATATATTGTTTCAAAACTATACATTAAGTGAAAGGTGTTTACAGTAGAGGCCCGCCTGCTTATCCAATGTTCGCTAATCTGACCTTCTGTTTAATCTGACTTAGCCTCAAAGAACAATATTTCAAGCAATTTAGAAGATTTGTAGCGAAACCGAATATACAATGCTGGCGCGTCACTTTCGTGTCAGGCCTTTATGCCTACGTGTTACTTATGTGCCCAACCGATGACCTACATTCTCTTCAGAAGATGGTCGACCACCCTTACTCTGTTCATTTCCGTATTTTAGTTTTAGTATCAATTCAGATTCGTGGAAGAGTTAACCTTTAGAATGCATTCTGCTTGTGTGTTTCGTAACATTTCACATATTTTTTTTTATTCGCTGTTTCCTAAAAGGTAACAGATATTTTACTTCTCATGAGATTGTGAGATGTAGCGGCAAGAAAACATCAAACAGTTGCTAAATAAAAAAATATTACAAACTCTATCTATCAAGTTTGATGATTTTGATGTACTGCTCTTTATTACTGTAATGAGATTCTCTGTGCTGTTTTATGTTTTAGTACAATACATTTAGTAATTATATATGTAATTTATATTTTTTAATGTTTTTTTAATCAAGTCAATACTTTTAAATGGTTTTTAATGGTTTTCCATGTAATCCGACTTTTCTGCTAATTCGACCCAGCTGTGCCTGGTTTAGGTCGGATTAGAAAGACTCTACTGTATTTAAAAAAGATTTTTTTGAAATGTATATAAACAAACAATGCTTTATTTATATGTGTCAATATTATATGAAAGTATTTTTCCTTTATTGAGTGCCATCTGTTTGAAAACAAGTGCCTTGGACCAAATTCTGAAATTAATTTCCAATGCATAGCAGTAGTAACAGTTTATGATTTATTGATAATCAGTTTATAAGAATGAATGTAAGAGAACAAAGTTAGTTAATGAGCTTATTTAATTTGAGAACAGTTTGTTAAATTTAAGTATTTATTATACAGTTTTTTTCTTTAATATAGAATTTATATTGTTTTAAAAATAGATGTTAATTTTTTTTTTTTATTTTGTATTGGTATATTAATTTATTTTGTAACCTGTCTTCACTGAATTCCCTCCATAGGTTGATTGTGCAACATCCTGCCTTTTTAGACCACTTTATTTACAGTTGACACAGAAACATGCAGTAGAAAGTAGGATGGTGAAGTCATTCAGTTACTGCCATGATTTAGATACACTTTTTCAAATTATAATGTAATCTTATTTTAATAAGCCAAAGTTAATAGGTACTAAATAATGGTAGCGTAGGTACCAATATATCTGAAATTGCACTTAAGGTTGTAAGTGCAGTTACTGCCATGATTTAGATACACTTTTTCAAATTATAATGTAATCTTATTTTAATAAGCCAAAGTTAATAGGTACTAAATAATGGTAGCGTAGGTACCAATATATCTGAAATTGCACTTAAGGTTGTAAGTGCAGTTACTGCCATGATTTAGATACACTTTTTCAAATTATAATGTAATCTTATTTTAATAAGCCAAAGTTAATAGGTACTAAATAATGGTAGCGTAGGTACCAATATATCTGAAATTGCACTTAAGGTTGTAAGTGCAGTTACTGCCATGATTTAGATACACTTTTTCAAATTATAATGTAATCTTATTTTAATAAGCCAAAGTTAATAGGTACTAAATAATGGTAGCGTAGGTACCAATATATCTGAAATTGCACTTAAGGTTGTAAGTGCAGTTACTGCCAAAAGCCTTTTCCCTTGTCATTAACTGTGATCCCTCACCCTCATTAGTCAAAGTGGCATTAAAATATGGACAGTTTTTAAAAAAATGTGTTGTTCATAAACACTCCTGTTAATATCAAACCTCTGTTTTTGTAGAGGACTTTGAAACAGTGAATGAAAGTTTACAATGAAAATTTCATGGCAACAAAAAGTACAAAGTATATTAGGTACTATATTTTTATTGCTTTTTAAATTTCTTGAGTGAAACCAGGAACTCTGTACAAGAACAATCCATCAGAAGTATAATAACAGTCTTTCACTTTATACAATGCGCCCCACTTCCTCTTGCTTTTTGGTATAAATATCCTCTGCGGGTAAATTTCTTCATTGAAATGGGAAAGTTGTGCCAACGTACCTTGTTTTGTTACAACTGCTTCACTGTCATACCTTTCTGAAGGCGCTGAATAAGAATTTGAAACTAAATTTCTTTTTTTCTCATTCAACAATAACATATTTTCTTCAGAAACAACCTTACTACTGTTGATCTCTTGTTTTACTTTTTCCTTAAACGATTCAAGCGAGTAGTGAACCTTACCATGAGTTTTGTTTTCATTAACATGTTTAAGCTTTTTGTTTTCTATTGTACAGTCGACAGTTGCTGGCAGTAAAATCTGTTCTTTAGGCGTCTGTTCCTTGTAACTAGAAATGATCGAGGAAAATTCTGAACTTTTTGGTTTAGGTATTGTATTGTCTGTTATTCGCTTTATATCTGAAAAAACATTTCAAATTGTTTTTATTAACTGGAGATTTTATTATAACTGGTTTTAAACAGGTATATACAGACCTTGTATATAAATAGTTTGTCTTGTGTTTCCTATAATAAAATTGATTTATACAGCATATTTATAACATTTGAAGTTGTGTGTAACAGTTAGGATTGGTCGCACGGAATGTATACTTTATGGTTATTGCAAAATATTAGTACCAAATTCTCTTCAACTTTAGTTAATATTTCTCAGCAAACTATAGGTAAAAAAATTTATTTCAAATAAAATAAATGCAAGAACTTCATTACTGAACTAAGACTGTTAGTATACAGGGTCACTGATAAAGTTTGGATGGTTTTTTAATTAACCCTAAAAAAAATCCATTGAAATCTCAGTGACGAAACCATTGAAGCAGCTCTAACAACCCAACAGCAGTTTAGAAATTTTGTACTGAGTGATTGTTTGACATCGAAAGCATTTTACTTTAGAGACTATTTCAATAACTGGCAATAAATGCTACGTCTATTCGTCACATGACAATATGAGTGTACAATCATGTAAAAAAAAAAACTATGTTCGGAACAGTTTGATAAAAGCAATATTTCAGTTGCTTTTGACTTGTGATTTTTATTTAAGCCATACAAACTTATTCAATCACCAAATGTAACAATGTATATTATGAATTCAACCTACATCATTTTATTTTTTTACTCACCGGTTTCTGAAAAAGAAGGAACACTGTTTTGCCTTGAAGTAAACTTTTGTAAATGTTCTTCGAGTTCTGGCACATCAATTTTGAGATTACCTTTTACAAATTCATTCCAGTTCCTCGCTACTCGTTCATCATGTTTGATTAAATCGTCAGAATTTTTTGGTTTCCAAGCAGATTTCAATACTTTCTAAAAACAAATAAGTGGTGCAAAAACTTAGTGTTTTTAGCAGCTAGCAATAAAATAAACTAGAAAACATTGATTTCTCCAAATCAGTTCATCAGAAGACTCGTAATTCTAGTTAGTAGAAGCAAAGTAATTAACAGTTAATTACAATTTGTTTGAGTAAACAAATTGGAAAACCAAACTCTGGCTGCGTTCAAAATTGTTTGTTCTTTTTTAGGTACAGCAGTACCTCGAAGTTACATTGAAATTAGTTTTGCACCAAGTAACTTAAATCTGAAATAGGGTCTCTTTGCTTAAATCACTTTGCTGCGTCTCTGAACTGTGTACCTAAAGGTTCTTAGTTCGAGCCGTGGTCACTCCTGTTGCTTTTCCCTTACTGTTAACGCTGAGCCCTCATTTCATTAGTCTAACTGGACGTACGCATCAACAAAAAGTATGTGTGTGTGTGTGTATTAAATTTTAGCAGTTCATAAACCGTGAGTCCAATTTATTAATTTTTAAGGATTTTGACCATTTTCAATGAACATGGTTCAGCGGTGGTTTGCCCATTTCTCAGAACCACTTTCTAAACATTTCTTTCAAAGATATAAATTTGATTTTTTTCTAACATAAGTTCCTAATTTTGATCATCTTCATCAAATGTAACCTTTAAAGGATCTAACAAAACTAAATTATTACTCTCTCAAAAATTGTGATTCAAAGATAATCAGTAAACTAGAAAAACAGCTTGATATCATACAATAAAATTTTTGTCATACTGTATATACAGTAAACACACACTAGTCTGACCTCCTACCTTCACACCGTTTGTTGTTTCTAAAAGAGTTACGAATGGAAAAATCACCATTGGTCAATTCTAAATTTAAAAGTTTGTTGCAAATTTCTAGTAATCCTAACTTTTTAATTATTGTATGCAGTTGCTATAACACTGTACCTTTATGATATTTGGCGTCGCGGGGAAGCTATTTGCTAAATTTTCTGGTGTCCACTGATTGGGATTATCATTGTGAAGGTATCGAATTTGCTCTTTTTCTGCCCACTTTAACATGTTTGGCGTGGGATCTGACTTGAAATATTTATGTTCAATTGCTTTGAATTCATGTTTTGCCATGATCTTAGCTACCGACCTGAAAAACATTTAGAAGTAACTTTCATGTTAGCAGTATACTTTTTTCATGCAATTAAAAATATATTACCTAAACTATATATTGAGATGGTTTATTTTTTTACATCTAGTTTATACATCTGTTTAGCAGTTAACTATTTCAATAATTTCTGTGATTCTCTTTGAATTTCATATTTGCTTCATTTGAACAGTTCAATCCTATGGTACTAATGAAATACAGCTTGACCAACATTATCACACTGATATTTGGAAATCTATGTTACTCTAATGTAAATTAATGGTGAAAAAATGTTTATTCAATGTTTTTTTTATTATTATATATCTGTTATTGTACGAAATTAATTTAGTATTACAAAAAGTCTTCTTTGCATGATGTAATAGTTTTATTTCAGGTAAAATATAGTTATATCACTGAACTGCGTGTATTCTACTAAACTTGCATTCTACTAAAACATGTCAGTTTAAATGAAAGTTTTTTTTCTAAATCAGAAATGCATTCAATGCATCAAACACTTTATCTTGGTATTTGTTTATAAATGCAGTAGATTAAATCCAAGTGAGATAGAAATTGATATAGGAACATTGAACAAGACATCAATGTTTGGTCAATTATGGTTGTAGCACAAAATTGAAAACACTTCAAAATGAAAGAAAGGCTATAAAATATTTAGTAAAAATAAAATAACAACAAAAGTTATTGTATCTATAAAAGGTGCAATTTGGTTGCTAAAATTGTTGTTTTAATAAAAAGTATCTAGAACAGTTCCTTTGCGTATCTAATAACACAGAAGGAGCATTTTTCAAAAATCGCTACACATAATTTTTTGACCATCAAAATTTGTTCACTTTGATATTCAGGAAATTGTATATTTTCCATTACAAAAATTTTTTTTATATTGTTGGTGACACTATATTTACTAATAATAGGCCTACATGCGTAGTAAGTAGAGCTTGCTGCTCTTTTTCACAAACCTCCACATCTATTTGTAGGAGCTTTCTGCATATCTATATCTGCTCAATAATCTGTGTCTTAACAACTCTTAAATAGAAAATATAACCAATTGGCCTACCTGTCATAATCGTCAACTATCTCTGATGCCTTCATAAAATCTGCCTCTAGTGCTTCAAGATTTATATCTTCAGAATTCATATTTTCAATGTCAGGATTATCTTTCATAAAAATTTTTAGTTGGTTTTGAATACCAGGGTTTTTACTAAATTTTGATTGGTTCGTTGTTGATTTCACTTTATTCCATGATTTTTTTTGTGTTGCATATCCACAGGTACCGTGAATTATTCTTAGACGAGGAATAATTAACATTTGTTTGTTTTCTACACACAGAGAACATTTGATCAATTTTTAAATTTTCTGCTTTAAAAATAAAAAAAAAAATTAATGGCTTACCAAAATAATAATAATTTCTTATTATTAAATTTCTTAGTTCTTAATAGATTTTTTTCAGTATTCTACTTCAACTAAACATTTATGAGCCAGAACGTATGTAACAAGTTACTTTTACAACAGAGAAGTTATCATGTCATGCAGCTGTCTTAACTAGTATGTCAGGTTTAATTAGCCAAAGTCTTTATAGGAAAAAAAACATTTTTATATTATTTTTTACAAATGTTCAAGTCCAAGTTACAGGGGTAAATATGCATTAGCTAGACACTGCTATTTTTATTATTATTATTATTTTCTCACCAAAATGGGTTTATTTCATGCCTGCAGATAATAACTGACAATATAAAAATAATTCATCGTAAAAAGGAAAAACAAATTTTTAATTATCTCCGTAACGTAACTGTTACTGTTATGTGAAAGTACTGAATATAAACGTACTATAATGATAACCCTTATTAGAGATATGTATGGACTTATTGCTGGTTGTATACTGCAGCATTCATAGCGGCAAATAGTCCAATTACTTAGATTTTTGCGTCTGATATTTATAACAGTGGCTGTACTTCTGGTCTGTTTATATTTAATGATGAAAATTGCTACTGTTTCTTTTTTCTCATAATCAAAACAATGATGGTTTTTCAATAATTTTGATTTTTTTGTAAATTATAATCAAAATGATAAAATTATCTGAAGATAGAAAAAATTACCTATTGGTAATTACCTAGGTTATTAAAGTAATTTTTTTCTTTTGCATAATAAAAGTTACTAAAAAAATCCACAGGTCACAAATGGCAGCTGTCGTGCTTAAATTTAATGGTACAAAGTCAGGTACCATTAAATTTAATGGTACATTGTCAGTTATCATTATGAGAACTAGCAATGTACTGACAATATAATGCAGATTATTGCTACCTCAATATATGAAATCCTGTATACACTATGCATTATAGACAGCAAAGATGACAAAAATATTCTATTAAAAATTTTTATAAAATCATTCCTTATTATTAAGAGAATAAATCTACACATTAACATCATTAAATTTATTAATAAAAAAGGTAATCGAACAAAAAATACTTTAAAATCATGAAAATAAGCTGTATCACACTATTGCATAAATACTTAATTCTGTAACAACAAATCACAGAATGGCAAAATAAGGTTGTAATATATTTGGTTAAAAGAAAATAATGTAGCCTATAAATAAGTGTTAACATGTGCATATAAAAAGTGAACTTCTATCTATACCTATCTAATAAAAAGGAAAGATAGTTTAAATTTTAAAAAATCATTATGATTCCAATACTTGGAGCACCAAGAAAGATATTTATGACATTAAACCAGTTTTATTTAAGTAATGATTTTTAAATATTTTTTTCTTTTATTGGTACTTAATCATTAGATTTAAAGATATTAACTCATGAAAGATTAAATTTATTATGATCAACATGATTTTACGCTATTTATATAATTATATCATCATTGCCATTTTTATAACATGGCCAGGCTAAATATAGTACATCAGGTGTGATGTTATTATTGTTTGTTAGCCAGTACTGTTTATGCACGTTCTATCTATTTTCTTACAAACACTTGTTAGGTTATTTATGCAATTATATTGTCATACAAAACCATGTTAGGTTCTTAAGTCTTTTTAAGTTTTTATTGTTTTCATTTTTAATAACATGCATTTAATTAATCACTTTTACAGTGAAAACCACGTTACCTACTTTCTCCTATGAGTGATTTTGAGATTGTGGGGTCATTATTTTTAATTTTTTTTTATTTCCCATAGTTTCTGCACTTTAATATTTTGTATTATTACTACATGGCATGCAATAAAGCATTCTGGCAAAAAAAACTTTTTTTTTTGTTTAACGTCCGACTAATATGCACACGGGCTAATGCAGACAATGGGATGATTTATAGCATATGAAAATGCCAAGCCCTGGCCGGGAATCGAACCTGGGTCCTCAGGGTGAAAGCTTAGTATGCTATCAACTAGGCCGAGGCAGCTCACAAAAAAAATATGAAAAATGACAAAACTAGTTTAATATTACATTTATTTAAGAAATTTTATTCAGATAAACATTTTCAATAAAAATGTCCTACTATTATTTTCATGATATTTGTAGTCATGCTATTCTATACTGTTGCTAGAAAACAGGTTGGGTTATTATTAACTAACCAACATAATAGATAAAGAATGGTGTTTGGTATCATTCAGCTATTGTGAGTTCTTGATGTGTGTAAAGCCTGTACTTTCACTTAAAATAAACCTAATACCTTTCTTACTTTGTAGTGTTTCACATTTTAACCTATTAGCACTATAAATTTAAACTCTTAAAAACTAATTACATGTAATATAAAAATTATTGTTCATAGTGATTTCTATACATACGAAGTATTTTAAACATTATTATAACTTCTGCATGCCTATAACAATTAGGTTAAGAACACGGTTTAGAAATTCAACAAGGCCTACTAACAATAACAATAACATGTGAATGTTGATGTACAATTCGAGTTTTAATCGATGTAAGATTATACGATTATAGATATACTAATCATCATAGATTTTTAAAGATATCGATTGTTGATTTAAATTTCATATAAGTATATTATTGTATGAGTGTGTGTATAACATACGTTACGTATATTAATTTTTATTTGTAGCAAAGCAGGGTCAAAAAATTTTCCATAATAATTAGGTTTCCGAGTTAGACCCAACAATTTATCAATTTTTTTTATTTAGTAATATGTAGTATGTAAATAGACCTACAAAATTGATCAACTTTGATAAAAATCAAAGTTTGATTAAATCATGATGATCAGATTGTAATCATATCAGTATTCTAATTACTAAACGAACAAGTACACTAAAAAATTATCTATGGTTAACAAATCATATAAATACCGACATTTTTTATATTATATGATTCTCAAGAAAGTGATTTTTTTGAAGTAGCTTATCAAGCATAAAATGTGTAGGCCGTAATGATTTTGTCTATAATTATGTTATTTTCTCCTACAATATTATACAATTTGTTGATTAAATTTGTTTAAGTTTGTTAGTTTATTGTATCAAAGTAACTTTTTAAGAAACTATAGAAATTAACATCATTCAGGAAATTTTATAATACTAGATTGGCGACACTGCCAATGAGAGAGGAGTAGGAGGTGAAAGATGGGAAAATTTCAAAATTTTGTAACGGAAATTGAAGTGTATTGTTTTTGATGTTCTATGTTCATGGTAAGTTATGGTTTTAATAATTTTTCCGGTGTTCAATTGTAATTCAGTTAATTAGTTTTTTAATCTGTGTTGTTGATAGTGTTATATGCATTGTCTCAGGTTAGTTGTTTATAATATATTTTTACAAAGCATTGACTATAAGTGTGATTTTTATATTCCTTCTTAAGGAATTTCATTTTCACTAATATATAAATGATCACATTTTACTTTAGCATTTAGACTGTGACAACTTGCAAGAAAATAAATGTACATTTTATTATTTCAATATATATCAAGTTGAGGCCTTTTTTTGAATCAATAAAATTTTTCCACTGATTTATTTGATGCATTGTAATAAAAATAAATAGTAGGCCTACTGAAAAAAAGCAATTGTTATAATACTTTATTAGGCTAATCAGTGGGCCCTTTGGTATAATTGGGGGTTGGAATATTTTTTGAAATTATAATCTGCATATAGCCTATGTATGTAGACTATTCTTCAAAAGTGAAGTGTACATAATAAAAGTAGCCTATATACAATGGACTAGTGAGTGTTAGTGCAATAAAACTGGTAATCATTACCTTAACATTATTTACTTGACACCAGCAGATGTTTACATTTTGAGATTGGTTATGTTATTCCTTTTTACTTACTAACAACAAATTAGCATGTTTTTAAAGAGTTGAAATAAAACTTATTTTAAAAGTCATCTTTTAGCAAACTGTTGTCACTGGTGGACAGCTAGCAAAAACTGCTTCCAGTGAGTCTTGTTCATTATAAAGGTGACCATTTGCTGTAAAAATAGCATGAATACTCAATTTGTAGGACAAACTTTGTAAGTGTTGTAGTCAGTTTAAACCATATGAAAAATTAATGCACCCAAGTGACCTACGATGTCATGTTTCCGATTGCCAAATGAGGCACTATAGGCTATCACGGCACTTCCCACCTTGTCCATTTAATGTTTCATTTTTGTGAGCTTAAGTATCGGTTAGTGAAATTATTGGTAAGAACAGAAAATCTATTTATTGGTGTTATTGTATCTCTCCTAACTAAAACATAGGTTATAGTCCTATCAAAATAATAGTAGGCTATAACCTAACGTTAATAAAATAGTCTTTAATAGAGTGAAAAAAGTTAATTTATTATTTTGCACAGTAAGAACTGTGCAATATAATGTTTTTGTTTTTTGTTAATGTATTAAGGAAGATTCAATACGCATTTATCATATTTTAATTATAACATCTTTTCTTGACATTTAGAAAATGAATAGGCGTAATATATGCAAATACCATATAACAGTATAATTAATCATTCATGGGATAATTAATATATTTAGGCCTAATTTATAACCTATTTATTACACAATGCTTAATGCCAGTGCACAGTTAGTAATCCTATATCATAGTAAAATTGAAACCACAGCTTGACATAGGAATTTTTTTCAAAAATCATTATCTATGCTTTGTGTTTTTGAATGTACAAAAATATTTTTATAACATTTTACTCAGGCATTGACTTTAAACTTTTTTATTATTATTTGTATTGGGTGAATAGCATTATTGCCTATTCATGTGATCTTTATTATTTGTACGAGGTTTGTCCAATAAATACGCGAACTAAGGTCATAAAAACTTTATTTTACAAAATTTCATCTACATTGATTTTGTCCCCTTCAAAATACTCTCCATTCACTGCTATGCACTTATCCCATCTTCTTTTCCACTCTACAAAGCACCCTTGGAAGTCCTCGGAAGTCTGGCTTTTCAGTCTCCTCGTTGTTTCTTGTTTTATTGTGTCCACATCTTCCCAATGCTATCCCCTCATCACATTTTTGCATTTAGGGAATAGAAAAAAGTCGCAGGGGGCGAGGTCCGGTGAATAAGGAGGATGATCAAGGATAGTGATTGAATTTTTAGCCAGAAACTGGCGAACAATCAAAGCCGAATGTGCGGGTGCATTGTCTTGATGAAGAATCCATCCATCGTTTTGAGTCAAATGTGGTCGCACATGACGCACTCGATCTCTCAAACGCTTGAGAACGTTAAGGTAGAACTCAGAATTTACCGTTTTTTCCTCAGGAAGGAATTCATGATTAACAACACCTTTGATATCAAAGAAAACCAGGAGCATGACTTTGATTTTTGATTGGCTTTTCCTTGATTTTTTTTGTTCGAGCTTCACCTGTTGCTTTCCACTCCATGCTTTGCGATTTCGATTCGGGTCATACTCGAAAACCACGATTCATCACCAGTGATAACCCTATTTAAGAATCCAACATCATTTTCCATGGAATTTTTCCAGTCAGTAACACATTCGACTCTTCTCAACTTTTGATGCTGAGTCAGCAGTTTTGGCACGATTTTCGCACAAACCTTTCTTAAGCCCAAATGCTCGGTTAAGATTGTGTGCACTGTTGATTTTCCTAAATTTAGTTCTTCAGCTATCATTCGGACAGTTTTTCGCGATCAGTAAGGACAAGACGCCGCACACGATCAATGTTTTCATGCACACAAGAGGTTGAAGGTCGTCCAATTCTTGCATCATCCGTGGCGTCTTCTCGACCTTCTTTAAAGCGCTTAATCCACTTGAAAATGGCTGTTTTCTTCATAGCATTATCACCATAAACAACTCTCAACATTTCAGCAATTTCTTGGTAATTTTTACCAAGCTTTACCAAAAACTTGATGTTAATTCGTTGTTCAGTGAATTGGTCAATTTCCATATCGACGAACAAAAAAATAATGCAAAACTAAAAATAACTCTACTCGCAAGATCCGCACAGCGTAACGTTCTGCCAAGCACTGACGGCTCATTGGGTTCCAGACAACACGTGAGGCCAGTGGGCGTGGCTTAACTCTTCGAATGAGTGGCCAGTGGCGTGGCCACCATATTCGACCAGTTCGCGTATTTATTGGACAAACCTCGTATTAAAAAAAACTATCAGCCTTAGTAGCTTTTTTTTTAAAGTATTTGTTTTGTGGGATAAAAAAATAATGTATTACAAATATGATCCATTGTTTTGTTGTCCAGTTTTTTTCAGTTAAAACTTACACTTTATACAGTAATGTTAATAATTGTGTTCTGGATATTAACTTATTGTTGAAAATTTATTTTTGATTTCAGAGAATAAAAAAGTAAACCATGAGTGACTCGGAAAACCTTACAAATAGTTCGGTAAGTTGTTTATTGAGTTAATTTCTTTTTAAAATTAGCCTATAGGCCTTACAGTGAATTTGCTGTTATAATTTTGTTGAACTTGATAAATTACATAGTATAATTTTGTTCAGTAATATAGATCTTCCAAATAATAGTATTTCTTCTGATTCGTCAGGAAATGTAGCAAATAACAAATTATCAATTTACTTATTATCAGTTGCCTACCAACTTAATAATAAATAGGCCTACTACAGTTTAATCCTTTAATTAGTATCGCCATACAAGGTGTTACCAAAAAGTTCCAGGTATTTTCCCATTAAATAAAATTGCTTACCATAATTCCTAGTTTAAATCATCCCCTTTGACATGGATATAGTAATCCTAGCTTTTTCTCCATACATTCATGGAAGTCTGCAACTATTAGTGTTGAAACATGTTCTATTCTGCCTGGGTCTCCTCCATTGTGTCAAAATTACATCCTTTCAATTCAACTTTATTTTAAAGAACAGAAAAAAGTCGCTCAAGATGAGGTCAGGTGAATAGAATTGATGTTGAATCAGTACCGTGTTTTTGGAAGCTAAAAAATTTCAAAAGACTAGTGATGTGTGCTCAAGCATGTTGTAATGGTGGAGAACCCAGCTCTTGTTCTCTTACTGTTCTGGATGTTTGTTCTTAGTACTATCACACAGCCACTTCAAACCTTTCCATTGACAATTTGACTATGAAGGATCAATTCCTGTAAATAATGCTTTGGATGTAAAAAAAAAAACATTTAACATGTACTTCACATTCTGCGAACTTGATGTGCTTTTTTGGCCATGGTGTAGATGACAACTTCCACTGCGACAGCTGGTGCTTAGTTTCAGGGTCATAACCATAAACCCATTACAGCATTAGAAATGAAGTTCATTTTTGTGGCAATTTTCAGTTTAATGCAGACAGCTACTAGTGGTTTTTCTCCACTGCTTAGCCAGTCTTAGTATAAATTTTGCAGCAATGTGTTTTGCTTTTTAAAATCTATTATTTACACAAGTTTATAAAAATTGTTAATCATTTAAACACAATGTTATACTTACACACGAACTCAAGAAAGTGACTTCTCACCATCATAGCTGTTGGCGTACTAATTCACAGAGTTCACTCACTGTACCAGCTGCATGTCATACCACAAACGCTTTACATGCGGAATTCAAATTCCCCAAACTTTTAGATAGTACTCTTTATATTTACGAACATGGAAGATAATTCTATGTGTGCTACCATGTAGAATCTATGTAAATACTGTGTAAATCTATGACATTTTGGGTTTTTTCATAATTTAGTATAATAATTTATTTACATTTATTAGATCTACAGTCAATTGGGACATATGAGTAATAGATTATAAGGAAAGTCCTGATGTTACAAATTATGCACAGTTAACATGCTTGATAACAATGTACATAACGATATTCTGTTTTGTAAAACTTTTCCAACCTATACAATTGGAAAAGAAATATTTCACTCTCTCGATAGGTATATAAGGAACAAAAGGTCCAGTGTTTTGCAGTTCCTGGGGTTGAACTATCCCTTCCTCTAGTATCTAAAGGGTCCAGTGAGGAAATGTGTAGGCTTCTGTACATATGGAGCTCGCACCCTTATTAGCAGACATAGTGGTGAGCTTTAGAGATCAAGGAAGTAACTCAGGATATGAATTGGTTATATTGTTTAACACAGAGAAGCAGTGGCCTCCAAAGGAATTCCACAAGAATTTAAAACTGCTCAATAGTGTTTTTTTTAGCACTAACTGGAAAGTTAGTTTTTTTTTTACAACTGAGTGGAAATACCCATCTAGTAATTTACATTTAACACATGATTACACTTTGAAGGGATATACCCCATTGGATATATTCCCTTAGAAACTAATGTCCATCCGGACCAGCAAAAACCATAAGGTCCAGTGGCTTTGTTCTTCGCAGCCTTCTAACCACACCAGCCTCAGCCAACAATCCGCGCATCTCCGGATGCTCGTGTTGAGAGATGCGTTGTCCGTGCTTCTTTGCATGCTTCTTTATCTCCTCACTGACCATATCTATTTTCAAATCCCTATGGAGGTTGTCGTTATTTATGTACCATGGTGCATCTACGATGCATCGCAGCACCTTATTTTGAAAGGTTTATATCTTTTTTACATTTGTCTTCTTTGTACAGCCCCAAAACTGTATTCCGTAGGTCCACACAGGTTTCAATACTTGCCTATATATCAGCAGCTTGTTATGGATTGATAATTGAGATTTTCTTCCCAAAAGCCAATACATACTTCTGAATTTTAATTTTAACTCCTCTGTTTTCTTTTTTACGTGTTCCTTCCACTTAAATTTTGGAATACTTCCACTGTTTTGGAATAAGTTCCACTTCCAGTGTCATACCCAAATACTTTGCTGTATTAGCATAGGGAACTTGTAATGAATTGATTGTAATTGGTATATGATGATCAATCTTCAAATTTGAAAAGTTAACATTAACTGACTTTGCCTCATTGAGGCCAATGCGCCACTTCTTTGTCCATCTGCTAATAGCATCTGAGGCCCTCTGAAGTTTGCCTGCAGCTTCCTCCATTTTCTTCCCGGTGGCTAGTATTGCAGTATCGTCTGCAAATGTGGCAACTGTTACATCTTTGACATTAGGGAGATCTCTAGTGTACAGCAAATATAATATCGGTCCCAACACGCTACCTTGTGGGACACCAGCTGATATCTTTTTTAGTTTTGAATATTCTCCTTCATTTTTATCCCTAAAATGCCTATCAGTCATATAAGACTGTAGTATTTCGAAATATTGTTTCGGAAAATATATCTCCAGTTTCCACATCAGACCACTATGCCACACCTTGTCAAAGGCCTGTGCCACACAAGGAAGATACCTGCATATACTTCTCTCCTCTCCAGCGTATCCTCTATAATACTTGTCATTCTATGTACCTGATCTAATGTTGAAAATCTTTGTCTAAATCCGAACTGATGGTCAGGGATAAGGTTTCTTTCTTCTATGATGGGTCTAAGTCGTTCTAGGAGTAGCCTCTCAAATAATTTTGAAAATATCGGAAGCAATGATATTGGTCTATATGATTTCCTATCATTTGGTGATTTACCCAGTTTTATTATCATAATGACTTCTGCCACCTTCCACTGCAAAGGAACATATTTCATCCTTAAGCTTGCATTCATTATGTGTAGTAACTTCCTAAGTCCTTTCTCTGGTATATTTTTAATTATTTGTCCAGTAATCAAATCATATCCCGGTGCTTTCTTCATCTTTAGATTATTTTTAATTTGGTTTTTCAGTTCATTAAGTGTTACTTTTGGTATTTCTAATTCATCATGTTTATTTACAAGGGGAACTCTTTCTTCTGCACTCTGTCTGGGAAGAGGCTGAAATGTCCTTTCTAGGTAAGTTGCAAAGAGATCTGCCTTTTCCTTGGCACTTCTTGCCCATGTTCCTTCATCGTTCTTTATTGGAGGAATTTGCACCTGGGTCTTTTGATTTCTTTTGTTGCTTTCCAAAGGGAATAATCTCTGTCCTTTTGAGCTGATAGATTTTCTAAGTATGTATTAATAGATTCATTCCTGAGTTCTTTAATATAAACTTTTATTTTGTTGCATAAGCTATTGAGTATTTCTTTGTCTACTGGTGCTCTACTTCATTGCCAGATTTTCCGTGCCTTCCTTTTTTCCTTGATCATCTGTCTTAACTCGACTGAATAGTTCTTTATTATATTTCTTTTTCTATTGCTTACTGGAGTACTGTCCCTTGCAGTGCCTTGTATAGTTTCAATAAATGATTCAAGCTCTTCTTCCAACTGGGTCGAAGTTTTTATAGGTACGCGAGGGTTGACGTTGTCCTCTATTAGACCACTGAACAGCTCCCAGTTAGTTTTCCCACTTGTTAATTTTGGGACTGGTATCTTATTTACTATAGACTCATTAATTGTCATAATAATTGGTGTGTGGTCCGAGGAAAGGTCCTCATTATTTTCAATACAGATGAGATTTTCTGAAATTCCTTTAGTGACGAAGAAGTCTCCGTATCCGGTATTTTATTTATATCTGCTGGCCAGTATGTGGGTCTACCACTAGAGTGGAAGTCGCATCCCAATGCTGTTCCTGCTGCTAGTAATTCCTTCCCTTTTGGATTTATTAGTCTGGATCCCCAGAACATATGTTTCGCATTAAAGTCCCCTCCAATTATAAAATGTCTTCCTAGAGTTTTAAATAACTGAGTAAACCTCTGACGTTTAACATTATACCTCGGTGGACATTATATTGCACCAACATCATATTCTTTGAACTTATTAGTTTGAACCCTGATGGCTACAACTTGTAACGCTTCTTCTTCAATTTTAAAACTTTCATAATGTTTAATATGTTCCTTTATGAATACTACTGATCCTCCTCTAGCTTTATCTGCCGGATGGACAGCACTATAACAACAATAGCCAGGCAACTTAGTGTAAGACACATTTGTAAAGTGGCTTTCGGATATTAAACAAATATCTATTTTTTCATTGTACAAGAACATTTCCAACTCCTTAATATGCTGTGACAACCCATTTGCATTCCATGTAACAATTCTAAGGGTTTTATTCATTTTTATGTAAAATAACTACTGATGTCTGTAAGATTTAGGAAAACCTCTTCAAATTTATTGTCATTTGAGTCTAGCCGCTTTTCAATGGCTTCTAATCTCTTAGTATTTTTTCCAAGACATTGTTTTCGTCTAATTTTTCCTTTCCAGAGTATTTAGCCTGGACAACATGTGAAAATGTTCTATTGCTTTCTGCTGTTTTACTTTCTTCCGGTATTTTCCCCCTAGGTTTTAAGACGCCATGTATCTCCTTTTCTCGTCTGTATCTATGCTGAGGATTACTGACTTTGTTTCGTATCCTTTGTAACTCCATTGCTACTTCACAACCTCTAGTTGTACCTCTACAACCTCTAGTGTAGTTTGCTGGGTGCTGCCCTCCACAGTTCACACATTTTGGTGGAGTATCCTTATTTATTTTACACTGCTGAGTAGAATGCTTCCCCATGCATTTCACACATCTAGCTTCTCTATGGCAATATCTTATTGTATGATTGTAACCCTGACAATTTTTACATTGCGGTATCTGGTTTGTGTTTTTTCTTAGTGGTTCAATTTTAACTTTCATATGCAGGATTGATTTAATATTGTAAATTTTCCCCACATCTTCTTTATTATCAAACGTTAGCATAAATAGTGGAAGACCTCTTTTGCTGATTATTTCCCTCCCATCTTTATCTGAGTTCCTTTCTTTTTTGATAATATTAACAGCATCAATTATTTTCAATTGAGCTCTCTCTTTTAACTCCTCAATTATATCTTCCTTTGTACAGGTAGGATGTAGCCCTCTGGCCATAACTTTAATGGGTCTATCTTTTTTATCCTCATATGTGTACCACTGTAACTCATCTTTGTTCAATCTGGTCGCCACGGCCCTGTAAGTCTCTGAATCGGGAGTATTGATTTTCCAAACATCGTTGCTGAGCGAAACAAGTTTAGTTATTTTATCTTTATCAGAATTGTTCACAAGCGCTTTTATTGAAGCAAAATCTTTAATGCCAACAACGTTAATAGGTGGAGGAGGCTTTTCTTTTGGTGTTTTAACCGACTTTACCACAACTTCTTTGCCCTTTGTAATGTGAGGTGTTTCATCGTTTCTTTCAGTTTCGGGAGAATACTCAGCTTTCCTTTTTTTAACTCGTCTTGATTTGTTTTTAGATCTAATCCACTCTTTTTCTTTCGCTAGCTCCTCCTCGTCCGTGCAATATCCTTGGCACCCTCTACTTCACAATCCCCATTCTGATAAGCTTTTTCTTTAAATGATTTTTTAGGCTTTTCATTCTTTTTTGATAAATGAAGAGCTTTTAGTTCCTCGTTTTCTGATTTAAGATCCAATACTTCTTTCTGCAATGTCTTAATCAAAATCTCAACTTCGTTCAACCTTTTCCTGAGGTCTTTATTTTCTTTTTCTAATTTACAATTGCCTTCCTCATTTGTACTATTTTTTGGAGATCGTTGGACAATTGAACTTCTCCTAAAAGGATCACTTTCAAGCAATAGTTGGAAAGGGTTTACATTCTCTTCTCTTTTATTGCGGTCGCTGGTTAACGACGCCTCGGAGCCCACTTTCTCACTCCCGACAGGCGCCGGTACTGGGGATCCGACTCCCTGCACCGTAATCATGTTCCTATTCTCGCTTTCCATATTTGGTTTTATTTCGGGGTACCTTCCCCTATCTGGTTTTTGGTCCGCCCCGGGTATTTTATTTCCCCGGTACCACTCATATCTGAGCAGCATTCCCCTATCCGCCACCTGGAGAGGTGTCCGATATGGGACCAGCAACCCACACGGAGGAAAGTTAGTTAACTTTATTAAAGCTCGACCATTAAATAACAGGTTATTTTCAGTATTGTGCGATGAAATGGGCAGTGAATACGCCTAACAATACCTAGCCTGCTTCATTCTGAAATTTAGTAGCTTTCCAGGGGCAAAGTATTAAAAGTTTGTTTCATGTAAAAGGCTTGAGGTTTTATTGTTTATAACCGAAAATAATTCTGATTTTTTATCATTCATTTTGACGAAGCATAGTTAATTCTGTTATTTCATCTTTCAGATATTTTTTCTAAATAAAATGAACCAAATCTCTTTTCAGAGGAAGTGTTTAACTGTTCTTCATGCCTATGGTAAAATAAGGCCATTAAAGAAAAAACTGGCTTTATGATTTAATTCCATAAAAGTTAAGAATTTTGCACCTCTTACAACTTTGGAATCATTTTTAGTAGAAAATGTATTTTTATCAATTCTGAGTTTCTTGAAAGGGTCTGTAACCACCCCTCTCTATGAAAAAGTTAATTGTGCTTTCAAGTGACAATCAAATTAAAATGTAGTTGAGTGGTTTAGTTCAATTCTAGATCTCTCCTTTATGAGAAGTGAATAATTTAAAGAAGCTTCAAAAACTGAAATGCAGTTTAAGAGGATTTTCATTGCTCCTTCAAATAAAAACAAATACAGAAACCGATTTAATGTATGTGCTGATTTTAAACTGTATTTGACTAACATTGAGCCAAATATCTAGGAACTCAGCAAGGGGCGGTAAGCTCAGTCATCTCATTAAAAGAAAGTAATTACAATATATTGCCATTAGTTTCTTTTCTCTCTTTTTCAATAGTTTACTCTCTCTTTGTAAGTTAAAGAATTGTTATTCGTTTGATTAATAAATATTAAGAGTAAATTTATAATTTGCTTTTTTTATTTATAGCTCACTACTAATGATTGTTTCTGCAGAAATGCAAAACATATTTTTGAATTTATTTCGTTATAATGGTATGCCACAAATATTAATAATATCACATAGGTTAAAATAGGCTTATATAAATTAGCGGTCTATTGGATTATTTCGAATATTTCATGGGTCCTGGGGTTGAAAATGGTTGAGAAACGCTATTGTAGACAATTCAAGGAGTTTTTTTTAATTAGGTCTAACATATACTGTAATTATTTTTTTAATACATTTTTAGTTTTTTTGTTAATTCATTCATTTCAAATTGATTTTTATCTTTATATTTGTAAAAATAATTCAGTGGCCTAAAACGTTTTAAAAGGTAATGTAAGAATACTAATCGTACAGAACTGCTGATAAACCTTGATACAGAAAAGTATCAAACACACAACGTGTAAAGACGTAGGTCTAGGACCTGAATGGGTTTAAGAAATAAATGTAAAATTTAAATATAGTAATGTAGCTGAATAAAATAACCTATGAACAGCCTATAAATAAATAAATAACCTATAAATAAGCCTATAAACAGTAATAAATAGCCCTTTTACTTTTAATAATTTATTTTAATTTTCAATTTTGCTTTTCGAAGGTTTATATCCTACTTTTTGGCTTACAAAAATTATTATAATTGATATATATATATATATGGCCATAAACACACTTTCAATATGACTGTTAATACTGTTTTTGTTAATACTGTAAAATATTGTTTACAGTTGTTAAAACCAAGAAAATCAAGAGCACCTCTAAAAGATCTTAATTCATTGATTCCTGCCACTGATGAGGAGAACACAGCTTTTCTGGCGACTAGAAAGAGAAGAGTTTCTTTTGCGAATGTCAATCAAGTAAAGTAAGTTAAAAAGTAATACAACTGAGCTAATTTATTTTTTTAACATTACTGTACGTTATAGACTATAAGATGCACCTTAATTTTTAAGCAATTTTTTACAATATTTATCTGCCATTTTTATTATTTGATTGGAAAGCAAGACTAAAAAAAAGTATTTAGTTTATTATTTTTTAACATTTTGAAGTTAGCTACTGACAAAAATATTGTACTGTTACCGATAACACTTTCAGTTCAAGTTCACTGGCACTGTAGACTGAAATGATGCAGCATAGGCTAGACTGTGTTTTAGGTTTGTGATGGCGGGGTGGGAGGGAGACAGTGTTAGCAAGCTTGTGAATCCCCGCAAATGTTTGTCGCTTCTCTGTACTGCCACTGCCAGTGGAATCGAAAGTTGCCAGATAGAGCATGTATACATGCAGCATCGAATATATGGCCATTTTTTAAGATTGGCAGGAATTTAAAATCAAACACTGGACTTTTTTATATTAATTTCAAGTATAATTTTGGATGCCAGTTCTTTGAAGAAAAAAGTGCGTCTTATAGTTCGTAAAATACGCTCTTCTGTTTACCTTGGTTCATAGTCAGTTACAGGAGCCAGCATCTTTGAGGTGGTTAAAGCACTGGTCAGCTGTTACTTCTACTAACTTGTGTACTTCAAGGTCATAGGTTCAAGAACTAGTGTTACACCTGTAAGCTTTCCTTTCTGTTAACGCTGATTCCTCATCTTCATTTGTAAAACTGTAATTTGTACTGCGATGATGAACCCTTGAAAAACTCTCGATAAATCTTATAGTCCATAAAATGCAGTAATTAATTGGAACAGCTATGATTTTAAGTTGTTAGTTATTCATTTTTTCATGTACTAATTACATTTAAGACTTAGTAACATAAACTGAACTCCGTTAATTTCGGTTACTTTGTAACATTGCTTACTGTACCTCCCACATCCTATGCAGAGCTTCAGTAGCTTATCTAGTGTTGCAATTAATCACTGCAAACAGGTAACACAGTATCTGACTAATGTAATGTTATAATCTTGTTAACAGACAGTGATTGTTCTGTAATCGAGTGGAGGGTCCCACCATAAATAAGCAGTGGAGAGTTCTGGTGGAAGCTGACTGGAGTGGGTAAATGCTGTGTGATTTATGTACATGACCAACAGTTGTTACTTTGATGTTACTTATGTAGGCCCTATTGTGTGTGTGTGTGTGTGTGTGTGTGTGTGTCCAGTTTAAAGTAATATTTTCAATAAATATGTTGAAAAAACAAAGTATTACAATATTTTTTGGCACTAAAAGAGCACTGCAATTACTTACAACTTATAAGTATGACTTTACCTAAAAGCAAACACTTTTTTTTAGTGCATGGTCCTTTAAATCGCAGATATGCTAACCATATATGATAAATGTCAGGAAAAGTGACTTAATAAATCTTAATAGAATTTGACAGTTCTGATAATTAACTGATAATCTCTTGTACATAATGTTCTAATTTTTTTTTAATGATCTATGTTTTAGAGAATTCAATGCCGCAGCAGAATCACTTCTAGTTTGCCATACGCCTGCCTATGAGGAACCATTTTCTAAGTCTTCAGAATCATCTTATCCTTCCAGGTAGGCTAAATGAAACCGGGATAGCCACTGAATTTGAATTTTTGGAGTTTTTGTAGGAATTTTTCTGTTGGCAGGGAAGCTTGAATTAAACTGAGTGATTAATCAAATACAGAGCGGACTGTGCATCCAAAACCGAACCTGCTCATTGTAATATAAGTGCAGCCACTGAAAGTAAAACAGCTTAGTGGAGTGAAATGGTTTCTCTGGACTCCGCATAGCTTCGACTAGGTGTAGGTTCGATTTTGATGCTGACCAGCTCTTATAGCTCTGTGGTAATTTGTATCGCATCATGAAATATCTTCACCTATTTCATTACGAGTCATATGGAAACCATTTTTAAATTGCTTGTAGTTTAAAAGCATTAAACAGTGTATGAATTCTTCACAATGTGCCCTTCTTCTCATATATAAACTTTCCCATTCTCTTTTGTAATTTGTGACACTAGCCACAAGATAATTATATTCAGTTTCTGTATTAAAAGTCAGATTCGAAACTTAAAAGCAAAATGACATTTTTTTAGAAACACTCACCATCTTCATTGATACAAAACTAACTGAACTCCTCATCTGTTGCCATTAATCTTCGTTCTGCTAAGAGCAACTCTGATACGTATTTGCTGGTCACCCAGCCTTATGCAGGAGTTCTTTAAAATATTTGGAAAGTTAATTTATAGGAAATTATTCAAACTTAAATCATTACCTGTATAATAATTTAAAATGCAATGTCGGACTGGCTAGATGTCCATGTTTTGGGCAGAAATTTTGTATTTTAAACAATTTGGGCTTTAACAATAAATATCAGTAAGGTAAAAGTAGAAACATTTTTAATTTAATGCTTGTAGAAATTTTCCCAGTAAAATATTTAGACAATTATTGTGTTGTTTATTATGTAAATACTTTATGTTTAATTTATTCATATTTTAGGCCCATACACGTTATTGTATTACAAGTTGTCTAAATAGACTCATTTTGTTCATTTGCTGTTTTGTCTATTCGTAGAAAGAGATAGTCACATAGCCTGTATCATTAGTTTGAATTACTAATGTTGGATCGTATACCTATGACAAATATACTCAGAACCAGAACTGTCAGAATCAAATGAGATAAATAATAATTTGAAATATGAATCAGCTGCTCGGAATCTGATTCCAAATATTACTAAATTTCATCGATTCTAAGATGCATTATAATTTTAGACAACATTACAAAATAACAAAAAAAAATCAAATTTAATAAATATATCCCACTTCATTCACTTGAGCCGCTTCGGTGGCCTAGGTGATAACGTACTGGGCTTTCACCCCGAGGACCCGGGTTCGATTCCCGGCCAGGGCTTGGCATTTTCACACACTATAAATCATCCCATCTGCATTAGCCCAAGTGTGCTCAATAGTTGGACATTTAATACCAAAAAAATTCATTAACTTGAAATCTCAGTCAGAAAATGTTTCCCAAATTTGTACTTCCTCTTGGAAGTTCCTGGCAATCGAAAATTTTCCTTATCTTTACTAGTTTTGTTCCTAGGCCGGTTCTGGCTATTTTGAGGTGTGCACTACAAAGTGGATGTTCTACTGCTGTAGGGCATGATCTCATATCTCTTGCTATGCGTATGCATGTCAATCTTTGTACTTTGTCTAATGGACTCCTAACTGTACTTAACTTGGTTATACCAGCCCAAGTTACTGCGCCATGTATGATAGCTGGTCTTATTATCATCGTGTACATCCATCTGAGAATGCAAGGATGGCATCCCCATGTTTTCCTGCTATTCTTCTGCACACCATTACGGCCAAGTGACTTGGACCTGCATAGAGGCCCTTTATCCAGTATCAGTCTTAGATATTTAACTTCTGACTTTCATTCTAACTGCGTCCAATCTAATAATCAAATACCTCTCAGATTCAGGAGCTTAGTTCTCCTAGTAAATGAAACTAACATGGTTTTTGTTGGGGTTACATTCATTTCACTCTATTGCCACTACCTTATTACTGCGTTTATATTGTAATATGTCACAAAGGGTTCCTTCAAACTTGCCTCTGGCTATTATGATAATGTCGTCGGCACAATCAAAACAGGTTAATCCTTTCTCGGTCAACTGCCCATGTAGCTCATCACATATCTGGCATACTCATCAAAGGTGACAGAACCCTTCCTTGTGGGCATCCTTTACCTGCACAGTCTTGGATGGTGTTTCCTAACACCATTGTTTCTGAGTAGTCAGTATATTGCACATCCATCTGGATGTACCCTGTCTACTCCTTCTTCCAAGGCTCTTTTGACAGCCTCATGAAAGGTACTGCCAGATGTGGTAAGCGAAAAGCAACTGGGGCTTGAACTAAGAACCTTCAGGTGCGCAGTAGACTGACCGATGCTTTAGATACTTCGACCACCGAGCCCCAGTGGAAAGGTTTAATTACCTCTGATAAAGGCAGAGGGATATGCAGTGACTTCACTGAATTAAATATTGTCAACACCACTACATCAATCTGTTGTTAGTATTTGCTCATGGAATTTTAATAAATTCATATATATTGGATGAAGTGTTAAATAACGTGTTTCTCTGACTTATATAATGTATGTTTTCAAATAGAAAGTAAATTTTATTTGTCAACTAATTTAATACACTTTTACAGCACATTCACATTCATTTTGATAAAAAGTTAAATTACTACTAACTAATTTTACCAAGATTTAATTTTACTGATTAGGCTACCATGGAAATCCCATGGTAAAATTTTTCAATGCAAGTACATAAATAGTATAAATATATTATTCATGAAACAAATATTTTTTTTCAATATTTGTGTGTTTTTGAAATTTTCATCCCTTAAATGTTTGTATATGTTGAAAATTTTATTTTTGGTAGTGATGTGGTCTTGATGTGATTGTGTTTCAGGTTAAAGTATATACAAATCTGAATAAAATGGTGGAATTTTCAGAGTTCTAAGTTTAATGGTTTTTTAATTAAGAACTATTAGAAGAGTTCAAAACATGGTAGCATTCACACAATTTTTTTGTTTTTGAAAATTAATAATTCCAAAACTGAAAACCCAAAAAGTCTAAAACTTTGTATTTTTCTTATGATTAGGATTATGACCTATTCTTCCCATCAGTGGTCTATCAACTCACCTCATAAAGGCAAGTGACTTCAACTAGCCTTTATGAGGTGAGTTGATAGACCACTGACGGGAAGAATAGGTCATAATCCTAATCATTTGAATATGTGGTCCGGTGGCTATGTTACAATAATATTTTTCTTAATACTAGTGAGAAGAATAAATATTTTTATAGTAATCTAAAGTGTAAGGTTTAAAATTATTTTTAAATCAGTTGAATTGATGTGGAATGACCAAACACCATAACCTTCTTGGCACTTAGAATTTGTTTGGCTATTTTGGTTTTGATGGGAACTGGAAGTGAGGCCATTTGAGTGAATGGCGTTCTTCATGTTACCATAAACCTCGGTTACATATGTAAATTTTAATAGGCCAGACATTCAAAAATTACACTATGAACCTCATTCTTGGCAGGATCGTTAATTTTGTCACACAAATTAACAGTAAATGACTCCAGTGACTCGCTGTTAGCGTCAGACTGGAACAAAGTAATGGGAATGTCAATGGTAGCAGTGGAATGGAAATGAGCGACTCATCAGATTAAAACGTTCTTTACTTTCTGAATGATCGTCGTAATTATACAGCTGTAGTAAAGCTGCTGTGTATGACATTGTGTTATAGTATTTGAAGAAATTTTATAACTTGTAATTTTGTGAGTGTTTTGCATGTAATTTCTTTATATTGTTTGTTTTTATATGGTAAAATCTCTTTGAAGCTAAATATTTATAATCATGTGTATAATTTTTCTAAAAAAAAGTCACTTTATGAAGTAATGTTATATCTGTGTTTCTTGCAGTGATACAGATTCATCAGGGATTAAGGCAGTATTTTGTACATCTCTGGATGGGGTACCTGCTTGTTTGACAATAAGAGATGAAGATATTAACACTAAGGTAATATTGAAAGACGTTCAAGGAAATGCAAATGTTCTAATATCATCAACTGAATATAGTAATATACTTGTGCAGACCAGTCATAATATGATAGATTTTCGTCAAAACAACACAAGATCTTCTTTAAGCGCTATTGATCTGACAGTACCCACTAAGAAAAAAGTGAGGAGTAATGATGACATTGAAAATCAGGAAATTAAATGTGTTAAAAGACAAAAACAGCAACACATACATCAAAGTGAAGTGGAGTTGAATGGAAATATTTATTTACAGAGTACAGTGAAAATAGCTACAAACAATAGTGAATTAAATGAAGATACCGAAAATTATGTGTTAAACTCGTCACAACATCTTGAAAATTTAACCAAGTTTTCTTCAGGTAATATGGAACTAACAGAAGCCATTGGAAATTATGGAATCAACTCACTTGACCAAGTTCGTAATTTAACAAGACTTTCTACAAACAATATGGAATTAACAGAAGCTATTGGAAATAATTATGGAACTAACTCATTTGACCAAGTTTGTAATTCAACAAAACTGTCAACAAACAATATGGAATTGACAGAAGCCATTGGAAATTATAGAATTAACACACTTGACCAAGTTCGTAATTCAACAAGACTGTCAACAAACAATATGGAATTGACAGAAGCCATTGGAAATTATGGAATTAATTCACTGGACCAAGTTCGTAATTCAACGAGACTGTCAACAAACAATATGGAATTGACAGAAGCCATTGGAAATAATTATAGAATTAATTCATTTGACCAAGACCATAATTCAACGAGGCTGTCAACAAACAATATGGAATTAACAGAAGCTATTGGAAATTATGGAATTAACTCACTTGACCCAGTTCGGAATTCAACAAGACTGTCAACAAACAATATGGAATTGACAGAAGCCATTGGAAATAATTATAGAATTAATTCATTTGACCAAGACCATAATTCAACGAGGCTGTCAACAAACAATATGGAATTAACAGAAGCCATTGGAAACTGTGGAATCAGCTCACTTGAACAAATTCAGAATCCAACGAGACTGTCTACAAACAGTATGGAATTAACAGAAGCCTTTGGAAAATATGGAATTAATTCATTTGATGACATTTCAAATTCATCTACAAACAACATTGAATTAACTGAAACTATAGAAAATTGTGTGCTCAGCTCAGTTAATCAAGTCCCAAACCCAAGACTATCCACAAACAACATGGAATTAACAGAAGCTAGAAATTATAATATCAACTCAATTGATCAAGATCAAAATCTAGCAAGTCTGTCTACAAACAATATGGAATCAGCAGAAGCTATTGAAAATTGTGGACCCAATTCAGTTAATCAAATCACAAATTCAAGACTATCCACAAACAACATGGAATTAACAGAAGCTATTATAAATTATAATATCAACTTAATTGATCAACATTCAAATTTAACTAGACTATCTACAAAGAATGTGGATTTAACAGAAGTTATTGAAAATTGTGGACCCAGTTCAATTAATCCAAATCTCAATTCAACAAGGCTGTCTACAGACAGTGTGGAATTAACAAAAGCTATTGAAAATTATGGTCCCAATTCATTTAATTTAGATGTAAGTCCAGCAAAACTGTCCACATACGTGCAATTAACAGAAATTATTTCAAGTAATCAAGATCTAAATTCAACAATGCTATCTGGAGCTGATATAGAATTAACAGAAGCTATTGATAATTGTGAACCCAGTTCAGTTAATCCAGATATAAATTCAACAGGACTTTGTCTACAAGACAAATTGTCTACAAACAATTTGGAATTAACAGAAGCCATTGAAAATTGTAGACCCAGTTCAATTAATGCAGATGTAAGTCCAACAAGACTGTCCACAGATGATATGCAGTTAACAGAAGTTATAGATAAATGTGGACCCAGTTCAAATAATCAAGATGTAAATTCAACAAGGCTATCTAGAGACAATGTGGAATTAACAGAAGCTATTGACGATTGTGGATCCAAATCTATTAATCCAGATATAACTTCAACAAGGCTATCTACAGATAATTTGGAATTAACAGAAGCTATTGATAATTGTGAACTCAATTCAGTTAATCCAGTTATAAATTCAACAAGACTATCTACAGACAATTTGGAATTAACAGAAGCTATTGATAATTGTGGAACTAACTCAATTAATTTGATTACAGTTCAGAATAGTTCAGGTAAGCCAAACATCTCAGTAAACAATAAACAGTTAGAAAACTTAGATGAAATAAGTAATTGCAATAGTGTTGACCAAAATATGTTAATTGATAAGACAACTACTTCTGAAAATCAGTCGATCACAGAAAATGTATTGAGCGTATCGACAAAACATTGGAGTGTTACAGACAAGAAAGCAGATTGGGGAAAGGTAAAAACACAAGGAGTAACAAGTGAAGATAATATTTATACAGAAGCTGAGTCAAGCATTAGCGTGATAAATCACGATAATAATGTCAATTTAAATAGTACACATACATACCTAGAAACAAGTAAAAAAGTTATTTCTATTACAAAAAGTTCAATTGAAGAAAATTTTAGTTTACAGTTAGATGCCTCAACTAGTATTCCAGAAAAGAATTGGGTACTCGTAAAAAACATTAGTGAAGATGTAGGTGAGGCTACGTATACTATGAGTAAAAGTCCAGTGTACAAACAGCCAGTACATGAAAATTATAAGATTAACTTCAAAAATATAACTCAAAGATCAAATAATAAAAATAATAGCACATTAAGCGCAACAAAAATGCAAAACGAAAGACTAAACTCTTCTTACGTTTTAGATAATTCTGTTGTAAACACAATAAAATCAAAGGTAATTAATGAAGGTCTATTTATTTCTGATTCACAAGAGGATGTTGAAAATAAAGACCCGGTATTGAATGAAGTAGTTGAAGAATTGGAATTGACTGGTAAATCAAGTAAAGTTTATAAAAGTGAAAATGGTACAGTTTTACCTAATGATATGAGGACTGATGATTCTTCAATGTACAAAATTGAACGAACGCTACCATCTGCAGAAGAAAATAAAACTACTTGCAATATGGAAAAGTTGCAAAGTTTTGACCAATCTACAAGTGAAAATTTCATTACTGATGACAGTCACTTATCCAGCATCATCATTGAAAATGATTCCAGAAATGTTAGCAGTTCAATGGCATCTTTGTGTCTTACGGAGAGTGCAGTCGTCGATGAAGAAGTCATGACACTAGAAAGTTTGTCTTTGGGACCAAAAGTTACATCACGAAAATCATTAGGAAAAATATCTGAAAAGAAAATCAGTTCAGGTAAGAATTATTTTAAAAGTACTTTGGATTAATAAAAATAGTTCTGAACTAGGATGGTATGAGGAAAGGGATGCTAGTGGAATGGTAGGTACTCTGAAACCATTATTTGCAATTCTTTAAAAACTTGTATTATCCATGCAAATGAGAGAGCGCCACAAATTCAAAAAATAATAGTGGCAAACAGCTGTCTCACTGACGTAATGGAAGTGAATTCCCAACAATATATTTGTATTTTACACTTTTTTTAAATCTTATTTTATCATCACAGTCAGCCTAGAAATAGAAATAGCAGTGGTGTATCGAGTGGTTGAAAAACGTGGCAATTTTCCGTATGTTAATTTGCTGGATGTATTAAGGGTTTCGTCAATAGAGGACCTTAAAAACGATCTCTTCTGAATGCTGATCTTAAAGAGTTAATTTTTCTTATAGCAAAATCTTTATTGGTGTCAGCGTCAACCTCCTTCAGTTTTTCAACTATGACTGCGTATGCCAAGTTCCTTAAATTTCTATTACTATAATTTTTTATTTGACTCCACAGACAAGGATGTGTTTTATAAATTATTGAACAAATGTTTTAGAGTAATTTCGCATATCACATATTTTTTTTAAACAATAGTAAACACTAAAAATAAATGTAAATCACAAAAAAACTATAAATGTAAATTAAAAGCAGATTTCCAGCAGCAGTTAGACAAAGAGAACGAAGCTCGCAGCTGATACGACGCACAAGCTACTAAGTGAAGCATACAAAACCAAGTGAAATCAAACCACTGTTGATTCACAGCGACATGTTTGTGCATACAAGTTTCACACAAATCTTATGCCTAAACGTAGAAAACTGTTTGTGCAAACAAATTGGAGCCAACATATTTCATGCGTCTAGTGATGACACATGTTTCATACAAAATGCTAGATGTAAGTTTGTACAAACATTTTAGGCTACTCTAACTTGTTTGCCGACTTGTATGTGCAAGCATTTCTGTTCATCATTTCTTGTAGTGTAGTTACAATTCATGTTGGTGCCAACAAACTGGAAAAAGTAATCTCATCCTACATATTTGAGTGTGTAGGGACGAAGTCTATTTTGATTGTGCAAACACATGTGTCATATAGATCTACGCGTGTAGGGTAGCCATAAGAGAATAATTTTGTAGTGACAAAATTAACAGGAATTAGCTGAAAATTTGTTACCATGGTAACAGTGAATAATTTTACTTAATTTATGATGTCAAGTAATTTTGTTTTGAACAGTACTTGTGCAGAAAATAAAGTCATATACAGTATACTGGAGATATTTTTTTTTAATTTATTCAAATTTCATAGGTGTGTTATTTATGTAGCCTATATTTATTTTATTTTATTTATTTTAGGAATTGCAGAGAAAAGGAAGTTGTTGCAAATGGAAGAAGAAGAAAATGAAAATGAAAAAATTAAAGAAAATCCACCATACCATCATTCTAAATTTGAAACAAAAAATGAAAAGTCCCCACAAATTCTTTGCATCAGAAACAATGTTTACGTTAGTATTCCAAATTCCAAAAATAATTCACCCATACTTTCTGTTTCAAATGAAGAAGCGATGGAAGACAACTCTTTAAATAATGACATCGATATTGACAGTGGTCATTCAAGAAAGACACCTCAAGATGCAAAGCCTGATAGAATTAAAATATTGATAAATGACCAAATATTTGACGAAGATATCTCAGTAAATAAAAATAATGTGCTGCAAGATAAAGGCAGAGATGCGAGCACAGATAGATTGAAACTGTCAGAGAAGATTCACAAATCTCTGTTATCTCCCATTTACAATAGCGAAGGTGATACAGTTCCTAAGGAGGATAAATTGATAGGAGAACATGACAAAAGTGGACTGAAACGAATATCGAGTTTTGAAAACAAAAATGAAGAAAATCTAGTAACAAACAATAAAAAGATGAGAAGGACAGAATTGTTCTGTAAACCTCACATACGCACTATCTCAGACCAGAGGTGTTCATTGCCATTACGTACAAACACTCACAGGGCGAGATTTAGTTGTGCAAGAAAAAGTGTTGTGTCAAGATCGTACAACTTTGATTCTGTACTAAGGTAAGATATCTATATACATGTATCATTTTTAATTCATTGTAACTTAAAATTATATTCGTAATTTATATCAGTAAATTACATTACATTCATTTACAGTTATTACCAGAGAAAATGGTCTAGTTCCAAGAGTCAACAAATACCACAAAGTGTGTGATATTTCAATTAATTTGCCTATTTTAACTTTTATTACCAGAGAAAGTGGTCTAGTTCAAGCAGTCAACAAATACTTCAAAGTGTTTGATATTTCAATTAATTTGCCAATTTTAACTTTTATTACCAGAGAAAATGGTTTAGTTCCAATACTTAACAAATATTTCAAAGTGTTGAACTATTTCACTCAAGCCAAAATAGATCAGTTATTTGCCTATTTTAACTTTTATTACCATAGAAAATGGTCTAGTTCCAATAGAAGTGCAGTGGTACTCTGGTTAACTGTCTGAATTCATTCCAGAACTAAGACTGTTATCTGAGCAGACTGCTGTGCGAGTCAGCATTTACAATAGAGGCTTATGGAAAACATTTTAATTGGTTGCATAGAAAAAAATATTGAGTACTCACTATTAATATGTCAAAGATGAAGAATGAAGAAAATTAACAGAATGACATCACATTATTTTAACTAAATTCATAATGATGTAATTATGTCACATATTGACATACAGGACAAATCTATACTGTATATTTATTTAGTTCATAATGTAGTTTTTTTAGTTCAATAGTCAAAGTTTGCCTTTTACTTCCAATACCATAAGCACTTGTTTTAGAAAATATTCCCAAAAAAATTTTAAAAACAGGATTTAAACAATAATTTGAAACACACACAAAGACACTTAATGCTTTGTTAAATAACACGATAATATTATAACTGTTTAAATTTTTTAACCATCTAACATTTTTTTGTGTTTAATGTGCACACTTGGGCTAATGCAGACGATGGGATGATTTATAGCTTATGAAAATGCCAAGCCTTGGCCGGGAATCGAACCCGGGTCCTCGGTGTGAAAGCCTAGTACGCTATCAACTAGACCACCGAGGCGGCTCTTAACCATCTAACAAATGTAACACACAGTAAAAGAGTTGATGACACACTAAATAAAATTATATATGATAAGAGAAAAGGAAATCAGAGTGTGCATTCTGAGAACCAATAACTAAGAAATATTATGCAAGTTATTGCCCTACAAAACCCATCAATCAAAGGTTGTTTGTGTTAGCTCAGCACAATGTTATTTCTATATTTAAGCATGTGCTTAGAAATAATTTAACAAAATGAAAATATTCTTATAATATGTTCAGCCCTTTATCTGAAACCTAAACTGTTATGATTGGCCTACAAAACCCATCAATCAAAGGTTTGTGTGTGTTAGCACAATGGTATTTCTATATTTACGCATGTGCTTAGAAATAGTTTGACAAAATGAAAACATCCTTATATGTTCAGCCCTTTATCTGAAACCTAAACTGTTATGATTGCCCTACAAAACCCATCAATCAAAGGTTTGTTTGTGTTAGCTCAGCACAATGGTATTTCTATATTTACGCATGTGCTTAGAAATAGTTTAACAAAATGAAAACATCCTTATATGTTCAGCCCTTTATCTGAAACCTAAACTGTTATGATTGCCCTACAAAACCCATCAATCAAAGGTTTGTTTGTGTTAGCTCAGCACAATGGTATTTCTATATTTAAGCATGTGCTTAGAAATAGTTTAACAAAATGAAAACATCGTTATATGTTCAGCCCTTTATCTGAAACCTAAACTGTTATGATTGCCCTACAAAACCCATCAATCAAAGGTTTGTTTGTGTTAGCTCAGCACAATGGTATTTCTATATTTAAGCATGTGCTTAGAAATAGTTTAACAAAATGAAAACATCCTTATATGTTCAGCCCTTTATCTGAAACCTAAACTGTTATGATTGCCCTACAAAACCCATCAATCAAAGGTTTGTTTGTGTTAGCTCAGCACAATGGTATTTCTATATTTACGCATGTGCTTAGAAATAGTTTAACAAAATGAAAACATCCTTATATGTTCAGCCCTTTATCTGAAACCTAAACTGTTATGATTGCCCTACAAAACCCATCAATCAAAGGTTTGTTTGTGTTAGCTCAGCACAATGGTATTTCTATATTTAAGCATGTGCTTAGAAATAGTTTAACAAAATGAAAACATCGTTATATGTTCAGCCCTTTATCTGAAACCTAAACTGTTATGATTGCCCTACAAAACCCATCAATCAAAGGTTTGTTTGTGTTAGCTCAGCACAATGGTATTTCTATATTTAAGCATGTGCTTAGAAATAATTTAACAAAATGAAAACATCGTTATATGTTCAGCCCTTTATCTGAAACCTAAACTGTTATGATTGCCCTACAAAACCCATCAATCAAAGGTTTGTTTGTGTTAGCTCAGCACAATGGTATTTCTATATTTACGCATGTGCTTAGAAATAGTTTAACAAAATGAAAACATTCTTATAATATGTTCAGCCCTTTATCTGAAACCTAAACTGTTATGCGGTTCATTTTTCATTCCGTGAATTAGACCGTTGTCCAGGTGACATAAGCCATTGTATCACTGTACTTCAAAGTGTTTGATAGATCAGTTATTTTGCCTATTGTATCTTTTCAGCTACAGTACTTTAATTCAGATTGTCCCAATTACTTGTTTTGGAAATTTTCATATGGAAAAAGCATAAATTATGTAGAAATTATTTTGAAATTTTTTTTTTAAATAATCTTAACTTGTAAGAAATATTGAGTCTCAATTCTCAAAAATAGATTACTGTTATCATATTTCAAGACAAAGTACAAAAACACAATAATAGTTATTTGTAAAAATATATTTACTGTAGTTGTAGGTTATAAGTCCACTCAAAAATATTTTTAATTTGTAAGGGTTTTTTCTGTTGTATTGTATATATTATAAAAACAGTTGAAAGTAAAATATTACAAATATTGAAAGAATATTCAAAAATTTTGAAAGTAAAATTTGTTATTTTTTTGTAATTGATTCTGTTCTTTTTAATTTTGATCACAGTCTATATTTCTCCTGTTAGGCATTTGGCCAGGATTTATGAAAAAATTATTCTATATTTGAGGCCACTATAACCAAATTTGACTATTTATTTTTACATTTAAAAGATATTTGTTTAGGAGCTAACATTTTTGGTAATGTTGAATATTTATTTCATTGAAAAAATGAATAGACCTTGAAGGTTTTCCTGTCTAATCTTTTAATGAATCGAGATAAGAATTTTGTCCTGTAAATTTAATTAGTTGCAACGTTTTACTCGATTTACTAATTCAAAATGATTATCAGATATTAAAAATTTTCATTAGGCTGTATTTTTTTTGCTAAGGTATAAAAACAAACTACATAAATATAAAGTTTTTAAAACCCAAAGTGAACACCTGCAGTCTTAGCCTAAATTTTTTAGGACACTGGGCACATATAATTACTCTAATATCATTTTTATTTTTTTATTTTTTTTTTTTTAACTGGACATGTGTTTATTAATTTTATGCTTTCAAATTTCCAAAGCTTAAAACTCTATTTTCAGTACAAAAATTATATTTAATAAAGAAAAGTCAGCAATATTGTTTCCTAAATTTTAAAAATATGTCTTTATTTACAAATAACAATATTGTTAAAGGAAACCAGTTCCTTATCTTAACCCTTAGCTGACCACACACATGAAAATAATTTTTTTCAAATACATTTCTAATAAAATCTCTTAGTTATACCTTAAATTAATAGAAAATATAATAATTAAAATTTTTTTTAAAAAAGGGGGGGTTTTACAGCCCTGGTACTTTTGAGTACCGTTGGTCTGTCATAAGGCTTTAATGATGTATATAGATTTTACCATTGGTTTAACCTACTAATCTTACTACTTTTTCAAAACAATGTATATAAGACCTTAGTTTTTAGATAATAATAAGTGACTTTAGACAAACTCCAAATTTTATTTTTACAATTACTAGGATATTTATTATCCAGTACTTTTGAATTATTAGAACATTACAAAAGTTTCCTCTCATTTCTGTTATTTTCTCAATTTTTTTTGTATTGGTAAGGAAAATAATATATTTTTTTACATAAAATTCTTGTAGACTTATGATTACAATAATACTATGCCATACTTCTCATTACATTATCTACTAATTATAAATTAAACTAATATAAAAGGTAAACATAATTAATATTTGACACACAAATAACTGAATTTTATGAAAAAAAAACATTATTTCAATTTAAAGGGTTTAGAATTAAATACACACAACAAAATATGACACCTTACATTTCATGGTAATCTCGAAAACAGTTCTTTTTTTCATTACAACATAAAAATACACCGCAATGGCTACACTGACTATGTGGACGAGACTGAATTTTGTTCACACTGCACAATTCACAACGACTCTTTTATCTGTAAAACTGGCCAATGAACATATTATTACTGAAATAAAAAGTTAAAACTGGTATCCCATTATCATGTTAATTCCAATGAAAGCATATAACTCTTTGAGTGTCAAACACAGAATTTTATTATTTTGAGTACCATACAAATTACTTTGACAAACAATATTTTCAAGTGTTTCACTAACCATTTCAACAAAAACATCAGTTGCTGTTTTACAACTGGCAAACATATTATTATCTGCTCCTACTGGTAAATTATAATCAACAATTTCCGTGGTTTTGTCAACTTTTTTCCACCTCCTGTTTATTTCAGGGGACTTATTTTGTTTTTTATCGATAAAACTAGATTTTGAGGGTTCACATTATTTTCAACTGATATTGTGGATATGACATTTTCATTAAGCCTACTAATTTTATTTGAATCTTCATCAGTAATTTGGTCAAGTATATTAGTGTCAATATTACTCTGTAAATATTGTCTAACTGTAGCGACTTCTGAATCAGAAACTAAATCAAGAGTTTGTAGGCTTATGAGTGTTATCATTATTAATTATTCTACTATTTTCAGTATCTTCATCCTCTTCCTCCGTATCAGTGAAAATATCATTATCTAATGACAATTCTGTATCTAGAACTTGAAGTAGTTGGTCATCAGTCAAATAACTATCCATATTTTATTCATAAACTATCTAGGCCTAATCTTTATAACATAAAAATAAAACTAATATGTATAAACCTAAGCAAATTAATTAAATTAACAACATAAACATATTTTAACTACTTATTTTTTTATAATTACAAATTAGATAGCTGTTATTATTATGTTTATTTATTTCCTAAAAACAAAAATGTAGTATGTTCTATGTTATGCTACACCCTATGTATGACCCATCGGTACTTCTGAGTCCACCTAACTTTTACACAGTTTTCACAAACAAAACTCAAGTAATCACACTAAAAACTAAACAAAAGCACAGTTAGAACTACTGGAAATTATAAAATAAAGAAACTTGAATCGTTTTACACATTCAAAAAGTTAAAACTGTAAACAAACCTTACAGATAAACAAACCCACAAAACACATGGCAACATGAAGTTTAACTAACTACAGCTGATTATTTAGTGTTGCCAACATACCAAATGCAATATTCCCTTAACGAATAAAGGTACTGAAATGTACCAACCGGCTTACAAACCTTTTCAGTAATAATATGACAAGTTATAACAATAAAATGAAGGCGGTACTTATCAGTACCGTCGGTCAGCTACGGGTTAAGACTAGTCTTAACTTGACAATATAAAAACATACAGTCTTCAAATTATTACATGCAGAATTGTTAGTAGGTTCTATCTTATACTAGTGTTCTTAGTTTTTGTATGAAATGGAGAAAACTATTATGTCAAAGCTTTTTGAAAGCAAAACATTCAGGTAGGATAAAATATGTTCACACTGTATCATTTAAAACCATTGTGTTTATAAAAGATTTTTGATTTTTAAAATCAAGACAAGTTTACAAAAAATAATATATTACAAAGCATAGAGTGAAATTTAATCAAACTATTAATTTATGTATTTTAGAGAAAAATGGGCTTTGAAGGAAATATCCAAAGGTGTGTGGTCAGTTGAGTTGCTACCTGAAACTTTGTATCTGATTATGCATTCTGATTTAACAAACACTTTCACAAAATTTACTCTTGAGGAACATAAAAAAGGTATAAATTATTATCTATTTATTATTATTATTATTATTAGCAGTAATTTGTAACTAGTGTAAAATTGTTTTCCTTGGCCTAACATGCTAATAAAACTCTAAAATTTAGTGACCAACAATATCTTATGTTCATTAATTTCACTGGTAGTACAATTAGTAGCGTTTGGTTACACACTCAACCATGTGATATCTAAGTTGTATTACTCACACACAAAACATCAGTCTTTGTAATTCTTTCATTACCAATAGGTAGCCTACTTTAATAACGTGTTTTTAAAAGAGCATGGACTTCCACCACTCTCCTTGGCCCTCCCTCAGCAAGATTATCGTATTTTACAGGCAATAAGATGCATTTTTTCTTCGAAAAATTGCCTCCAAAATTCAGGTGCATCTTATTCTTAAAATTAATATAAAAATGTTCATTGTTTGATTTAAAATTCCTGCCAGTCTGAATAAAAATCGCCATTTATTTGATTCTGTGGGATTCAACTGGCAGCAGCTGTGCATTTTTTTTTTTTTTAACGTCTGACTATTATGCACACTTGGGCTAATGCTGACAATGGGATGATTTATATCGTATGAAAATGCCAAGCCCTGCCTGGGAATCAAACCCGGGTCTTCTGGGTGAAAACCTAGTACGTTATCAACTAGGCCACCGAGGTGGCTTTGTTCTAGGTCAGGGGTCTCCAAACTTTCCAGCCTTAGGGCCATACTGATTACTCCAGTAAGTTCCGAGGGCCAAAACCATGTTATCATTGTTGCCGGTGGTAAAAAGTGAAATAGTTCACTGATGAAAGAAAAAGTACGCAACGTTTAAAAACAGTGCAGTGATATAATTAAGAACAAATATCAAAACTCATCTTTGTTGGAATTTTATAAGTCTTCCACTGACACAATTTGATAATTTGCATAAATTTGCTCGTGGGCTGTTTTCTGTTTTTGGTACTACTTATTTGTGTGAGAAGACCTTCTCCAAAATGAAGTACACAAAAAATGTTTACAGATCTAAATTAACTGATGAGCATCTTAAATCTCTTTTAATAATTGGTACAAGTAAAATTAGTCCACAACTATAAACTATTGTCAGTGGAAAATCTCAATTACATAAATCTCATTAGTATTTCATATGTCATTATGCTTGTTATAATTTATGTTTTTATTTAAAATGTATAAAATGTTAGTTGGATTCATTTCAATAATTTGTTAGTTATTATATACTGAAGTTAAATTTTCTGCATATTATACATGTCTTTACTCATTACAATTCTGTGTTTCTTTATCCAACTTATCACAAAAACAATAACAATAAGCCTACAACAATGTGATGAGTAGTTAGCCCATGACCATATCAATGTAGATGTCATATTAATAATTATTCAACATAAAATTAGAATACTTCAGTAAACTAAATTTAATTTGCTATAAAAAATGTGTTCTCTAAAAGGAGTTTTCAAGTATGCTAGCTCTCCGCGGGCCGGACAAAATATGTCCGCGGGCCGGATGTGGCCCTCGGGCCGTAGTTTGGAGACCTCTGTTCTAGGTCAAGAGGCCGAGAAGCGATAAGCAGCAGTGCACCGATGCAACAAACATGAGTTGCGAGGATTTCAGAAGCTTGCTAACACACTTTCCCTCCTGCCCCACCATCACAAACCCAGAACACTGTCTAGCCTATGATGCGTCATTGCAGTCGATGGTGCCAATGAACTTGAATTGAAAGTGATTTGTGTTATTCGTAACAGTACAATATATTTTTGTTAGTAGCTAGTTTCATAGTGGAAAAAAATAAACTATGATTTTTTTTTTAATCTGGCTTTGCAATCTAATAATAAAATGACAAAAACTTTTTTTTTTAAATTGCTTTAAAATTAAGGTGCTTCTTATTAGTCCATAAAATATGGTAGTTACAAACCTTTTACTTTATTAATTTTTCTGAATAAAACGGAAAAAAGCCTTTGTTGGCATTTTCATTTGTGAAAATTGAGATTTGCATAGTAGGCTAATATATTGGATAATAAACCATGTTTAAATTGTTTGAAGCAATAATTTTATTTATTAAAAAAAATAGTTTAGTAATACAATTGCATTTTCATACGCATGTTACACCGTTACCTGTCTGCCAAATGTACTGAAGGAATGAAAAAACAAATGACAAGTTATTGACAACCAAGAATGCACAAGTTGAATTTTATGTAACAATTCATAATTGTTTACATTAGTGATTTTTAAAAATTTATTTTAAGGCGAAAAGCACACTGAGGCTATTATCGCCTCCCTAAATGTAAGTGTGAGTGTAAAGTGTTAAAGTAGTAAATGTAGTGTTGTAAGTGTGTGTTAGACTCGGGTACAGCAAGGGATGTCTAAATCTTCTCAATAGCTGCAGTTAGTCTGCACCCCCTGCAGGAGTTTACATTCATAGTTGTTGTGTTACTAATAATGTAATACATGTGAGCTTATTTATAAGTAAATTTGAATTAAATAAGTTAAACAATTTAGCTACTCCTAACTTAATTTTTTTGGAGATGTAAAATTATTTTTAAATATAAGAGCTTTTACCAATTTACTCCCAAAAGTGACAATATTGACTTGAAATATTTCAAAAACTGATTAATCGGTTGACACTGACCTAGATTTGTTATTGTAAATACTGGTTATAAATCAAGGGTTTATGAATATGCCAGAAACAATGACACAATCACCATAGTGAAGGTTTTCAAGCTACCCATGACCAAAAAAGTGCATTAAAATCAGTTGGTTGTTTTTTTTATTCAATCTTATATCACAATTTGCTTTGCCCATTGGGTACACACAATCAATTTTTTCTTCCTACTTGTTTATCTAATACTGTGCTATACCAACACATCAGTGATAATTCACCATTTATTTTTTTCCTTTCTAAAATTTGTAATATGTGGATGCATGTATTTTTAGTTTTTGTTTACGTTTTCTTGTCTATTATTCTGGGTGACATGTTTTATTATGTTTTTTAGTGAGTTCTAAATGGAAACATACGTTTGTGAATAAAAAAAATTAAAAGTTTCGAGTGTATAATAAAGACAAATCACACCAAAGAATTTGTAACAGTTTGAAAGACAATAAAATCAGTAATTGACAATGTAAGGAAAATGCCATTGTTTCTGCAAGTTGTACTTAGTAGTAGTTGTAATACAGTTTGTTTTGTGTCCAATAAAAACCTCTTAAAGTTAAAAGTTATTTTTAAAGCCGTACAAGTTTTCCTTTCCGTGTGTAGAAAGCTTCGTTCGGCCATTTTTTTTTAAGTCTGTCTAGGGCCCTGTCTCGAGATGGCTGAATAAGAGGGTCTACTGCAATTTTGAAATTTAATTTTTTTCACTTGTAACTTTTATACTTTATGCCAGTTAGACTAATCAGGACAAAGGATCAGCATAAACGGTAAGAGTAAAGCATCATTAATAATTGCAGCTCGAATTAAGAACCTTGAGGCGCACAATTCAGACACAGCAGACTGATCTGTGCCTTACCACATTAACAAGTGAGCCCCTTGAAATTTTATATCCATTTATACTTTGTACCTACCTACCTTTATAAAATACCCTTTCTACCTACAGAGATGATTTATTTTATTGGCATTTGTTCACCTCAGTTCGAAATTTTTTAAATTAGTCAAGGGTCCAGTCCAGAGACGGCCGAACTAGAAGAAATTACTATATTGCTATTTTGAAATTTCAAACCAAATCATATCTTGTAGTTACCTAGCAAGAGCAGTAAATTCTTCAAGATACAAACTGGAAACTGTTCTTTTATAATAAATTAGATTTTTTTATATATTTGCAGATGATTGTAATACTTTTTTATTTTTTTATAACTAATGCTATCGCTTATTACAGACAAAGAAACTCCATGGAACACGTACGCAGTGACTAGTATCCAGCAAGAGTTATCCACAAACCTGACTTCTTCTTTCTCGTCATCTGGAGTTGTCCATTTTTTAAACCAGATAGAGCCTTTTATTCTTCAAACAAAAAATTTTGCTAAAGAATTAAGGATTCTTTGTATTTTCTGTTGCGCCAAAATAACAAACAACATGTAAGTTTTTATCAATAATAATTAATTATTATTCATGCTACATATTGGACAATAGTGCATCTCTTCCATTTCTAACTTTTCTATTTTGAGCAGAGATGCAGGCTTGGTTCATGGTACTGTTTATTGATTCTCCCATGAATTACAAAGTCATTTATTTTCTTCAACACAGCAGAAATTCATCGCAGAATTGTGCAAGGGCTGTTGGTTTAAGGCAGTGGTTGTGTGTTGTCATTGATCAAAACAACTCCAGAAGGCTTCTTATAGTTTAGATCAGGGGTCTCCAAACTTTCCAGCCTTAGGGCCATACTGATTACTCCAGTAAGTTCCGAGGGCCAAAACCATATTATCATTGTTGCCGGTGGTAAAAAGTGAAATAGTCCACTGATAAAAAAAAAAGTCCAAAAAAGTACGCAACGTTTAAAAAAGGCTGCAAATCAGACTAAAGTCCGCAAAACGGCAACACTGCATATTATTAATTTTCCTGTCATTGTCTGTAATTTCTAGATTAGTCGTAGAGTACAAGCCATGAGGAGTAACGTGACACGACTGTTTTCTGTTTTTGGTACTACTTATTTGTGTGAGAAGACCTTCTCCAAAATGAAGTACACAAAAAATGTTTACAGATCTAAATTAACTGATGAGCATCTTAAATCTCTTTTAATAATTGGTGCAAGTAAAATTAGTCCACAACTACAAACTATTGTCAGTGGAAAATCTCAATTACATAAATCTCATTAGTATTTCATATGTCATTATGCTTGTTATAAGTTATGTTTTTATTTAAAATGTATAAAATGTTAGTTGGATTCATTTCAATAATTTGTTAGTTATTATATACTGAAGTTAAATTTTCTGCATATTATACATGTCTTTACTCATTACAATTCTGTGTTTCTTTATCCAACTTATCACAAAAACAATAACAATAAGCCTACAACAATGTTATGAGTAGTTAGCCCATGACCATATCAATGTAGATGTCATATTAATAATTATTCAACATAAAATTAGAATACTTCAGTAAACTAAATTTAATTTGCTATAAAAAATATGTTCTCTAAAAGGAGTTTTCAAGTATGCTAGCTCTCCGCGGGCCGGACCAAATATGTCCGCGGGCCGGATGTGGCCCTCGAGCCGTAGTTTGGAGACCCCTGGTTTAGATAGTCAATATAATATCTGAAATACACATCTGCATTTATCATATAGTCCCTTGTTTTATGAAAATCATCAACAACACCTTTGTGACCCCAAAAATGGTAGCCTTGAACTTTGTTTTTTAATTTTTTTTGTATTTGTGTGCACTGGTCACTCATGAAGTGTTGACCATATATTCCACTCATCCTTCCTTTCTGCCTGACAGAAGTGAATGACACTTCACAATCTTTACTTTATACGTCTGCAACTCAGCTCAAAATGGTATTACGAAGTTGGAAGTGGCAGAGGTGTGCGTTATTGTCTAGTTGTGCTCTGCCTTCTACCGCTTAACAGGCCAATTTATGGTACATTCAAGGTTGAAAAAAAAATAGCCCTCATAAATTTCTGTTAGAATTATGACTGATGTTGGTCTTTTGCTCCCAACATCACAGTTAATTGAACCTAAAAAACATAATGTGAGAGGAAATTATATACTCCAGTCTGCCAATTATAGCATTTTTCCCATACACACTACACATTTTTACTGTGCTAATTTCTTAGTATTTAAAATTAGAAAGAGAAAAATAATTTCTTTAAAAATATTCAAGGCATAATTAAAAAAAAGAGCACAAGTAAAAATTTTAGTGTTTGCTGTTTTTTTAAATATAAAATAAAATTAATAAAATATAGACAATAAATACTTTGAATTGGGAGAGAGAGTGGTGGAGGCTGGTTTTCTTCTTTTTTCAACTACTTAAATATTATGAAACTGACCAACATAAATAAAGTTAATGGTAGTTTTTTTTCATAATTTTTTATTAATAGAGCAAAATTATAATTAATAAAAAAGTTATTTCTTATTAATAAATATACACTAGTACTATGTAACCATGTGTGGAGCCCCCACACCGCAGTTAATGCATAATATAAGTATTTTACGTCCTTGTTCATAGCATTCATTGACTGTGAAGTGGCATTTCCTGTAATCAGTAGCTTTTCCAAAACAAGAAACAAACACGGTAAACATATTTTTAAAATAAGATCGTTATGGAACTTTTCAACGGCATTTTTCAATTCTTTAAAATTAAGGTTAATGGTAATTTTACCTACAGCCAAGTGCAGAATGAGTACCTAGACTTTTGTGCCTGTCACTTTTTGAACTATTCAGAATTGTGATTATTAGTTTACGCTTGTGAATGCTATTATTAGTGTGTTGTCTTATACAGATATGTGGTGTATATTTTTAGATTGTGCGTGGATTTATTTAAAATGGATTTAAATACTCGTTGTTGGACTAAAATTAACATTGACATTACGTCAAGCAACATCAGAACTAGCGACATTTCTGTGACTAACATTATTGGTGAAGTCAAGTGAGTATTTTTTTGTCTCTCATTTACTTGTCAACTGTTATTGTGTAGTTGTTTCAATATCGGTCATACCGATTCTAACCTTTAGCACTCGGTGGAATACAGTTACAGCCTTTGTTGCGGCTGTTTAATGAGTGCAGCTTGCTAGGGAACTTTTGTGGCCTACTTTTTTGTCTGCTTGTACATGACAACCGATGACCTTGTCGTCCATTAGGCTAGGTATTTAAAGTGATGTATAACAACACTGAGCTTTTAAATTTAATAAACTCTATTATTCAGATTGTAAATACATTTATTTTTTCAAATTTCTTCTTGGCTTTATATTTACAAATTTTTTATGTTAATACAGTGGGGCCTCAACTTACAAATTTAATTCGTTCCTGAAGTTGTTTCTTAAGTTAGGGCACATTTTACATGTAAATTGCCTAATTTGTTCCACTGCCCCCAACCCCCCATACAATGAAAAAAATATACATTTATGTCAAATATGGAAGAAATACACATTAATAAAACACAGATAAAACCTGAAATAAAAAATGTATTAATTTCACATATGTACTACAGTACACATACTACTAATAAGAAATATGTATGTAATAAAGTTTCTTAATATTTAATTTAGCTTGAATAAGGGCTGATTTGTTGTCCATGTTTCGTGTATTGGGATGGCTCATGGCACTGTTACTCATTTAGCACTACCCAGGGGACACGTTTAGCTTAAGGTTTGCTGCGGATGCGAGTAACTTTGTCCCCCCCACAGCAATGCCACTCCTATAACAGCATGCAGAAGTACACGCGGAACCAACCTATAGAAGAAGAAATCAAACAACTTGCAGCAGTTACATACTTGGGGCTGCAAGGACTGCCTCAGACATCATGGACCAAATCCTCCTCCAGAAGCAACACATTAAAAAACCATAAAAATCCCATTTCCTTAATATCAGAATACCTCAATGGCAATAAACAGATATCCATTACAGAACCATATACCATACCAACTAACCCAATTGACCTTCTGGAGATAGACATAAATTTGTCTTTGGTTGAGGAAGTTAACAAGAGAGAATGCCCCCTATCGCTTCTACGACAACTGGCCATCTCCACAATAGAAGAAAGGTACCCCTCTGACCAATGGTTGAGAATCTACACAGATGGATCCAAGTATGAGGACAGAAGCACCGGAGCGGGAGTGTACACCCCATTTCTCCCTTCACTACCCGGTTGGGCTGAACAGGTCGAATTTTGACGCCGAGATGGAGGCCATATCTAAGGCTCTTCTCCTTCTGCTGAACAATTCGCATAAACACCAAAACTGTGTAATACTGACAGATTCCAAGGCAGCAGTGCAGGCCCTATCATCATCAGCGGGCAACAATCTTGAAGAAGTACATTAAATGTTACGAACGCTTCAAAAGTTAAGCAGAAATATAATGTTCCAATGGATCCCTTCTCATGTAGGTATGCCAGGAAATGAGGCTGCAGATGAGCTGGCAATGAAAGGTTCATTCCTACCCCAACACAAACATTTGCCCAATCCAAATAAGGCAAAAGCCATGCTCAAAAGTACAATGAAGAAACAGCAGATGGAAAAAATGAAGAGCATAGCAAAAGGCAAACGCTGGGAAAATATAAACGGGGAATGGGATGGACTGAAGGAAAAACCAAGGAGACAGTCAGTGGCACAGTTCTGTTTTGACACGGGTCATGACTGCCTCGCCGCCCACTTGAAGCACATTAGAGTCTACTCCTCTGAAATGTGCCCTCTGTGCCAAGAGACAAACTCAAATATGAACAAGGAACACCTGCTGACATGCCCTGGACTGAATGTTGATTCGAGACGACAGAAGAGTTTTGCTTGGAGTATTGGGAGGCAAGGAGGCTGATGGACTGGAGTCCGGGCTAGCCATAGGAAACAACAACAAGAAGTTTCTTAATCTAAAGATTCGGATAAGTCTTTAGCAAAGTTCGTGGAGAAGGTGGCGGCAAAGGTTGTGAATATGGATGAGAAGGAGATGAACGTGGAGAGCTGAGAGAGTGTGTACGTGCATGCACACACAGTGTATTATAAAATAAAATTTAGCATTCAGAATTGAAAAGAACTTCATACATTTTTGAAGTGAAAACTTCTTTAGACGCGTTTAGCACTTTTTGGGTGGGTAAACATCATTGAACTAAATCTGTATACGGTGAGTCATATTCAATACAGCTGAGACTGCCGAGAGTGCAGTATACAAGTAATATTTGTATTAGTGTATATGTGAACTATGAAAGTATAAACAGCAGACAACTCATGCATTGCACAGCGCTATACTGCTATACATATGTATGTGTATACATGTATATGTTTTAAAGGTTATTATTTTAAAGCACATTGGTGGAAATACACGCAACACGTTCTAATATGCGAAGACCTTTAGTTTATTTATTTATTAATTATTATATTTGAAAATCCATGTAAATACCATGTTTTATGCATATTCATTTTATTATTATGCCAAATAAAATGTATTTTTTTGTTCTGCAATTGCGCAGCCCATCATGTGTTTGTATAATTAAGTAAATATGAAAATGTGTCCAAAAAAAATGTGTATAAATAAAAAAGATTAAAAGATTACTTAGTAATTAATGTTGAGAGATTACTTAGTAATTAATGTTGAGAGATTACTTAGTAATTGATGTTGAGAGATTACTTAGTAATTGATGTGTATAAATAAAAAATATTACTTAATAATTATTGTTATATTTACAGGACTTATTTCTTATATTGAATTTTACATAAATTTGTTTTGAAATATAAATCAGTACATATCATTTAAATATTACAATGTATGTATTTATATTAATTAAATTATAAATACAATTACATTGTTTTTATTTGTACTGGGCTTTTGCAGCATGTGTTTTTATGAATAAATAAAAAATATAAACATTTAAAAAATAAATTTTAGAAAATGAATTTGCAATTAATGTACAAATTATCCCTGTAGGCCTTCTTTCTTATAATGAATTTTAAGTAAATATTTCAATAATGAATTAAAATATAAATCAATATATATATATATATATATATATATATATATATATATATATATATATATATATATATAGTTTCATTTATTTCAGTTTTCACTTCTGTCATGAAACTACAAATTTATAATTTTGAAATGTTTTAATCAATTTTTTACCAAACTGTGTTTACTACATTTGTTATTTAAGATACGACACACTACATTTCACATGTCTGGCCAGTGTCACTGTTGACAAGATCTCAATCTTGACTGGCTCGAAAACAATATGGTGTATCTGTTCTAGCAAGCTAATTGCTTTCTAGAATCTTCCATGGCTTTTTGCAATGAGGGTTTCTTGAAACTCTGATCCAACTGCACACCATCTGTGGCACCTGCCAGACTTACAACGTTACACTTTACACTCACACTCACACTTACATTTAGGGAGGCGATAATAGCCTTAATGTGCTTTTCGCCTTAAAAAAAAGTTCAGGCACGGCTTAGCCGGTGATTGCAGTTCTTGTTTGTGCAAGTGTACACCGTATATGTTTTTATATTCTTAGTGCCAAATACAACAGTTGTCCATAATTATAGTTATCTCTACGATAACCAGTTGTTTCAACCATAACCTGTTTCATTGTATTATTCACTTTTTCACTGCATCCCACAATTTGCAAGAAAGGCCTGAGTTGTACGACCATTTCATATTTAATTCTAAGCAACAATGCTGTTTGTTCATGAATAATTGAGGTGTTTTCAGTTATAGTCTGTTTATTGTGTATTTTATTATCAAATGGTTACAAATTGTGATCGGTCCTAACATGAATATCAGCCATGTCTAAACAATATCCAATCTTTAGCCAGGAAAATATGTTGCTTACATCACGGGTAGGTACCCTAAACCTCTTCAAAGATGGTCCCCCATCAATCCTTCAAATAAAAAAAAACACTTCTGGAAGGCTTGCTTTGATGCATTTTTCAACTGTGCTTTTGTTTGCGGGTTTTACCTGTATATCCATGAATCATCTCCAGTTAACGAATTGTTCAAGAACACAAGATCCGTGTTGGCTGTACCAGCAGTGCCTGTGCAATTTCGAGACAGAATTCTTTCTGTCCAACCAACAGTCAAATGATTTACCAGCACTAGACAGTCCGCTGCAGTCCAAGTATTAGTAGCCTTTCGACTGATGTATGACTTTCTGAATTGGTTGACTATTATGAATTGTGTCCCTTTGAAAATGATCAAGCTTTAGAAAATTTTGATGGGAAAAAGTAAATAAAAAATCTAATGAACAATGTTCGTACAACAGCATGGAAATTCAAGGTGGGGTATTTTTTTAAACAGGCCTTTTATGTCAGTAAAATTTTACTAATATATTCTTTTATGAGTTTTTGCTGTTGTTTTTTTTCAGAGAATCCGAAATCCGAAACCTGTACAGAGTGGTTGAACCTGGAGAAAGAAGACTGATACGTTTTATCGAGCTGGTAAAAGAAAACCTTCTAAGGCTTTGTGTGAATGATTAATTAATGTCACTTCACAGATTAATCCATTTCATTATCTTAGCATTTGTTCTTTCATTTATTTTTTTTAATCTATTGTAGATTTAGTGTCATTGTAATTAAGATCTCCATTACACCTGGCTATCTGTTTCTGTGACCAGTCTCTTGTTTATACGCTAGTCGCACTACTGGTAGCATGACAGATAATGTGCTCTTTTGTTTAAATTACTACTGAGACAAGTAATAAAAATGAATTAAAACAAATAAATATATCCGATCTGAAAGTACTATAGCATTAAAACAAAATTTTGTTACTAAAAATTGATCATTAAAAATATATTAATATTTTAAACAGTGTCTAAAAAAATTTTACTAAAAATAAATTGAAAATTCCATAAAGTTAGATTAAATTTGAATTTTCTACATAATTTCACTCAGACAGGTAGCCATGTGTATCCATTCACTTATATAATATGAAATATAATTTTAAAATGTAGGTATTTTAATAAAAAACTATAGTTTGCATTATTTCACTAAAACTATTTAATAATTATTACATCCTTTTTACATCATTAGTAATAAGTCTTAGTAGTCAATCTGGCTAAGATATTGGTCAGTCTGCTGCATCTCTCAACTGCTCACCTCAAAGTCATACATTCGAGATGCAGTTACTGCCGTCCTCACAATCTAAATGGTTCATCCTTGCTCGATGCTTTTGCCAATGTGACTTCTAGTACTTCCTATAGTACGATAGATATCGGTAATACTTTATAAAATATTCTTTTTACAATTAAAACAGATTTTCTTAGTTGTAGTTATGAATACAGGGCGGTTTGACAGTGTGGATATCATTAGTGAACGGGGAAATGTGGAAAAACACCCAACAAAATTTAGTCAAGGAATTTTTTCAACTAAGGGTAAAAATCAGCGTTCATAGAAAGATCAACTCAATATAAATTTCATTGTTTCAAGATGTCTTTAAAAATGTTAATTTTTTCTTCTATACGTAAAAAGCATATCATAATTTTAGGATTGGGCCATTTTGAACCCTTCTATGTTTTTAAGCTGATTTTTTTTTTCATTTACAAATGAATGATACACAAAATTAATGTAGAATTCAATTTAAAATCGAACTGTGTAGTCCCATTTTTCAAAATTCGCATTACTTTTTGAGTTTTCTTCCGATTTTTGAAAAAAATTGTTGATATATTTTCATGTGTGATACCATAATTGAGTGTAGAAATTTAGAATCGATCTGTGAAAAAATCAGCTCAATATCTCTAACGGTTACCAAGTTATGAGCGTTTTAATGCTAGAAAAATTGCTTCATTTTAACATTTCAATTTTCAGCTTGCAAGCCTTTTTTCTATCGCAGATTTCACACCTTATATATATATATATATATATATATATATATATATATATATATATATATATAATTAGTGATTTCAAAAAGCGCTGAAATTATAGTTGAAAGTCCAAATTTTCACATGGTCTTTTCACCTTTGAAATACCTCTTATAGTTTTCGAGTAATCTTCACCTAAAAACCATTGATTTTCGAGTTTCACTAAACATCAAGGCTTGATGTTTTTATACTATTTTTTCATTTGCTAATGAATGATACATGAAATTATTGTAGAATTCAATTTAAAATTGAACTGCATGGTCAGTTTTTCAAAAATCGCATTATTTTTTGTCTTAATTGTTTTCTGTTTTTTGAAAAAAATCTAAAGTAAGAAAAAATGGTGACAAGAAAAACTTCAAATACAATTAATGGAAAAAATGTAATGATAAAATATATCTTTTTATGAACTAGGAAACAAAAAGGTGACAAGATTATAATTGAAGTATATGTGGTTTTAAAATATGTACAATAATGAAATGAAATGTTCTTTTATTTTATACTATCTTAAAGTAGTGTTATTAGATCAAAGCTACAGTTTATAACTTTAATAATTAAAATACTTGGCTATAATGCCTATTCATTTGTGTAAATTTTATAACATGGAATTTATTAACTAAGTATAAAACTAAATTACCGAACCAAAAATAATTGGATATAACAAAATGCAAAATACATATATATAAATTAAAAAAAAAGAAATTTAATAATTAAAAACTAATGTAGTTTCAAAATACTGTGCGGTGACGTTTAGTTTCTGGGATTCTAATGTCTTCTTCATTTAAAGATAGACTCCGTTCTCTGCAAAGTTTCTCAAATGATTTTTGTAACCGTACGCCACACCTAGAACAAAAATTTTGGTAAGTGAAATTTTATTGCTATAAAATCTAGTATATTTTATAAAGCTATAATAAAGGTCATAGATTATAAAGCTATCCGCCAATCCTTTATATTTTCGGAGGGTTACATTCTTCGTGTTTTCATAAGTGTTAAAATAGTCCCTAACTCTAATCAATGTGTCCTGTTAGCTTGCATACATCAGGAGGTTTTTGCTTAAACTTTGGGAATAGGGATCTTTGAGAGTCCCAGTTTTAGACCTGTATCCAAAATCTGAGCGATAGCTACAGCAACAGACTAAACTCAATTTTTCACAAATTTGTTATTTTTATATCGTGGTAACAACGACAGTACACACAAATTATCAATAGTGCTATTATTTCAAACCATGAGTCTTAATAACATTATGATATACATAAATATGAAGTAACCTTAAAGTCACAATGTCTGAAGGAAGACTACCAAAACATACAAGAACTAACCAATTTACATGTCACAACAATGAACTATATCTTTGCAGCCTTGGTCAAAGTTGATGCCAAGGCCTTCCAAATGCTGAACCATTAGTTTTGGTGTATTGTTTGCACAATTATATCTCACTGAAGGGGCAGCACCACTCAAAGGGTCAAAACACAATGTAAAGAGCACATTATGCTTTCAATTCAACAAGAATTGCGACTTTTTTCACAGGCAATATTGAAATTAAACAGAAGGACAAAATCATCATTGCATAGACGAAACCAGAGCAGGCATAATCATTGTTGCTAAGAAAATTGGCTCCTTTAACCTACCATATAAATGTAACTGAATAAAACCAAAAACCCCCATATGAACAACAATACAAAAACTGTCTTGAAGAAGGAACGGCGCCATCACACTCGAGTTCGAGTTGCAGCATCCAACATACAAGAAGCGACATCAGATGTTGCGTACTCAAGTCTTAAGCCGTTAAATGCTGCATGGTACCTTGCATTTCCTGGAAGAACATATAACCAATAAACACAATCCCCAAATGAACCAGCACTGTTGTTTGCTAACCAAGATCCGCTAACTACAAATTTTCATGCTAGGATTTGCAACATCGATTCATGCTTTGCTCTATCATCATTCAATGTAGCCAACGACAGGATATTTAACTGCTGAATCTTCAACTTTACGGCATGTACGTAAATATATCATAAGATGAATATTGCAGCCCAACCTATACAAGATGTGCAAGGAAGTACTGAATGGTCCCAATATGAACAGATGTTCTTTTATCTAATCGATGCGCTACCAGAATGAACCAACAAATGTGGCCAGAATCTGTAAATTAGTACTTTAAAAGGTTTATGCTAAACAAAAATATGCATATTGACATGGAAGAAGAAAAATTTGCCAAATACTTTTATGTATTTGGGAGAAAACTTGCTGACCAATGAATTGAGAGAATTCAAGTTACCACAGAATATAATCTCATATTGAAAACTTAAAAACCTGCCTTGTTCATTGCACATGAACAAATTATTAAAAAATACATGTTTATGAACCGCATATACATGCTGTAATAAAACTGCAATATACAATCACTAATATCAGGAATTCCACTTATACTATTCTAATCGTATGCTGAAAAAGCTAGTATTTATCACACTAAGTAATAAATAATGTAAACAACACCCAAATACTTCCCAACCACAACTTAGATAATAATAATAATGTATGTGTGTGTGTCCCATTTCGGACACCTCCAGTGCTCACAAATAAACTGAAAATTATTTTTTGCTACAATGTGACTACTAGATACATTGGCAGCAATGTATCACATATATTGTACTAATAATTGTTTACACTTTTATTATTTCACTGAAAGTTATGTATAAAATAATCTACAGTACAAATATTAATAACTGTAATTCAATTTAATAATTGTCTGGGCAGTTAAAAGAGTGACAGTTAATCGACGCTGCTGGTGAGGGAATACAATGCACACCTTTTATGGTGAGTAATATCTCGAATAGTTCTTCTAAATGCTCTGAGGCATTACACAATTAGTAATTATTTAATCAGAAGCTTTTTACGTATATCATAATCATTACTGAAATTTTCTTATTGTAAATTTCCAAAAATGTTAGGTCTTTGACTAGTCCTGCACTACAAAAACATATTTCACAATTCTCTGACCTAAAGTTGTTATTAAAAATTTACTTACAGTATTAGCATATATATTCAGTTCCATATTTTCAATTAAATTTAAGACGCTAACTTATATAAATTTTAATGATTAAATCAAATTTTGAAAAAAGTGTAAAATGAAAAAGTTACCAAACTTTTAAGAATTTGGATATCCTTCACTTTGAAACAAATAAATTTTGAAGGTTTAAAAAACTAAAGCTATCTGCAAAACAAATGTTTGTTTACAGTAAATTAATAGAGGTCATTAGTTTTTAGAAAAATTCGTTTCCAATGTGGATAGTGGTGCAATAATACTCACTGATATATTTCTGAATCAGTCTGGTTATATGCATAACAGTTTTCAAATACAAGCAAAGCATCCACGATCACTTCGCTGTTGTTGCGGTATTCCAGCATATTCAATTTGTGCTTTATCGTTCCAAAATCCATTGGTCGTTTGATGATATTGTGATAATCGGGTACCTAGGCAAAGTCATAATTAGTAAAACAGTGATAATGGTCTCATTGGTCTCTACTTTTACATCAGAGCTACGTATTTGTGTGAAAGAAATGCCCTGAGAACATAAACACTATACGATTTCCAATACCCAAGTTAGACAAATTTCACCCAATGAAATTACTTTTACCATGCAATTCCATAGAATTTAATTTACATACATTGCACTTACGCCTACTGAATATTATTATAATTTCCGAAACTGTACTTGCTCACACTACATGTTATACTGTACATCTGTCTTATTGTTCAGTTCTATTCACAGTACTGCATGATAGTTTATTAGAAGTTATACATTTATAAACAAAATAATCGCTTTGTGAAGATCCAAGTTTCTCTTGAAAGTACAATTTTTAAAACAAATTTTTTTGCCCACCCAACTTACAACTATGGGCGGACAAAAAAATGTGATTAGCTCATGGGCAAGTGTTCGTATAACAGAGGTTTCACTGTATCAGAGAGATGAATAATATTTTTAGTACCCTAGTACATCAGGTATAGTAGAGTCCCGCTTATCCGCCCTAATCTCAAAAAATATTTCAAGCAATTTAAAAGATTTGTAGTGAAACTGAATGTACAATGCCTGCGCGCCACTATTGTTTTTCCAGACTGTGTGTGTGAAGCCTTTACGCCCACATGTAACTTATATGCACCCAGCCAATGAAATTCTCTTCGAAAGAAAGAGGGGGTCAACCACCCTTTTTCCGTCTTTTAGTATCAATTCAGATTCGTAGAAGAGTTGACGTTTACAGTGCATTCTGCTTTGTGTTTCATAACGTTTCACATATTTTTTTATTAGCTGTTTTCTAAAAGGTAAAAGATATTTTACTTCTCATGAGATGTAGGGGCAAGAAAACATCAAACAGTTGATAAATAAAAAACAATTACAAACTTTTTCTGTCAAGTTTGATGATTTGACGTACTGTTCTTTATTACTGTAGTGAGATCCTGTGTGCTGTTTTATGTTTTAGTACAATACATTTAGTAATAATATATGTATAGTGGTTCAAAGTTCTTTAATGTAATAAATTCAATTCAATACTTTTAAACGGTTTTTAATGGTTCTCAGTGTAATCTGACTTTCCCGCTAATTTGACCCAGCTGCGCCCGGTCTAGGTCAGATTAACAAGGCTCTACTGTACTTAGATTCATAGACTACACAGGTCTATGAATGAAGGTAGTCTTTGAATTACCTTCTTGATAAAATTATCTTTTATAAGAAATGTTTTACTAGTTCACAATAGCTTTTGTTAATTTAATAAACTGAATCTTATTTTTTATTCAATTATTTACTGAGTTCTTATTCATTTATCTACTTTTTATTGAATAGCTTTCATATAAGGTGGTGAGCTACTAGGAAAAATGGGGGGAAATTTGTTTTGTCAAAATTAGGAGTTTAAAATTATAGTAATAAATAATCACAGCCCACATTAGTTTCCCACAGCCCACAAAGTTTCCTCTCTAACTTGATAGAAGCAAATTCAAAAAAGTATCCCATTTTTTAACTATTTTATTTAACTATTTTAATGGTAAACTCGAATACGAGCAATGTATGTTTACATGTATGCAAAATGGATCTCAGCATCATACAGACCTTTGAGAATACGGGTCTTTGGCTCACAGAAATCGATTGGCAAAATCTTTAACCTCAGGAAAACTCATGAGTCAGAGTCCAGATAGTGACGGCCATTAACAAAATTCAGCATGTCAAAAAATATATTATTGTTTTTATCTCATAATAATGACAAACTTGACAGCTTTGAATTTTTAGAAATATGAAGATTTTTACTGGCACAATTTATTGAAAGCATAACAATTATTTATCGACAAAATGAGCTGCAGTCAATCAAACAAGTGAAAAATAATATAATATAGACTACATTGTTTTAAAATACATAACCAGGCTTATACAAATACTATTCTTAAGTAAATAGTGTATAAACTGTGCCAAAAATACAAAATGAAATGTTTTTTATCACATATCAAATTATATCATAAATGGTATTTACTGAACTAGAATATAGAACGGTTTTTGTTTTTTGAAGCACCAATGTTGCCCAAATATGACTTAGAAAACATAGACCAACTGTTATTGGAAATAACAATGAGACATTTGGTAGGAGAATTATGCTAATAGGAAAATAATAGAGCAAATAAGTGAAATACTCGACCTATCATTCAAATGAAACAGTTTATAAAAGATTAACACTGGACAAAAACATGTGTTCCGACGTGAAAGAAGTATTTCCTAAGTGACTGCTGTATTTGGAACATGACAACTTGCTGACCAATGAACTGGGAGAAATCAATTTACCAGAGGATATAATCTCAAGCAGAAACCTTAATGAAGAAGTCTTATCAACAGAAGACTATAAAGCTGTGGTGAAACAAACTATTCTTGCACCACAATGACAAAATAATTGGCATACTACCAGGCAAAGAGAAAATCTAACAGATTTTCATTTTCATAAAGGAATCGCCCTACAGAACTCTTCAATTCATTTCCGAGTTTCCTGCGATAATTGAATGTCTAAGAAGGAATGTGCAGCGGAACTAAGGGTTAACCCTTACCAAACTGTGCAATGATTTCAGTAAGACCAACGTCATCAGCGAAATGGCAGGCCACAAAATGTACAGTCCAAGCATAAGCTCGAGTCCAGCAACAACACCAGTTCTGTGCATGTAATTTTTGCAATGACAATTCACAAATCATAAGGCCAAACTGTAGAGAAAAATGCTCTATACTGCATTTTTACGAATTAGGCATCGAAGTGAGCTGAAAGCCCAATGACTCCAGAGAATCCATGTTACTCAGAATATCGTACGGACTTGTCTTTAACATATAAGAACTGTGCCGAATAATCCGTATACAAGTGCTCCAACGAACTACCACTATCTTAACAATTTCAAAACATGGACGAATAACAATTCTGTAGAAACTAGCTTAATGATTAAAAATTTGGTATGTCATAAATTTGTTGTAATATTTTTATACGCTTACTGTACTGTATAAGTTTAACAGATTAATAAATAATGTAACAGTAAAATGAAGTAATAACTATAGTACTTTCTTCATTCAATACCAGTGATTAAATATCTCTAAGGATGGTTCAGTCTCTTGCTAGTTTTTAATATGAGAATAGTTATGATTTGTTTAAAAGATTTGGAAAGACCACTATTACCTTTATGTAATTTAAAAATTTTAAATGCTAATTTTAATGGTAAAATCAGATTTTTAAAATGAGTAAGGATTTTTATATTATTGAATGTATTATTATATTTGTGATGTTATTTTATGAAAATTTCCTTCCATGTCAGTCGGGTAGCTGTGTGCCTTAATTCTTTTCATTTCACTAGGTATATCGGGATAATTACGAGTTTTGCTGTGTTTGAATATTATACGTACATCTGAACGAGTAACTGGCCGCAGGAAAGGCCAAGCATCTCTATGATGCATGAGGGATTCTAGCATTTCTTGAAGAGTAGCATTGTCCAGAGGCAAGTCTTTAGCAATGCTCGGGCTTAGACCGACATCGGTTTCCAGTGAACGACGAGACCTGCGTCTTGAGTTCATTGAAGTTCCAGAATCACTTTTATCATCTGAAAAATCAAAAATGTATTATAACTAAATAAAAATACATCCCAAAATATTTTGTGCTTGCTAAAACCATGCTTAGTAATATTTGTTTACGTAATCTACTAGATAAACATTTACTTAAACCCCAAATTGTTTATACGGGGTTTTGTCTTGTAATGTTTATAACAAACGTCCCAAGTTGTCAACATTTCATTTAAGCTCTTCAAAGATTTAAGCAATGTTCTCAACTGACGTTACTACCAACAAATTTTGTTAGAACAATGCATTAAAGTCTTTATCTCAGTGGCCCTCCCCAAGTGTGACGCTCCTTTTGTCAGTTGTACTGGTCTTGATCACACAGTTTCATTGTGTGACAAACCGTTTAAGTCGTGTGCTGAGTTGGACACTGCAGGCTGGATTTGGCAGTGTCTCCCACATTGGCCTTGATCGTACAGTTTGTTGTGTAACAATGCGCCGCTTGGCTGCAAGTCTGAACAAATGGATTTTAATTATAAAAACTACAAAAATATTGTTGCCACAATTAGTCTGTTGCTTACAGATCCACCATATTAGAATGAGTTGATAACATGGGTAATGATCAGCTATAAAGCAACTACTAACAGGAAAGATTACCAAACATCTGCCTCTCCTCTCCTAATCTAACTACAGCTGTCCAAGGTCACACGAGCCTAGACTAATTGCGTTAACAGTTTGTTTACTGTTAGAAGAAAAACTCCTTACTTTACTTAACATGTATTTTAATGTAAAGAAAGTACGTAAAATGATTCATTACTTTATGCAGGACATCAAATATGTTTCAAAAAAACCAAATTGCGTGCTACAGTGCACCTGATATGCCCACTGCTATGATCATATCATGACTTTTTAAGATTTGGAATGGCTACCATTTTTAAACAGACAAACTTGGATATATAGTTGTTTATATCCAAGCTAGTACTAAAGCCGGGAGGCCACCAATTGCAAAGCAGAATTGCACTAAGCATAGCTGACTATGCATTCAAAACAGAACCAATTTTTTTCAATTAATGTAAGTGCGGCTACTGAAAGCACAACAAGTTGAGCTGCGTCATTGGTTCCGCTATGCTTTCAGTAGCCGCACTTACATTAAAAACAATTGATACAGTTTTGAAAGCAGTCCACTCTGTTCAGGGCAACTCCAACCGCATTTCGTGACCATCTGACCTAACACCAACTTTTGAGCCATTTGTTAACAATTTTTTTTTCTAAATCTAATTACTTTTTGTCCTTTGTTCGGGTCTTGTAAAGACAAATTATACAAGACAGGCGGCAATTATTAATCAATTAATCATTCACAATTAATTGTGCTGATCACCGTATAAATGTCTAAGCAACAGGCTAACATAGATATGTTTAAAGGAAAACAAAAAATTATATGAATATAAATATAATGTGAATGTATACATAATGTTGGTTGTGATCATTTATTAAAGTCAATAGCCGCACACAAAAGTGAACCATTTAATATGGTGTTTAGCTTTTGATTTTTTTCATAAGGATCAAAATTATCCCCTAATCTTAGACTTTTGACTTTAGAAATAATAATACCTCTTAATGTTACTAAATAAAGCAATTAAAAAAAAATATAGGGTAATCAAAAAAGAACTGACTGAATTGAAATGCCATTGTTTAGTATTCTTTTTTTTCTCAACACATTTGCAAAAGCATCTTGTTCAAATTGCGTGCATGACTTTTCCTACAACTGCAGTTTTGATGACACAAAACCAATAAACTACTGAAATTGCAGTTTACTAATCTTCAGTGAGATTGAAAAATAAATAGGTTTAAATTTTAACCACACCATTCACTTTAAACTTTATTAATATTTGGAAATATATTCGATAATTCCAAATCACTAGTTTTTTTTTCAATTTTAAATCACATTCAAACTCTTTATTGTTCAATTTTTTTAATGATTATTCAGTGGGTTGTTTCAGTAAAAGACATTTTTATTACTTGGAATGTAAAATATATATTACGTTTATAGAATTCTCCACGATATTCAATTTGTGACGGTTATTTAAAAAATTGCTCATAAGAAGGAAACAACATGTTTTACTTACTTTTGCTGCTGTCATGGGTTAGTGCAGTCAGCTGTAGTAATATTTTATTGAAGAGTTTAATATTAATGTTGTAAGCTTCATTGTGCAAGCTTGACATTTTATAGGTATTATTTGTTTGTATATTTTAGGTTTATAAGAATGGTTTATAAAAAAAGTATTTCTTATTCATCATACGTGTCACACTAATATATACTCTACACCACATTGGGAATATCGTGTTGACAGTGTCTACAAAAAACTGTTATTACAAATATTAAAAATTACTGCAATATTTCCACAAGGTTAACAGATAATAGGCCCATAATAGTGGGCTTATATAACCTAACCTACACTGGGGAATCTTAATACAGAGTGATTCCCTCAGTGTTGCAATTAAAAAGGCTAATTGCATTAAAAATAATAATAATTACTTGTGGCAGGCATAAACAAGTTGGATACTTGCAGAAGTGCCTTTACATAGTTGGGAGTATTGACACTACCTACAGGATGTATATTATGGAAAGAATCCTATATTTCAAATATAAATGTCTTTTATATTTGATGGTCCTAGTCATTAAGAAATAGTTTTAAATAAATTTTGATTTATGTTAGTTGATAATGTTAGATATTGCCAATAACAATTTATTGTTGTGGAAATAGTACAGATTTAAAATGGTTATGTAGTATTATTTGTAATTATACATTTGATTTTATAATAATTATCGACTTATTATTGTTTTTTGCTTTTAATAATAGCAGTTGTACAAAAATTACTTAATTATTACACAACATTTAACTATTACTATACATGAATTGAAAAGAAACTTATCTAACTTCAAATTCCATGAAAAATAAGTCTAGTCACTTACTGGACGTGCAACAGTACTACAGACTTCTTTATGTGCTTGGCGATCAACATAAACCATGCAGTAGAAAAGAAAACGAAATGAACAGACTACTTGAGCATTAAGGAGGATATACATTATGAAATGACAAGCAGAGCACAAGAACAGAACAAAAAATGATTAACATTGACAAAAATGAAATGCAGTCTATTTGGAACATACAGTTTTGTTCGGTACAGTTCAAATGCAATTGGAGGTATTTTTTTCCATCGGTGTCAGACTCAATTGGAGGGCAGATGTATTGTATAAGTAGGTTACACAAACTGTACTTATAGATGTTTATTTTTAAAATCAGTAAAGACGAATTGTTAATTAAAGAATTGCAGCCATATTCTTTTTTGTACAACTCTGCAAATCTAAGAGTACCCTGATAATAGACAAAAGTATAATACAAGTAAAAAAATCACCCAATAAATATGATCCTGAAGGATTTTGAAAGATCTGAGAACAGATGAAATTCAAAATAGTCGGTTCTGTTCCGAATAATTGTGTGACCCAATGTCTACATTTCCACGAAGCACATACAGCAACAACTGGTTCATCATTTGACAAGCTAGCCGTGATTACTGATCAGTTTTGATCATACCATTCCGTGCTTTCGTTCATAATGGACTCGCTGCTTTCTTTAACTACAATGAAGAATAAATTAGTTTTATCTGATTATTATCAAAATCTACTGTCAATCTCCCTTTTTGACGTTTGACAACTCATTAGTCTTAGGACCCCCGTATGTATAAATGATTATATTCAGGTCTTTTACAAATATCTTGATACTGCAGTTCATGATCACACCCATGTACTAGCATGAATATTTCTAAGAATTGTTTTTCTCAAATCTTAGTTCCTGGTCAGTTCTGGTCACCTACAGCTGAGTGACTGACTCGCAAGTTAAACTACTTTTGGAAAACATAATTCTTTATTTCCTTTTAAATCCATCGATTCAGATAACGAGCACAGAATATCGCAACCATCAGAACTTTTAAATTCAAAACCATCAAAATTTTTAGTGAGCGCAGAAAAAATTTTAACTGCTATTTTGCATCGGCTGTAATTCTATTCAAAAGCAAAGATCTCATCAATCAGCGATAAATCAGGTGAGTGGAAGTGTTCAAAGCTCAGGGAATATATAATACAATAAATGCTGCAAGAAGAACCCTACGTCCAAAATAATATTTTTTAGGAACTTTTTAAGGAAATATTACATAATAAATGAATTATTTTAGGAAGATTATTATGACAAATGTGTTTTGTTTTTAAAGAGTAAAAAAAAATTAATTTTAATACTGCTTTCAAGCTTTAAAAAATTATTCAAAGTTTTTAGTAAGTAATAAGATCAAGGTGTTGTAGATGGGAAAAGCTAAATTATTTATACAGCTTTCCATAATGCCTCTGCACTAATTATATTCTATAATCTGCAAGCACATATAAGGAACATGTAATTGGTGATGTAAATAATGTAACATAAACTTTGAATTTCCCTATTAATTCACAGTTCAGTTCTTTCCAGATATCCCTATAATAGCAGGAGCAAAGGGTCTACTAACACCACACACATGCTAACAATACATCTAAAGCATGTTATGAGAATGGACACAGACCATCCCAACAATTGCTTCGCAGCTGCTTGGCAAACTGGGATATCTTTGCCGTCGCTGCTTTCGAACACCTCCGTCGACTGGATCTTTCAGCCTCTGTTGGGCTCGTCTCATCTACACACCAAACGTAGTAAATCAAGATTTCTAAAAACACTGTTAAGTGATACCTATAATATGGTTAAAAATTAATATAACAAATCCTCTCAATTGAGGTACAAACCTTGGAGTGTAGAAGGGTTCGGCTGTCTGCAATTATGGCAAAACCATTTCCTGGATGGAACTTTCCTCAGCGGTGGGTATATACAATCGAAATGTTGACCTTTCTTGCAAGAATCGCAAGTGACCAGATTGCCTTTTGTCGAACAAGTCTTGCACCTACCAACAGGCAATTCCTTTTCCCTGTGAAAAAGAAAGGTACTGTAACAGTTTAGTTAGTCCAAATATGTTTTAAATATCTTGTGTTTGAACCGTTTAGTCATTTATTTTAAGTCAAAATATTTTAATCTGTGAACTTTTATTAATTTAAAATATATTCATACAAAATAAAAAATACAAACATTAAAAAAAAATCTAAACTTTAAGACAAAGTAAAAAAAATACACACTATTGTATTTAACAAACAGAAATCCACAACCCCCTACTGCTTTAATTTAAAAACATTTACCTCTCGTTTTAAAAATAAATAATTAAAGAATAATAAAAATGTTTATCCTTTAAAATCTGTATACCTCTTTTCTTCAGTAATCTCTTCAAGTTCCGTCTCTGCAGTGAATGTTGGTTTAGGTTTTTTTGTCACAGGCATTTTTTCCCGTGGCTTGCATCGAAAGCAAAACCAGTCTCCTTCAGGCACTTTCTGTTAAAAAAATATTTTTAAAATATTAACAACACTGTCGTCAACTAAAGTTTTTTCACTAATAAGTTAATGCTTTAAAAAAATTCTCACGCCTATGGGTACAATTGGGCATATGAAATTATCAATTGTAATATATTTTAAAGTGTATGTATAATTTTTAATATTATTTTCATAAAAATAGTAAATAAAGTACCTTTAACTGAGGTTTCAAACAGTACATGTGATGTCCTTTATTGCACTTATCGCAGAGTAACATTTTCTCCGGATCTCCACGCCGGCGGCAAATTCGACAGAATGCTTTCAAGATCGACTTCCCCACGCAATGCTGTTATCTGTTAGAAAATAAATTTCACTAATCTGATTGTATAAATTACAGCAATTTTATTCAGATAGTTAAATGTAGTTAGTTAGCTATGTTACACCATATGTTTCACAAAATATTTGTATTTATTTTGAGTTTATTAACCTTTAGATGGCCATGTGCCGATATATCAGCTTATGAAAATAACTTTGAGAACGGCCAAGAGCCGATATAACGGCTTGTAATTTTTTCAGTAAATACCAAGCTTATTCTTTATTTTATTTTAATTAAAATTTACTTACAATGAAAGATAAATCATCACAGATGTTTTTAATAATTAAAAAGCTCAAAAAGTTTTTTATATTTAAGTAAAATTGTTGTAACTTCGACTTGATAGCTGTGAACTGAATCGTTTTTATAGTCAGTCGCATATTGTTTATGTCTTTGAATAAGCGTGTGTGGTAATATTATTGTATTTATAGTGTGTTAATTTTTGTTTGTATAGGTTTTATTTTCAGAATTTGTTTTTAGCTTGGTTTGACAGCTGTGAGTTGTAGAATAATTTGTAAACTTGTACAACTTTGGGGACAAAATTACGCATAAATATAATTTTTTTTCAAGTGGTCTATTTATCAGCCAATCTTCTTAAAATTTTCAGAGTTTGTACAAAGTACATACACTATTGTATTAGAAAATAACTAAATTAACTTTAAAATATTTTTTCAAATATACGTATTAAAGTTCAAAATCAAATATTCAAATTAAATTAAATATACATATACATATTACGACTCAAAAAAAAGTACTAAACATTTTTTATATTTTTTTTCTTTACACATAAGTACAGCACATATTCTTAAGAAAATAATGTCAACAGTATTTTTCTACTAGCAGTTTTAGTTAAGTTACACATTTTTAATCAACATCAAGGCAAAACTGGCATTTATAAGGCTGGCCTTTTTGGCATCTGGTCCAGTGATGCCTTTTTAGAATAACAATTATTTTCTTGCCTGGCCTTAAAGGGGTTAAAGTAGTCATTTTTTTTTATTTTTTCTTAAGAAACAAAACTAGGTTATAATCTTCAAAAAAAATAGCTAAATTTGTAGTTTACACAATTTTCTTAATACACATCGATGATTTATACAATAACAAGAAATTTACCTAATGTAGTGAAGTGAAGAAACAGCTGAGACAGACTGGTACTTGACATTAACGATGTTTCCCATCTTTCTTTAACTCTCAAAGGATCTTCTCTTTTCAAATTATCTTTTTCCTTGTTTCTTTCCTTGTCATCAAGTCCTGTTAGTTACCAATATTGTATTAACACACGTCATTAGTTTTTTAAAACTACTATACTGAAAAACTACAGCAATATCAAGCAATCGCATTCATATTTTCAATTTTAGATTAATGATTTTTCATATTTCAATTAAAACTGGATTAATGTCGTCTTTACATACTCGTTATTGAAAACAAGTTGTTTGACTGACATAAAAAGGTTTATTTTGTTTTTACAAACAAAAAAATGCAAAAACTAAATGTTTTTTTATGTGACTATGCAATTCGTAGTTTGTACATGAACTACACCAAAACTGTATAGACTGGTATACACACCAGTCTACACCACTGTATACCAACTTATCTATTCATGGATTAGGTACAACGGTGATTAATTATATGAAAAAAATGATTTATTATAATGTCAACATTAAAAATCATTGTTAAAATAAAGAGTGGCACACGAAAAACCAGACTTAAGTACAGCTCGTACGCCATAGTAAACTTCACTCAATTTAGTTTCGCTCAATGCCCTTATTTGACTTTTGTCATACCAATGAGCAAAAGGTGTTTATTATTGAAAAGTGTGTTCCAACAAAATCAATTAAAACTGTCCATGAAAGTTTTATTGAAAAGTGTCCTGAAAGTGATTTTCCTGCAAAATCAATGCTACAGGATTTATTTTTTAAGAAAAGGCATTCAACTAGTCCTGTCGCTGATGAGAAGGAAAACTGGAACCCAACTGTACGAATACCAGAAGTAGCACAACAACGTGGCATATCTCTGAGGTTGTGTCAACTCGTCCTTCATGGTTTAAAAATGAAACCTTACCAAGTGTTGTAAAGCAAATGAAAAAACTGGATAAGTACAAGCATAGACATTTACTTATGCTGTGGTTGGTTGTTAGATTGTTAATGAAAGAAGAGTTCATCCATTTCTCTTCTTTGCAAACAACAAAGCTTCTGGTCAGGTATGTCAATTCCTAAAACACAACAATGAGTTGCAGGAAATCTTCAACTCCAGCAGAAGGCATTGCAAGCTGTCAAAAATTGGTATATGGTGTGCTCTTTACAGTAACAAAATACTTAATCTGTTTTGAACCAAACTATATATAAACATCAATGTTTATTTTCTGACCCAACTCACTCTACAAGTTTTTGGCTGCTTTCTTGTGTTTCAAGCCTACTTTCAGCAAGATGGCGAAACTTGTCACGCATCATATCAGTCCCTGGCTACGATAGGACCATTAACAAGGCCACCTCGCTCACCTGACTTGTCACCTTATCATTACTTTCTGTTGGGAATGCTAACTGGTAAATTTTACAAGAACGATCCAAACACTTGGAAAAAATATAAGAGGACATTCTCAAAGTGTTTACAAAATTTCAATAACCTTCTTTGGCATGCAAAACTGTGCTTGGATGTAGGTGAAGGACATTTTGAACACTGAATGTAAATTTACATCTGACAGTTCATTTAGTTCAGTACAAACTAATTACAGTTCATAATCGTAACCATAATAAGCAATAAATGTTTGTACAGTAATAAATTTTTAACAATAAAATTTTAATATTTTTTTATAAGTTTCTGTGTATTTATTCTTTAAAAGAAATCATTAAAAAATAATGTTACTGGGCCAGGTTTTCAAGTACCACTCTGTCTACCATAAGACTTACCCAACGGTCTTTTAAGGTATTTAGGGTCTATACTTTGTTCTACTTGTAATATTGCAGATGCCAAGTCTCTGATGACACTACTCTGTGTGACATCATTACCCAGGTATTTGAGTGGATCTTTATCACTGAGTTCTGAAGAAGGTGTACTAGGTCGACTTCCACTATCTGTTAAAAATTTAACCATATTTTATTCTATGTAACACTACTAGAAATAAATGACATTCAAAACTGTAGACAAAAATACTTCAAAATTCATATCAGCACTTCGTTTTAAAATAAGATATACAGTGGTACCCCAGTTAACAGTCTTAATTCATTCCAAAACTAAGACTGTTACTTGAGCAGACTGTTGTGCAAGTCAGCGTTTACAATATATTTACAGAAAACATTTAATTTGTTACATAGAAAAAAAAATTGAGTACTCACTATTAATATGTCAAAGATGAAAAATGAAGAAAATTCACAGAACAGAAGTCACACTTTATTTTAACTAAATGCATACAAATGTAATTATATCACATATATATACACACAGGACAAATCAATAATGTATTTTTTTAGTTCATACTGTAGATTTTCTTAGTTCAATTGCCAAAGTTTGTCTTTTACTTCCACTAACAAAAGCACCTATTTTAGGAACCATTCAATTAATATTCACAAAAAAAATGAAAACAGGATTTAAACAACAATTTTATACTTGCACACAAATACGCTTAACATTTTTTTAAATTTAGAAATCAAAAGAATGTAACACAAATAATATTATAACTGTTTAAATTTTTTAACAGGCTAACAAAATAACACAGTAAAAGAGCTGATGGCAGCTATATAAAATTAGGTATGATAACAGAAAAGGGAATAGGAGTGGGCATTCTGACAACAGATAACTAAGAAATATCAAGTTATTGACCTACAAAAACCAAACACCCATCAATAAAAGGTATGTTTGTGTTAACTCAGCACAATGTTTATTTCAGTAGCACAGCACAATGTTATCTCTATATTTACACATCTCCTTAAAAATAATTTAACAAAATGAAAACACTTTTAAATGTTCAGCCCTCAATCCAAAACCTAAACTGTTATGCGGGTCATTTTCTATTCCGTGAATTCAACCGTTGTCCGATATGACCATTATACAGGTATGACCGTAAACCAGGGTATTATTTTATATTTATAATTTTGTTTTCTAAAATTATGTTTGAAGACTAATGAGGATGAATTACATTAACAAAAAGGGTAAAGCTTGCAGCAGTAATTGTGTTTCAAACCTAGATGTAACCTTGAGATATGCAATGAACAGATGCAGCAAATTAACCAGTGTCTCAATCACACAGTATATTAGGATAAATAACATATATTTTTACTAATAATAACATGGGAACTTCTTGGCGATTTAGTGACCTCAGCGCTCTCAAGGTCCCAAAAAGGGGTAACCAGTATTACCTTGAGGTGATGCTGAGGAATTATATAACAAGTTGCATTACTGGCTGTGAATCTGACTGTGAAATCATAACGCCAAATGATTGTACTATGGATATTTTCACTGACTTAATTATCTTTAAAAACTGTATATGAAATTATAAAATAATTATTCATAATTTAGGCACAAGCCATGCAAACAAACTTTCAAAAATTGACAACACTGAATATAATCAAAAATCAAGTATTCAATAAACATTAATCAAACTTTTCACAAAAATTTAATTTTGCAAAAGTTTGGACACTTTTTCTACCTAGTAAAATCAGTTAAAATCAAGATGGCATCTATTCTAAAAAAAATGTTACTCTTTCTATCATTGAAAAATCTGAATCCACTACAGTAACAAGCGTTAAAACCTGCATAAATTAGCATTTTAGATTTTTACATTTTATTCCCCATAAAAAATATGTAAATTCAAAATGTTAATTTATGCATTTTATAAATTTCAGCCAACCAGTTTCAAAATACCTCTTAATGTACGTAAATTTAAAAACAATAAGGTAACTTTTAAAATCGTTCTCACCTTCTGACTTTGCATCATCGTCTGGAATGTTATTGGAAGAGTCAACCTTAAACAGAATAAACAAACAAAATTTAAAGGTTTTTGAAATCTGAAATATCAAACTTACATCTACTATACTTTTAAACTAAATTGGGCTTAAACACTAAATTAAATTAGAGAAATATAAAATACAGTAACAGTAACATGAAATATGCAAACAACATTAGACTTTTTAATCATAAAACAAATATTTAAAAAAGAAACATCATTCAATGGTTGGTTACATGGCATACAAGACTTTTTAAACCTAGAAGCGATGAACGATTTATAAGTCGTTTAAAATCCTACCTCTATGTGATGAGCGACTTATAAGTCGTTGAAAACACCGTTACTTTAACACACTGTTTTAACACATTTATCCTGTTGCAATCTTAATAAAATAAATACCAATAGAAAGCCGAGATTCTAAGCTTAATTTAGCATGTTTTAGATTTATGAAATTTGTATATAAATTGTTACAATAAATTCATAAGTAATCACACTAATTTCTAGTACTCGCCTTTGCTTCTAGGCGTCCGCCACATTGCCTGTTTTCAAACTAATATTTGACCTAGTAAATAATTTTAAATAAAATTGTGATTGGTATCGTTTGAAAGATTGACCCTTTCTCTTTAATTCATCTGTTGAATATTTTACCTACAAAATATAGTTCTGTATCTGTGATATTTCAAACTGTGGTCTACAAACAAAGTAAGAAACGACGAAATTACAGAGGTTTGGACTCGATTTGTATGTTTCTTGTCATAGATCAACTATTTTCTTCACAATTGTAGTGTGAAAATTCCACTACAAAATGATATATTGGCCATAGACTAAACTGAAAGGCCAAGCCTTCTTTTTTATCTTGAAATGTTGGTCATTTTTCGCCCTAGTAAGCATCAGTCCGCCATTGTGTGCCATGCATGAAAGTGTGTTATTTCTCATCATAATTTTGATATTTGTGTTGTTTTTGTTTAGTGTTTGTAATTATGTAAATATTTTTTATTAGACAATAACAAATACAGATTGTGAAATTAAAAATTGTTTTTATTTAAATATATGTGATAAAAGTGACTTAACGGCTAAACTAAAGAATTTTTGGGTTATGTTTACTGTGTAAAATAAACTTTTTTTCAAAATTAAAATTTTTGTAATTTTTTTGAAAATGAAAATTGTTAGTTATATGTTATTAATCAGTGGTTCTTTTTCTTCACGAAAGTATAACAAATATGCGTATTTGTTTCAGTTTACATATTGTTTTACACAGCTAAATGTTACTTGGCGATTTTAAAAAGTTGATACTCAGAGTCTTTTTACATTTCGAACATTAGAACTTATAAAACAAACATATAATTGTGTATACCATTTTATTTACAAATAAATTTGGAAACTTTTGTATATTTTGAAAAAAATTATAAAAAATTATTTTTATTTTTAAATGGGGCTTTAAGTTGATTGTTTTATTTCACAAATATATATATATATATTCCAATGGTAATAACTACCTTCAAAAAATTTTTGAAATTTTTTGCTTACCATCACTGAATTCTATAGTTCTTTCAGAAAAAAATGATATACAACTCTTTAAGCTTTAAACAGAAATTATATTTTTATTTGAATTTCGAACAATACCATGCACAGTACAAGGAAAACTGCTTACACTTCACTGTTCTGCATTAACTATTAGGGTTAAACACACTGAATACAGAAAAGTTGGGTGTTCATGATTCATTAGTTGGGCTTTGCGGCTGATTAGTCAGGGCATTAATTTATTTACCTTTTCTTGTTTTTCCAATTCTTTAAAGATATCTCAAAACAGAAACAGTTGCTGATGACAAGACGATAGTAAACAATTACCAATTAGCCTTGAACATTAGTTTCCTGTTTTTAATATTAGTATTTTAACTAAGGTCTAGGCTATATGTTTTAGGTTAGGCACTTGAAATCTGATATAATCCTGAACTAATAAAGTTTGAAGATATATTAGTGGCCATCACCGTAACGCAGCTAAGAATAACAAATATTATGAAGTTTCCGTAACTAATTAACTTCAAATCCTTGATATAAAATACTTACTAATTGTCGTTTTCTAGGCCCCCAAGTAAGTTTATCACATTGTTTGTCATAAGATTTGGCCAATATAGCATTTTTCCAAACAATACGATCCTCAACCTATTCAACAAATAAAAATTATATAAACACCGTTACATTTACAAGAGTATCACATTTTTGCAACCTGACACAAAATATCGCACTACAAAAAAAATAAGTTGAAAAATATAAAAGGAAAATCTACATAGTAAAACCACAAAGTTACAAACATTTAATTAAAACACTCACATTAATGTAGGCAACCATCATTATGGCAAACCATCCGTTAAAGCAAAAGAAACACAGCATCATTAAATTATTGACAACCAACATTACGTGTAGAGATAGACAACAAAAAGAAGTCTGGAAAACATGACTTGCTACTTTGTCAAGTGAATAGATAAAAAACAATGACGGTGAGATATGGAACAGGCACACAAAAAATTTTTTGGGTAATACGGCTGGATTTCCAACTTGTATACTCAGAAAGAGAAAACAAACAGATGCAGATCAAAAAACACGGATCCAATTATAGCTGGATTTATCAGACAAACACAACCTTCTTTAGTCCGTAAAAAATTCTTGGTGAAAAACAGAATAGCCTACAATACGTACAAACATATTATATACGATTACAGATTTTATAAAATAATCCGTAATAATAAAATATAATTTTAAGTGCCAACATTTGGTAGATTCACAAAATACATCTTTGAGAAAATCTTTACAGTTCAAATGAATTGCTTAACATAACAGCATTAAAAATTTCAAGATCATAATTACCTTCAGATATCCCAAGCACCCATCATTGATCTTTTGTTCTGTTTCATGGATCAGGTCTCGAAGAACAGATTCCAAAATCTCATCGGGTGTAGTACCAGGTGGAAAATTAAGATTAGCATTTTCATATTTAGGATTGTTGTTCCGTGATGTTTTTCTAGGTTCATCAGCCTTTGGTGGCTGTTGACAAAAAATACAAATATAGAATTACTTGCAGACATATTTCAACTATCAATTTCATGGTTAATTTACTAGAGCTGATACTACTTAGACGCTAGCTTTTTAGAGAATGCATCTTGTCAGACATTTTGGGTATGAGATGCACTGCTGTAAAATTTGTACTGACTGCTGAGCAGCAACCAAAAAGATCATCACGTAGCTGGCTGCACTGAACTTTCAATTGCAGCAAGAGACGGCCCCAGCTTCATCCGGTGATGAGACATGGGTTTACGGTATGACCTTGAAACTCAGTAGCAGCTGTCGCAGTGGTCACCACCTTTACTTCAATAAAAAAAAAATACATGTCCAGTTCTCAGCTGTGTGAAGGCCATGTTGATTCTTTTTTTAAATCAAAGGCATTATCCACAAGGAATTTGTCCTCACTGGTCAAACTGTTAATGGAAAGTTTTGTTGTTAAGTTTTGAAACAGCTACTTAAGTGCATTAAGAAACATTCAGAACAAGGGAAGAACAAGAGACGGGTTCTCCACCAAGACCATGCCATGCACCTACACACGCACACGCGCACACACACACACACACACACACACACACACACACACACACACACACACACACACACACACACACACACACACACACACACACACACACACACACACACACACACATCGATAGTCAGAGTTTTTTCGCTTCCAAAAACTCAGTAGTGATTCCTCATCCTCCCTATCCGCCTGACCTCACTCTACGTGACTTTTATCTGTTCCCCAAAATAAACTTAAAATTGAAATACCATCGTTTTGACACAACTGAGGTGATCCAAGCAAAATCGCAGGACAAGCTTCGAACACTTAACACTTGCAGACTTCCAAGGATGCATGGAATCATGGAAAAAGTGCTGGCATCGCTGTAACCGTGCCAAAGAAGACTATTTTGAAGGAGACAGTGGAAACCAGAAGTTATGATAAGCTATTTTATTTTTATGGGAAAATTTCCCAAATTTTTGGGTAGCACCCTTGTAAACCTTAAAGAAAGTTTCAAGATTGTTAAAAAAAATAAAGAATACAAAGCTTAAGAGCAAAAATATTTTTTTCTTATACTTTTAAAATAGACCTACATTATATAATTTTAAAATTAAAATTGTTTATAAAAACAAAAATGTTACATTTCTGCTAAAGCACTCCAAGAAAAAAAAATAAATTAAGATTTTGTAAACACATTGTAACCCATGTAATTTTGAAGAAAACAAAATCAAAATCATTATTCTATCTTTGATATTAGCACTTTTCATTGTTTATTTTAATTTGTATCAAAAGAGACATTTCGTCCATGGTGATACTGGGTAGTGCAGCACATTGATGGTCTTGTATCCATGCAACACACTGCGTACACTGTAGTGTTCGTGAGATTGAAGTTTTCCCCCCACTAAGGCATACAGAGTGTATGTGTGAGAGAGAGAACACTTTTACGGGAACAACACAATTTACATTGTTTAGCCTGCAACAAAATTCTAAGAAAGGGTCTGTTTCCATTCTCAAATTTTATTCTAAAAATAGAACACAAATTGTATTTCGAGAGTGACTCTAGGTCAGCAGCTTAGAAAACTGCTAAAAGCACTAGTGGGACAAAGAGACAAAATGTGTGAGTCAGAGGTCATATTCCCACTCTGTCACCATAGCTCCTCTCTTTTCCTTCCTTCAATATCGCTGAGTAGTAAGTTTCTAGACTCAGATTGACAGACTCTGCCAATGAATTGTTGGAGGGTGCTGGAGGGGAATTCTACATGCGCCAGAAATTCTCACACAGGCCGTTTATTGAGTGGCTGGACTACAACAGCAGCTTGACAGCGTTGTAACCGAGCCTAAAATACAAGTACACTTAATATAGAATATTGGGGACATTATGAAAATAGCGCTATAACCAAGTTAGCATTCTAACCCGAGGGCATTTTAACCAAGGTTGACTGTACTATAAAACAAAATTGTAGATAACTTACAATTGTAGAATTCAGTTTAGAACTCTGGCATTTAACAATACTTTGAAGAATTTTCTCTTTTTCTTCTAAAAGAGTCTTGCGGAGCTGGTGTTCACGAAACCCTCTATCATTCAACGATTCTATTAACCTTTCCAAATCCGATTCTTCATTTATAAACGCCCAAGACACCTTATTTTCACCATGCACAGGACAATTGACAGGATCAGCCCAACATGTCAACGGCCTGAGTATTTCTGATGGCTTATTTCTAATGGTATCTTCACAGTCTCCATTCTTCTCGGCGAGAAGTTTCTTATTCGGTGTGCCAGGAGTTTTTATAATTTTATCTCCAGCTAGATTTTCTTTGTTATTGCCTTCTTTGAATAATCTACGAACATAAGTCATTCGATCATCCAACTTCATCATTCTCTGGTCCAAAGGTGTCGGCCTGTAAAATAATAACCACTTTTGAATAAAAAGATAAAAAGAAAACAAAAAGAAGGCAGAAAGGCGTAATTACTGTTGACTATACAGAACTGGGACACCAAGCAACTTGATATATTTAAAATTACGAATCTTTATTAACCATAAGATAAGAAATGTTATAAGCACTTAGTGCTCATGTACAATACCTGGTTTGTATAAACAGTAATGTGATCTATTTTTTTTCAAACCTGACTGTACACTGCATTGCACTAGCTCTCGGTGGGTTCAATGAAAGAAAAAGTCAGCTTCAAAACACACGAAATCAGTCGCCTACAAGCTTCCTTACAGTTTGTATCGCCGTTTTAGTGAATACTTGCCTATAGGCTTGGTCAAAGCTTAAAAATGCAATGTTCTGTCGAACAAAACTAGACCATTAAATTCTGTGTGGACTTGAAAATCGATTATGGAGATGTTGACCACTATCCAACAAGTTCATGGGAGTGAAAACCCGCTGTTTTGAAATGGCACAAATGCTTCGAAGGCAGCCGAGAGAGTGTGAAAAACAAACCCTGTGCAGGACAACCATACACGAGCAGAAATGTCAGCAAAGTGCAACATTTGCATGTTTTGTACTCGGACTGTGCTCAAATGAGCAGGTCCGACCATGTAGGAATTGATAAAATGACTATGTACACTGTCATAATCATTTTACTGAGGATTTGTAGATAATGAAAACTTATGCCAAGCTTGTCTTGAAGTTTTGACAGAAATCAAAGGCAAAACCATGTGTTTGTTTACAAAGATTATTTGCAGCATGTTTAAACAGATCATCAGTTTTTAGACAATGTAATAACTAGCGATGAAAGAAGGGTTTCTGAATACAACAAAGTGCTGGATAGCACACACCCGCAACCCTTCTTCAAAAAACGTTCAAATATCAGGTCAAAGGCCAAAGCCATGCACAGGCTTGGTCCACCCCGTACCTGTGGGACAGATCATTACAACTGCTTTCTATGTGGAAATGCTGAAAACAGTGAAGCTGCCTGGTAAACTTTTATCCTAATGAGGCCAGGCAAGCTTCATCATGACAATGCATCTTGCCACATCTATTTTGTGTCAACATCTACCAGCCACGAACAGCATTGCAACATTTACTCAGCTCCCCCTCCCCATAGTCCTGATCTGGCTCTGGAGTGGAGACAGCTCTCAAAAGACTGATATAGTCATCAACATGGGACTGTATCAGAGGTCTATGCGGTTTCGACAAGATGCTTGGACATTCTAGAAAAGGACTTCCAAGGCACTTTTCAAGCATAGAAAACTCATTGGCATAAGCATGCTGACGCCAAAAGGTCCTATTTTAAAAAATGTTCTAATCTTCGTATTGATATCTTCAATATATTTTTTTACCAAATTTGGTCTTATTATTTTCTAAACGAATCCTACATGTTTCAGATGGTTATAAAAAATGATGAAAACATATTTTAGGGAAACAAAAAACCTCACTTATTTTTAACATGTCACACCACAAAGTTTCAAAATTGCAAACAATATGCTTACAATTACATGAGTGAAAGAAAATTTCATTATTCAAAATATGTTTTAACTTTTGTATACAGTTTATAAGAAGTACTCACTTGGGAAGACACGTTCCAGAAAACTGGGTGTCATGTTCAATAAATATTCCAGGTATTGAAGAAAACATCCAAAACCTACGATAAGCACGATCTAAACCCAATGGCATAACTTGTGTGAAGGTATTTAGTTCGTTCAATTCCTCAGCTTTACGTTTGTGAACTTGCTTCTGTTTCTCTAACACCGCTTTCTCGTGATTCATCTGCTCGGCAGTTATTTCCCCAGCCTTTAACCTGTAAATGAATCATTCATAACATCATTCATAATCATTCATAATAAATTAATTCATAAATTAATTTAGTTCTTGTAGATAGAGCAGCCTTAATTATCTCTCGACCACGAATACTAATTTAAAGCCGACGCTTAATGTGAACCAGCCAAATTACAGTCGACCTTGGTTATAATTCCCTCAGTTACAACGCTAACTTGGTTATAGCGCTATTTTCATAATGTTCACAATATTCTATATTAAGTGTACATGTATTTTAGGCTCAGTTACAACGCTGTCACACTGCTGTTATAGTCCAGCCACTTAGTAAACGGCCTGCATGAGAATTTCTGGCACATGTAGGAGAATTCCTCTCCAGCTCCCTCCAACAGTTCAGGGACACAGTCGGCCAATCTGAGCCTACAAACTATTACTACTCAGCGATAGTGAAGGAAAAGGGAGGAGCTATAGTGACAGTGGGGACATGAAATCTCACTTGCACATTTTTTCTCTCTGTCCCACTGGTGCTCTTAGCAGTTCTCTAAGCTGCTGTTACCTATAGTCACTCTCACTTGAAATACAATTTGTGTTCTATTTTTAAAATAAAGGTTGAGAATAGAAATGGACCCTTTCTTAGAATTTTGTTGCAGGCTATAAACAAACAATGTAAATTGTGTTGTTCCCATAAAAGTGTTCTCTTACACACATACACTCTGTACGCCTTAGTGGGGGAAAACTTTAATCTCATGAATCCTTATAACATGCACAGTGTTGCAGGTATACATACTAGACTGTACAGTAATTTTCTATTAGTTTTAACTAAAATATATTTCATAATTATGTAATATGTGTAATAAATTGTAATAAAATAAGTCATTAATTATATATACAGTACAAAGTATGCTTTTCTTTCACTACATACAGTATTTCTGCCGTTTACAAACTCCAATCAAATAACGCATCTACCAATGTTTCCACTTCAGCTATTCTTTACACCAATTATCCAATGGTTGTCATTAGAAATAATTTTAAAACAGATATTCCTAAATTTTGCCCCATTCTTTTTCCAATAGTACAAAATCGACTTCCCTATTGTGATATCAGTTGAAATCTTTATACATTCTACACAACGCTTTCAGTTTTCACAATAATTTTACACTTCCCCGCCACCACGAATACCACAGAGTACGCATTTCACACAATGAAAGAAAGCACACAAACACAAGCAGATGACTCATCATCTTGTCAATCAATACATCACTGTCCATTATCAAGTAACCTTGCATTTCTCTGGGTATCAGCTGTCGATTTTCCATACTATATGCCTGGTAAACTGCTATGTAAAAATAATGTTCAGAGCATTTAATTTCAAAACTAGTCTAGATTATAGAGTCTTGACGAAGTTCTACTGTCCCACTGCAATACATAGAGCAAGTAATTGTCAAATCATTAGCAACCATCAACAAGGTCTCCTCAAAATGCACATTCTGTAAAACCGAACCAGTCAAAACTGATCGGTACCAAGGCCAGTTCAGATTGATGAAAATTTGGATTTATTGGAAAAGTGTTTTTATGTTATTTATATAATTACACACGGTGTAAGTATTATATATTACTTATGTATACATCTCTTTATTAAAAAAAAATACATTTCGTATTTAAGTTAATGCATGCATAAATGGACTGTAAATACCTACACATTGGAACAGAGAAGAATAGCCTATTTCATAGTAGGCTCATAATGTAACACCAGTCATGTCTATCGGCTCAGTTAATCATGCTAAATTCCAATAACATTTACGCTAACTTTCTTCCACCTACCTTTAATAAAGTACTGTATGATTATACTGTATTTTTAGTTTATTTAAAAATGAGAAATGTGTTTGATTTCTGTTTTTTATTGAATTAGTGTACACTGTACTGTTTACAATAGTTGGCAAGTGTAATCAGTATTCACACTAAATTAGATGAATTTTCAAGTTTAAAAATGAAAAACCATGAAAAAGAAAGAATTGTGAGCTGTACAGGGATCATATTAACAGAGTTTTTTTGTAAAAGGTACAGACGTATGCAAAATTACATTGAAGGACCTTGAAGAGGGAGTTGCTTTGGTTTTACGCAGACGTTTTTATCAATTCTGTTGATACATTGACAATGGGCTACAACTTATAACTGCAGGAATATGATTATATGTATGTAGGTATCCATGTATCTATAAGATTTACAGTAATCTAAAATACATTTAAGGTTAAATTAACAACCTATATTTCAAGTTAATCCCTGTCGCACAGGGTCTCGAGAAAAGGAACAGAGGAGCACATTCAGGGCTGCCCAGGCGAAAGAAAAAAGTATTTAAATTTCATTTTTTTAAATCAAATTACTAATTATATACATTTTATATCTGATGTTTCTGAATACATAGACATCACAAGTAATACCTTCATGAAAACTGATCCACAATAACTTTGCTAAGCCTGATATAATTTCATCACTAGTATCCTTTTGCACGATTTTTACAAACAGCGATCTAGCGCTGGAAGAGCAGTTTAAGAGTTACAAACATTCATTTTCATCATACTACAAAATAACTCAATATACAAATTAAAAATATACTTTTCATAGCATAAATTTGTAATTAACAAATTTTTATAGGTTGTTAACCGACAGACTGATGTTTCAGAAATGCAACAGTTTTTGAAAAATTGAAAACGTTTTCTTTTAGTTCTGTACAACTTTTTACCGTCAAAAACCTACTCCATAAAGCAGACGGTTTCAAGTCTGACTTATCTGACAGATACAGCAGCGAAACATTTTCCAGTGCTATGCTGATTTCTGTAGCTCTTGCCTAAAGGATCTAAAAATGGCAGCTTTTGTGATGCAATGTAGGTGTCGAAAATAAGTTCTTCCGCTGTATGACTAAAACAACTTTTAATACAATTACAACTGTGATGTCTTCATTTTTTGACTTCATGTTTTCATAGTCACGGAAATGCGAAACACAATAAATGACGTTTATTCTGCTTTTCATTGTTGTATGATACTAATATCTAAAGAATTAGTTTAGTAAAGTGCAGGTTAAATAGGAAAATTAACAGTTAAAGGGCCCACTCGGCCTCTTGGTCCAGGACTGGAGTGGCTGTTTTCCCAGCAGTATGACTCGGTAGCATCTCTTCAGTTATAAAAGGTATGGAAAGGGGGGGCCCATAAAGTAATTTGCAAAAGCCTCCTCCATAGATCTTTCAGAAGGCCTGCTGCCCCATGTAACTTGAATTACCTAGATTCAGGCATTTACTCCCTTTATCCAGATTCAGGCAAATAATTGCACAAAATGTAAAACTTACTGAAACCTAATGTCTAAGTTAGATTAAACCATAAAACTATGTTCAATTATGATAAAACTTACTTGAGCAAAAGTTCTTTTTCTCGCTTCGAGTCAGCAGCATTTAAGCTTCTCAGTTCAATCCTGCCTTGTTTTACTTTTTCAGATCGCTCGTCGATCTCATCTCTCAAGTTTGAAAATGTTAAAACTTGATTCATTAAGCAGCTCAAAATAGCTAGCTTGTCCACTGTAAAAGTCATTTTTTTACTGAATTAAATGAATTACATACAGAAATAATAAATCTACAAATGGATTTGAATGTCCATAGCTGAAATTAAAATGTTAATTAAAATATCAATAATAATAAGTATGTTAAAATTAAAAACAAACAAAACTTAATAAAGGAAGAAGTCTGTAGAGAGTTGAACGAGGAACCACATGGACTAGTATAATACAGGACAGTACAAAAGTTACTATGTCAGTGACTGAGTTGACTTAAGCTGTACATCACTTTTATACTAATATTTTGTTTATTTTTACTTTAAAAGAGTTACAGTTCAAAAAACATATCAACATGCAAAATTATAAATATAATTTTTAAAAACGTTTTTACACAATGTGCCATATTTTACATTTGTATTACTATGACTTCAAAGAATAACAGACCTCGCAATATATCTAATAATATCGCAATATATCTAATAATATTAAACAAGGTATTTCTGTATGTATGTATGACCAGGTTATCTTGACCACGGGTTTAAATATTTTTCTGAAAATTTGTACATTAAGGTTTTTTTGCCAGAAATTGATTGTGCTAGGTTGAAAAATTGATTATCTGTGAAAAATCGTTGAATAGCTAATTTTGTGTTACGTGAACATCATTCAATATGTTATTTAAACTTGGGGTAGCACTTTGGAAGGACTATGCAATGGTGCAAGACTGATTGTGATTGAACTTTGTAATAAATTTATTAATGCCAAAATTATTACGGGTGAATTTTCAGGCCAAGAAGTTCACATCCCAAGAACTACATTAAAGCCTAGCCAAAATAAACCTGGATGTGTTATGCAACGGCCATCCAATGACTTTTGCAATGACTATCCATAAGGCTGAAGGCCAGACTTTTAAAATAGTTGGCATTTACTTACTAACAGCCATTTTTATGTCCAGCATTTTATTTATATGTATCATTTCCTTGAGTTAAGAGGCGAACTGCTTTATGAGAAAATTCTCGGCATACAAGAAAAGCTGTATAGAATGAATTGTTGAATAATTTCAATTGTATCAACAATAACATTCTACTGACAAATAATAACAATAATAATATCTTCGAAATTACTGATTATCCTGATTTCACTTAAGATTTTAATATTACACTCTTTGAGTATAGATTTCTATACCATTTTGTTTATGTCCAATAGCTTCTATTATCTGTTACTGTTTAAAATACTTTTTTTTTAATAATCGTTAATTATGTTTAAAAACATATGTATTTTTAATTTTTTGAGACATGACATTTAGTTTTTTTGCATCAAGAAAAATTTGGTTAAATTTTAGTTACAGAAATTGCAATTTAAAAGTCTTCAATGTGGCTAATTAAGCACAATAAATACAATGATAAACATATGACCTCAGATTCATAATAATTCTAAGAAATATACTGTGATATGACCGCTATATAAAACACACTATTTCAATTCACCATTTTATTGCTGTTTAAATTTTTTTTAAAACTTTTATTCGTAAAGTAACTTTCACATACATTAGTAATTAATTGCAATCTTATACACAAGCAGATATTTAATTGTATACTTTATGTCAGTTCCCATTATATGTTGTTTCCTTAAATCATACATTATTTTTAAAAGTTTTTTTACTTTAAAAATAATAATTAGATAAATAACTTATAATAATCATATTTACTTAAATTTTAAATATATTTTATTATTTTAAAAAACCTAATTTTTATTTTATTTTTATATGTAAAAAGCCTACCGTGCAAGTTTCAGTCACCCGGTACTTCTTAATTAACGGTCTGACCATCGCTTTATGACAGTGCTCTGACATGCTCACAATCATTTCCACTAATTTTGGTGGTAACCATATGTACAAAATATGTTACTGGTTCAACTTTACTAGAATTTTTTCTCTGTGAAACGGTCCAAACTGTGATTGGACAAGTCATTCAACCAGTATTACAGAAATAATCAGCGACGACACTCTTCATCGTTATATCAGAGATACCATTTTCAGATTTTTTTTTTTTTGTGTTAACGTCCGACTATTGTGCACACTTGGGCTAATGCAGACAATGGGATGATTTATAGTGTATGAAAATGCCATGCACTGGCCGAGAATCGAACCCGGGTCCTCGGGGTGAAAGCTTAGTACACTATCAACTAGGCCACCGAGGCGGCCCGTTCATAAACCCTTTAAAGATGATTATTCTTCAACGTAACCTACAAATAGGAAACAACTATAGTTTCTAACAGTTGTTAACAGGAATGAGCTATTTGGTCTGCAGTCATGAAAGCTCTTGAAATGAGCGAAGATTACCTCTAGAGATCATTTTCTGTGTGGTGGTTAAAAATTACACACATAATATAAATGCGAGATAAATATTTTTATTTTAATAGTGTGTCACGTGACCGGAAGAAGATGGGGTAAAACCTGCCGTACACGTACCGGCAAGCCTGTCAGTTATGCCTGAACAGTCCGACGGCGAAGTGAGTGGGATCCGGCTGGCCTGTCAGGTTTGACTGAACAGGCGGCCGCTGATCGAATGAAAACACATTCGTTCAATCGGCAGGCCTGAAGAGAGTCGAGGCAAGCCGGCACGCAGCGGGGAGAGGCGCCGGACCGCCGGCCGCGTGGTGAGCAGCGTTTATCGTATCACTATTATACTGTAACGCAAAAATGCAACAGTAAAAAGAAAATCAGTGTTTGGAGGATTTTATTAATGTGTACCAAAGTGAAAAGTATTTGTGGAAAGTAAAGTCTATTATTTTTTTTAAGTAAGTCTTTTTTTCTCCGTTTTTTTCGTCTCTGAAACGACTGATAAAGCGAGAATCGCATGAGCACCTTCGTCACTAGGGAACATTATTTAAGAAATCAAATTTAAATGGACGTGGAGTGCTTGCCGGTCTGTATTCAACTGATGGTGTATGGAGTTTTCAGGCCAAGAGAACTGTTCAGGTATAACTGACATGCTTACCGGTACGTGTATGGCAGGCATAACACGGAACCGTTGGCACCACATGAAACAGTAACTGCGGCTTCAATAGCTCGTAACAGATGACGGGTAGTGTTTATACTAATCTCACATTTCTTTATATGTCAAATCAGGGGAAATACGATGGTGGAATTACCCACGAAGTTATATTCTTTTTAACGAAATTTGTCTGGAAAGTTACCTATTGGAGCGTCATCATGGTAAGACCTATACATGACACTCTGAAATGATCACTGATCCTGACTCCTAGATCATTTATTAAGTAATCGTTAAAATTTGTAGATGCGCATGGGCGTGGAAACTTTAGCACGCTCAAGTGCATAATTGTAGTCCGATTCGATTCAAACTTGGCACAAAAATCAATTTTCTTACTAGCTTGAACGAGTCGTTTACCAGCGAAATTCCTCCAACAGTTTAAAAATGGCTTCCATCTTTAAAAATACGTAAGTTTTTTTCTTAAATACTTTTGCAAATTCGATTTCACCATCGTAATCGGCGTTAAAAACTGCGTAAATCTGTGTTATGAATTTTTAAAATCCTTTTAAATTAAGCCGGAAATTTAATATGACGGCGGCCAGGGTTCTTTTTTCGTATTTTCAATGCAATTTGAAAGTTTAAAATGCTCGCTCTCTCTCACGCGCACGCGCGCACGCACATGTGTGCACACACACACACGTTTAGACATGAAATTAGTTTCGAAAAAAGCTACGATAACAAAAATACTTTTGGAAATTCGCTTTCACAGCGAAATCGAAAAAAAGATCATTTTTTAATACGATCTTACGTATATAAACATGCCCAAATTCAGTTACGGAGGACTGAATTTAAGAACGGAATCAGACCCTACTGTAGCGATGTGGGAAAACAAAAATCCAGTTGCCGAGACAGACAAGACGATGCGACGACTTAATCGATACGGACCTGGCACCTGTTGATGGGCCACTGCCACCATCAATCTATCACAACAACCTCACGCGCAAGACACGCCGCCGTTCTTCTCAGCACTTCTTTTGCGCCATGATTTACTGCACTTCCTACTTACCTAACCTACTTATTTACACGCACCGTGTTTGCTTGCGCTAAATTCGTAAGGCCTACTGCCTGCGATGCTAAGCGCTGTAAAACTCGGTGCTGAAACGCATATAAATAGCTTTCTGAATTTTTAAATTACTTTGTAAACACAAAAATAAAACTTCGGTCAGGGTGTTATTTTCGTATTTTCCGTGTAACTCGTAAGTTTCATGCGCTAATTTACGCCGACTCCAACGCTGATCATGTTAGTGACATCAATATTTGCAAACAAGCGCAAGATCTTGTTTTTTAAGAAAATTTGCTCACATCACGTCAGCGGGACAGGTGCGTGTCATGATGTTTATTATTTTAAATAATCGTTATATCAGAGATACCATTTTCAGATTTTTTTTTTTGTGTTTAACGTCCGACTATTGTGCACACTTGGGCTAATGCAGACGGCGGATGATTTATAGTGTATGAAAATGCCATGCACTGGCCGAGAATCGAACCCGGGTCCTCGGGGTGAAAGCCTAGTACACTATCAACTAGGCCACCGAGGCGGCCCGTTCATAAACCCTTTAAAGAAACTTATTCTTCGCGTAATATCACCTACAAATAGGAAACAACTATAGTTTCTAACAGTTGTTAACAGGAATGAGCTATTTGGTCTGCAGTCATGAAAGCTCTTGAAATGAGCGAAGATTACCTCTAGAGATCATTTTCTGTGTGGTGGTTAAAAATTACACACATAATATAAATGCGAGATAAATATTTTTATTTTAATAGTGTGTCACGTGACCGGAAGAAGATGGGGTAAAACCTGCCGTACGTGCCCGGCAAGCCTGTCAGTTATGCCTGAACAGTCCGGACGGCGGAGTGGGATCCGGCTGGCCTGTCAGGTTTGACTGAACAGGCGGCCGCTGATCGAATGAAAACACATTCGTTCAATCGGCAGGCCTGAAGAGAGTCGAGGCAAGCCGGTACGTGTGCGGGGAGAGGCGCCGGACCGCCGGCCGCGTGGTGAGCAGCGTTTATCGTATCACTATTATACTGTAACGCAAAAATGCAACAGTAAAAAGAAAATCAGTGTTTGGAGGATTTTATTAATGTGTACCAAAGTGAAAAGTATTTGTGGAAAGTAAAGTCTATTATTTTTTTAAGTAAGTCTTTTTTCTCCGTTTTTTTTCGTCTCTGAAACGACTGATACAGCGAGAAATCGCATGAGCACCTTCGTCACTAGGGAACATTATTTAAGAAATCAAATTTAAATGGGCGTGGAGTGCTTGCCGGTCTGTATTCAACTGATGGTGTATGGAGTTTTCAGGCCAAGAGAACTGTTCAGGTATAACTGACATGCTTACCGATGCGTGTATGGCAGGCATAACACGGAACCGTTGGCACCACATGAAACAGTAACTGCGGCTTCAATAGCTTCGTAACAGATGACGGGTAGTGTTTATACTAATCTCACATTTCTTTATATGTCAAATCAGGGAAATCTGATGGTGGAATTACCCGAAGTTATATTCTTTTAAAACGAAATTTGTCTGAAAGTTACCTATTGGGCGTCATCATGGTAAGACCTATACATGACACTCTGAAATGATCACTGATCCTGACTCCTAGATCATTTATTAAGTAATCGTTAAAATTTGTGAGATGCATGGGCGTGGAAACTTTAGCACGCTCAAGTGCATAATTGTAGTCGATTCGATTCAAACTTGGCACAAAAATCAATTTTCTTACTAGCTTGAACAGTCGTTTACCAGCGAAATTCCTCCAACAGTTTAAAAATGGCTTCCATCTTTAAAAATACGTAAGTTTTTTCTTAAATACTTTTGCAAATTCGATTTCACCATCGTAATCGGCGTTAAAAACTGCGTAAATCTGTGTTATGAATTTTTAAAATCCTTTTAAATTAAGCCGAAATTTAATATGGCGGCGCCAGGAGTTCTTTTACGTATTTTCAATGCAATTTGAAAGTTTAAAATGCTCGCTCTCTCTCACGCCAATGGCAACTGCGCACATGTGTGCACACACACACGTTTAGACATGAAATTAGTTTGAAAAAAGCTACGATAACAAAAATACTTTTGGAAATTCGCTTTCACAGCGAAATCGAAAAAAGATCATTTTTAATACGATCTTACGTATATAAACATGCCCAAATTCAGTTACGGAGGACTGAATTTAAGAACGAATCAGACCCTACTGTAGCGATGTGGGAAAACAAAAATCCAGTTGCCGAGACAGACAAGGCGATGCGACGACTTAATCGAAATCTGGACCTGGCACCTGTTGATGGGCCACTGCCACCATCAATCTATCACAACAACCTCTGCAAGCACTGCTCGTTCTTCTCAGCACTTCTTTCGCAAAGATAGCGAACATTTTTTTTTTTTTTTGTGTATTTAACGTATTTTCAAACAGAAATGAGTGACAACAATATCTTATACACACGTTTTTCAGGCTGTACACAACGCACCTTCATAACAAATCTCAAAATAATCAGTCAATGTGTTTGGCCAACTGTATAACACACAAACTCAAGCAAAATAGTCGATTCAATCAGATTGAGGTCAAATATTATGGGTTTTTTTAACTACTATTCATTAGTATAATTTTTATTTTATCAAATACAAAGTTTTATACAGAAAGTATAGAAACAAAAATACTATAATAAATATTTATCTTTTTTTCTAATCGTTTAAGTAAATGTACGACTTTTGATAAAAGTTTGCTTGTAAGACTTAATAAGGATTGTAAGAACTATTTATTTATTTATTATGAACTTTTAATTCATACAAACAATTAGTTATACAAAGACCTACAAGGGGCATAGATTGGTACATAGGTTGGTCCTGCACATACATATATGCATGGATACAATCAGGAATGAGACAAACTTCATAAATTATATTATATACAAAAAAAAGAAAGACTATTCAGACTTAAAATTAATTTACATTATTTTTTTTTAAATGTGCCTTTTTTCGATGTAAAAAAATAACATAGTTTACTTAAAACTATAGGCAAAAAGAAAAGAGACTGGATTGCCCAGTGGTCAAGTCGCCAGTCAGTCACCTCAAAATCATTAATTATATGATTAATCCAATTAATCGAATTAATATGTCTCTAAACAGCCCTGGTTCCAACAACTGATTTTAGAACTATACAGAAATAAATACAAATTAAGATTAAATTATCTAGTTATGTGTGAGCAACTGAATTAATTACTACTTACTACTTACCAATAGGTATATCACAGATGGTTGTTTGGCTCAGTTCTCTCAGAATATGGGGTTGCTGCATGCGTAGAAATAAACCAGGATCATCCGAAGACGTGTACCCGCCACGCTGCTGATACCTTAATATTTAAAAAGTATTATTAAATAACAGCTTGCAATAGCTCTGTGACACAAATACCTGCCAGTCAGTTGAAGAAAAATGATAATATAAATATTTAGGTGTGATCTTTAATTATAAAATGAACTGCAATAAACAATCTGTATTTCTTATAAACAAAACCAAATATTTATTTTTTATATCTCAAAATTTATGTTCAGAATGTTGTGTGTTGTTTCAATCATTAACTATGAAACTTAGCTCTTGGCAGTGCTTCTACGCTTATACTAATAATATAATATTTGAATGTTACAAATATTACAGAAAAACTGTTTTCCCACTTGTTCACCTTGACTCGTCTGCAGCCTCCTGTTAAACTACACTAGTTCACGACACATTGTGGATAGTCCACTTTCATTTTGACAAAGCCAGAATAGAATAATTTATCCAAATAAGAATAACAAGAAGAACCCTTCTTATCCGAGTTTTTGTCATCCTAATTTTGCATTATCTGAATTGCATAGGAAAAAAACATTGTGGAATCAGAACTAATTAAAACTGAACAAGTCTTCGGCTGCTGCGCACGAATCTATCATCGTCATAACTTACCAGCGAGATATGCAGCAAGTCAATCTATCGCTGCTATACTTTAGTCAGTAATATTTTTAAATAAATCCGATAGATAGTGCCTAAATCTACAATTTTACAATAAATTTGTCTTTTTTCGCCTTTAATATTTTTCTGGATTAAAAAGATGAAATTATAACAGCTGTAAGATAACCTTGTCCTTCAAGTTTTGTTTATTAGTCAATCAAAATCGCCTGGCAATCATGACGTTTTTGTATTTTATATTGATAATGACATAATTCAGTTAAATGTTATATGAAAATGTTCAGTATTTATCAGAGAATACTCTCTCTCTCTCTCTCTCTCTCTCTCTCTCTCTCTCTCTCTCTCTCTCTCTCTCTCTCTCTCTCTCTCTCTCCTCCCTCCTTTCCTGGAAATTGGCTTATGCTAGTCAAATTAAGATATTTAATAAAAATGAAGTGGTGCATAGTAGTTCAGAAGTCTTAAAATTTCTTTCTACAGACTAAATTAAAAATTTAATCTTTTTAAATAAAATTTGATTGAAACAAAAAATTACTTTATCAAAAAATCCTACAGAATACGTATTTGGTATTCTGAAATGATTGTACGTACAATCAAAATATTTTTTCAAATTTTTCAAATGATAAATAGTAAATGTATTTAAACATACAATTACATATGTACTTTGCAGTTGTAAGTAGGGCAAAAGCCAGCAGCCAAAGGGAATAATTTCTTTTACTTCAGTAATAATTGTTATAAAATAATTAATTCAAAGCTAATACATTTTATTTTTATTATAACTAGCCTAATACTTCAAACCCTTAAAAAAGGATTAACAAATAAATTAATTAATAAGAACTACTTAAGATGGAACAACTAAATAATGGTGATAATGTTATCAGTAGTGCAACAACATGTCGTTTACATAAAAAGAGAACGAAAACTTCTTTTTTTCGATCAAAGCCAAGTGACAAGTGTCTACAAAAATGTAGTCTAAATTTCATTTCTACCAATTACTTGTAAACACGTATGGTCACTCAAAACTACCCGACTATTCAATACAAATTAAATTTATTGTAAGAATATTTTCCTCGTATTTAAAAATGATTTTACAATTTTCACCTCCATTTAGCACTTTTCTCTCCACAGCGGCCACCAGAAGCAAGAAGATGTAATCTCAACACTTCAGTCAATGTACTGGCATCTATAGTCATCTGGCTGAGAGGCGTTCCTTGGTAGAGTTGGCTCCAACTGGCCGCTCTAGACGCATACTTGATCGCCTCTAATGTTACCAAGTCTCGGCGAACATCCGATATATCTTGAACTTTAAACACAATTAATTATTTGTTTAATAATTATGTTACAAAAATAATACCTTAACTTAAAACTAAAAACGTATGCAGATATATTTCCGGGCTCTTTAAGAACTAAACGTTCGACCTAAATAATTTTTTAATTGAATTCGTTTCAGGTAGTTAGTTAATGATGTCACTAAGACAAAATGTTTAAACAAACATTCATTGAAGATGTTTTTAACATTTTAAAAAATTTAACAAATTAAAAGTCAGTTTAACTGACTGGTTGTAAGTATAAACAGAAAAATGTCTATGAAACAATAAAGTATGGGTTACTGTACACACTGCAATGAATTTACCCTTTTCTAAATCTGTATAGTTTATTTCATCATCTTCTTCTTCCTGAAGTTTAAATATGGCTTCTAAAAACATCTGCAAAATGTCACAAAGTGGTCCTGAAACACAAAAGAACAATGATTCAATACTTACAGTTACATTATTTGCAAATTTCAAAACTGTTACATATTCTTAATTACCAAATTTAAATTAAAAAATGATCTACTGTATCATGATAAGGCTTAAAACCAAGACTATAAAAAGTATCCTTATCTTGAACTTCATATACGTTTTGAGAAGTTGTTCATAATATATATATAGTGTGTGTGTGTGTGTGTGTGTGTGTGTGTGGGCGCACGCACACACGTGCTGTGTGCATACACTCCAGTTTCACAATTTTGGCTAGATTCAAACTTGGAAATTGATTTTGGTAACAGCTTGTGCAACTTCGCTATTCAGCAAAATTCGTTAAATACAATTCAAAATTACTGTCATTCAAAATCTATCTAAGACTAGCTGCATCTATTGAGAGGATTTATATGTCCCTCGTGGTACCCGAGTCTAACACACAATTACATTACAACACTTCACTTACGACTTCAACATGTTACACTCACACTTACATTTAGGGAAGCGATAATAGCCTCAATGTGCTTTTTGCCTTAAAATAATTTTAAATATATATATATATTAACCTATAAATATAAGTCTTAATACTTTATTTTTAAGTAACTCCGAACTTCAAAATAAATGTATCCAAACGAAGGTTAAAATCTGCGTAAAAAATTTTTTAAACTTTTAATCAAATGTTTTAAGTTTTTCAATGGCTAAGACTAGATCATTCCTCAAAGTGAAGTCACCAAGGTCTCTCTTCTGCTTATGTCTGTCCAAAATCTTTGCAGACCAACTTGTCCTTATTCGTAATTTGGCATTGGCAAGCATTAACTAACATTGATTGTATACAGCCTAGGAATCTACTACACAGGTGATCAACTTTACATGAACTTATGCACATCACAGTGAAATCAAATTTTGAAAAAAATTTAAGACATTAATGTAAGAGCAGGTAAAGTACATTTTCACATTTTTACTAATATATAAAAATGTTCACATATAAAAATGTTATTAAAATGTAACAAATTCATTTTCATTATAACAGAGGTCAGTTGTGTATCACAAAAATTGTACTTCCATTATGAACTTAACCACCAACGTTGCTTAATAGTGGAGCAAATACTTCTCTATTATTATTATTATTAAGTTTATTATTATCATTAATATTCAGTTTATTTACTACAAAATCTATAAGTATGTTTGTTAATTACATACAGAAAAACTCAGATACATGGATTCTATCCATCTGTACAGCGTCCCCTAATTCAATATTCTCAAAATACAATTAACAATTCAAAATTTCTAATCAATACAATAACTCATCCGTTAATAATTATACACATCAAGTAAACATTTTCTATATTTATAGGCTGCCGTATGATAAACAATTTTGACCAATTCTTCCCATTTAAATACATTCTTTCTTACTTAATATTTCAGAACCAAAACAATTTTTCTCTAAACTCTTGTAATGCCAGACAAACCGCCAAAATAGTGATAATAATTCTCTATTTTTAACTTATGGCATACTGAACACACATATATATATATATATATATAACGAGACTTGCCAACAGAATCCTTAAGTATATACAAGGTGTCAAATCAACAACGTCGTGGATCGCACAAGTCAGAATATACCTACATGACGCAGGAATAGACTCAACAGATGTTGAAGACAGGCGCGCATACAGGAGAAAGATGCTCGGCTGGAAGGTCCCAGAGAATGAAATCCCAAAGAGAGCAGGGGTAAATGGACGGAGGAGCGGAAGAGGATCCATGAGGACAGGATGAGGGAGGTGTGGAGGATTAGAACGAACAAGACATGAGTCGGAGTGCTTTGCGTGATCTAACAGGGTCTATGCGCAAATAATAATAATATATATATATATGCCTCCTTAGTCCTTTCTGCTCTACAATTTACATTTGTTAACTCTCCTTTTAACTTAAAAATACAAGAAATAAATTGCCAACTACTACTGTCACATGCATAATGATTTTCTTTTAAATCAAAATTTAATTATTTTTAAAAACTATGAAATTTTGAATTTTGTGCCCTATTATTAAGTATTGAAGAACTTTTCCTGCAGATGGACTCTGGTTTGTTTAACCTAACCTACTTTGCCACTTCATACACAAGGTTCCAGTTTACAGATATTTAAGGCACATGTTACTTACCAGCTATTTCTTTTTCTACAAGAGCTCTTTCCAAAATATCAAATGTTAGGCCACTGGGAAAATAGTCCTTTATATGAATAAATTCACCAAAAGTGTGTGTGAATTCCATGATCATTACAAAGTCTCCAAAACATTCACTTGGAATCCTAAGCTGCACTGGAACTGGAGTTGGTAGTTCCTGAAAAGATATTTGAAATTACATTAAAACATTTTGTCATGTAAACTGCCACTTAAAAAGTTATTAAAATAATTCCGAATCTAATTAGATTATTTGATGTAAACATAAATATATAAAGTTAACGAAATTTATTTGCCTGCTGCAGGGAGGGGTGAGACTAGTGCAAAGCACACTGTGGAAATCCACACTTCTAAAAATACTGATTCTTCCTTATCGCTAATGCATCGAATTTTGTTTAGTGTAGCTCTGGTCCCATTATTTATTAACTTGGGATTTTGATTTTTGAAAGCTGCACTTATAATTATAATGACACAGGTTGATGTTTTGTACATGACTAGTACAACTTTCACCAGAGCACAGTTTTGCAAAAAAATTCAACTGTACAAAAAAAAATTAAATAATACAAAATTAGCCCCAAAAATTGTCTACTTGGTAAGAAAAATTCGGATTTTGGGTTATTTGTTTCTTATAATGTTAAAATGTAAGAATTATAGTGTTTTCTTTCAACATTTTTCAACACTAAAATTGTATTCTTTAAATAAACAATTAAACTGTGTTTGATCAGAAATTTATTTTAAAAGAAGCACATTAAATAGAACCTGTATGTATTTAATGTATTTGATTATGAAGTTCACAAAATCAGTCTTATTTTTTTACAAATACTTTCTACACATTACCATTCAAATCAATGGTTTTTTGTAAAAATTAATTAATATTTCCAAATTGTTACAAATTAAATTAAGTTTCACTGGAACTATACAAATGTCCATAATCAAATTTAAAAATTCAGAATTCTCTAAGATTAATTTAAAAACACAATAAGTTCACGACAATTACCTTCAAATCTTCAAGTTCTAAGTCTTCACGCGGGCGGTTCCATTCTCTCATAAAACTAGCTAGTTCCGCTCGTTTTGCCTTATTTTTCGCCAACTTTTCAAGACGTAATTTGATCTTTTCTTCTTTTTGTCGTTCTCTAATTTGTTGTAATTCTTCACTGGTGATTCTTGTCGGACTAAATGGTACAAAAATAACAGAACTTACTTTGTTGACAATTTCGTCCAAGTACAAAGAAATGTAAGTCAAGTGTGTTACTTTATAGACTTTATGTGTATCTGTTATTAGGAAGCAAAAATGAATCTTAAATAACACATGTACTTCCACACACACTATGATCATTTAACTGTTATTACGCAACCTAATTAACACAGACAAGTGAAAATATAATAAGTTTCCACCTTTTCTTGTTTTTCCAACGTTTTTAACATGTTAATCTGTTGTTAGTAAGCAAAAATTAACATATTTATATCAAAAGTTGTTTGTGAAGGCGAAAAAGTAAATGATTACCCGGTTACTAAAAAGTCTCCTATTTGATTAAAATATAACTTTCAGGTTTATATTTATAATGTGACTTCACTTATTTAAATAGCACAGTAAAAGAAGGATGACTTCTACAAATGATATTAAAAAAGTTTAAGGGACATTTTTGCCGGCTCTCACAGATGCAAATTTGTAACTCAAGAGATAAAAAAACATAACCTAAATTTTAATAAAATAAGAACAATTATAGTAACAAAAAAGTTTAGATCAGGCTTGATGCATAACCTTCAAGCTACAAAAACTAAGAAACAGATACTTAGGTTTAACTGTTTGCTAATGAAAAAAATTTCAGCTGATAAATTAGTATAAATAGTTTTAAGATTAGTTAGAACTTGAATCATTGTTAACATGTATCTTGTTTTAGGGCTGGTTTTGATGTTGGATTTTGCGGGACGCATGATGTGAGGAACATTTCTATGATGTGAGGAACATTTCTACACATTTTTTATGCATCACAAGTCTCATATTAAATTAATTATAATTAAAAATGTCTGTATTTCCACCAGGATCGAACCGAGGACCTTGCGCGTGTGAAGCATATGCGATAACCACTACACTATGGAAACTATGAAAAAGTTTGATCAATTTAAATATATAAAATGAATTGTTAATTTAATTTTGGTGGTTGTATTAAAAGATCAATTTTTGTATATTAATTTGTAACGATCAGCTGATTTAATTGAACAGTTGATAGGCTACAATAAGATTCAGGTTATGTTGTTAAAAACTAGCTATGTTAATTTGTTGTGATTTCGAACAAGTTATTGTAATTAAAATAAAAGAAAGAGAAAACATGATATATGATTTTTATTTTTAGTTCAATAACAGAAATTTTTTTGCAACAAAAACTTAAATGGAACTCATATCTGCTTTTTAAACAATTTTGGGATGCCACTATTTTATCACAATTTTCAAAGATTTCTTGCTTTAGACTTATTTAGCCTTCAACAATGATTTGGACAATTTACAGATGGACTTGAATTTTACAAAAATACAAACGAAAAATTTAAAAACAATTTTCAGTAAAACATACACACTTTTGTCCAACTGCACGTCAAATTCTATAAAATTTTCTTCACTTGCTGCTTTTAAACCGCCTTATTTCACTTTCTGCAAGATGACTAAGAAATTTTTACCATAAGTCAGTTTTACACTAAGATTAAGTGTATAGTGCATAGGGCTAGTACTGTATTTTACAGACTATAAGACGAACTTTTTTTTGAAAAATTGCCTCCAAAATTATATTATATTTGAAATTAATATAAAAATATCCAGCGATTGATTTAAAATTCCCCCTAGTCTTAAAAATGGCTATATATTCAATGCCACTGGAAAAGCTATCTCTATCTGGCAACATTGGATTCAACTGGCAGGAGCAGTGCACTGGTACAACGAACATGGGTTGCAGAGATTTACAAGCTTGCTAACACTGTCTCCCTCCTGCCCTGCCATCACAAACCCAGAACACTGTCTAGACTATGATGCATCGTTGCAAGTCTATGGTGCCAACGAACTTGAAAGAGATTTGTGTTAATGGTAACAGTACAATATTTCTGTTAGTAGCTAGTTTTGTAATGGAAAAAAATAAAAATAAACTGAGAATTTTTTTAGTCTGGCTTTGCAATCTAATAATAACAATGGTATAAAAGTTTGTTTTTTTTTAAATGACTTAAAAATTAAGGTGCATCTTATAGTCATCTTTTGCACTAGTTCATCTTTTGTAAAAACAGTAAAATTTTATATTTTTTAAAATATTTTGCAGTGAGTGAAGCATAAATTTTCGTGTTATAAAACATTATCTCAAATCTCTTTTTTTATGTTATAGGATGTTATAATAGACTGCTTGTTAGTGGCTACAAGACCTGGTGGCCTCTGGCAATGTAATCAAAGTATCTATTGTACAACTAAGCTTCTTAGCTATTAATTCAATAAGGTTAGTTCCCTCAATGAGATATAGAGCTGGACCACGAAGTAGCTCATTCAGCATGAATTCCTGAAACCAAACACCAATCATAGATTACGTGACCTGCAGTTTCCTTTTCCATCCTGCTTAGGTTAAGTAAATTCCTATTCTATTCAAATGCACCCTCAAATCACATTAAGTCCCATAGTCCTTCACAGCTGCCCTTTATACAGGGTATCTATTGTTCCCCTAAAGGCACCTCATCTAGAGACAGTCTTGGAGTACGGTTTCCCATTAGTCCAATCATTACAGTGAGGTTTTTGCTTTAACTCTGCTTCCAGAGTACTTCCAACAAATCTGAGGCACTTACATGGTTGTCAGTGATTGTAGGAAGTTAAGAACACTGGAATGTTTTCCAATAAATAATGAATCTACCTCTACATAACAATTACTGAAGTTACTTTAAATAGCATAATACTATTTCTAATCTTCAAAATATAAAAACCTCTTAACCGTACTTATTTAACAAAAATATATAATTGAGACAAAATTGTACAATAAACATACTTAGCTTGAAGGAGTTCTTTCTTCGAATACTTTTTCTTCTCCTTCAAAACATTATGTTTATCTTTAATCTTTTTCATTAGTTTTGAATGTTTCATGTTGTTCACAGTTTTATACTTTTCTTTCAGTTTCTTGGCCATTATTTTCTGAGGCGTGTCGCTCGGTTTCTTAGGTGAAACACGTTTGGAACTTTGAGACGCTTCTTTACCCGGAGATTTTTTCGAAAAATACTTGTCCAAAGACTCCTGGCGCTTTTCTTTCTTTAAAGAAACGTCATTGCTCTTTGTAATGCCGTTTATCGCTGGCTTCTTTGCTGGATTTAACACTGGTGTTTTCCCAATGAATATCTGATTAAATTTAACCAGGTGAATGCCGGATTTGTTTGCAGTACTTTCCTAAGAAAAAATCCAATTTATTAAAACAAAAATTTTAATTTTTAAAATAACCTTGAAATAAATTTTAACTTTTTTGAATAGATTTTTAAACGCCCTTTCAGTACTAAGCACTTTTCTACATGCACTACCCAGAAGTGCCTTATATTTTTTCACTCAAAATGCCAACCCAATTTTAAAAATTTTGTAAAAAAACTGTTTTTGTTACTTCATTAGTTATCGTCATAAATTTTTTGTTTGTTTTTTCTTCTGATAAACCTACCAGTAAAAATTACTAACCTACAATCCCTTATAATCTAACAAAAAAAATATAAAAAATAAAACTACATACCTTACGAAAAATTCCAGTTTGAAGATATCAGGAAGGAAAAAATACATAACCTAAAATCTAGCACATCACTCAAAGACAAAATACGCAGTAAAAATGTTAAGCCAATATCATATTAAATTAAAAAATTATACTATTTTTAAACAAAATCAAATAACTTTAAAACAGCTAACTCGATCAAAGTATAATCCAGTGTTACACAAACATTGTATTTACTATATCCCAAGCGTATATCTATGCACTAGTTCACACACATTAAAAAAAAAACTTTATATCTTCCTTAGCCGATTGATATTTAAAAACATATCAATATTATTACTTTTTCATTTTTAATTTTTTTTTTCTTTAACATCCGATGTAAATGAAATAGGATGCTGGGCACTGAAAGGGCTAAAATGTTTAGTAATTATAACTTATGTATATATTTATGTACATGGCCTACTGAGTACAGCAATATATTATATGTATATATATTTAATTACAAATTATACTTCTCGTATTTAATTACAAAGAAACCCTCATATATTCAGCCTAATTAGGCAAAAAGGAAAGTGAATTATTTAATACCCCTCACCCCAAATTAAAAATAAAATACAATAAAACCAGTATCAACAATTCAACACTTTAAATTGTCATTAAAATTAAATAAACTATACAAATTAATTTAAATGGACAAAAAGACAATTTATAATCATCAACAAAAAAAAGGTTTTTTAGTATTTACTTTTCTTCCTCCCAAAATACGTAGTATAATTTTATAAAAACGTTTTTCTTATAAGTAGCTTGTGAAAGTTGGCTTACTGTACATTTTGTAATGTAAATTAATTTTATATTTGAAATAATAAACTAAGAGAGAATTTTTAGTAATAAAATAAATGACTGGAGGTTAATATAAATAAATAGTAACAATAACAAGGTTTTCACAGATAAAATGTATAATAAAAATACACTCTATAGAATAACTTAATTACAAGACTTGCACCACTAAAACCATCAACTGATCATGTAGTACAAATGAGTGTATTTAAATAAAAGCAGAGGAACATTAATGTTGATTTATTCCTTACTATGGGAAACTCATGCCCGCATTGCAGGCCAGCCCCAGAAATAATTACTTCTTTTTTTATTTAAATAAATAATAATTAATGAATATAATTAATAAATGTATTTATAAATTTATTTTTTTGAACTTTTACCACGGAAGCCAATATTAGAATTTAATTATTAATAAATTATATATATATATATATATGTGTGTGTGTGTGTGTGTGTGTGTGTGTGTGTGTGTGTGTGTGTGTGTGTGTGTGTGTGTGTGTGCGCATGTGCGTATATGCATGTGTATGTAATTATAAGGCCATATAAAAGTTACATCAGTTTGTGAATTTGATACAGCACTCAATAAAACAATTCATCTTCTAAAAGTTCATGGGTATTCGATATCTGCAAGTTTCTGAACATCCAAACATACGGATTGTTCACTATATACGTTAGTACAGATTATCCATGTCTTTGTGGTTTAAATGTATACATTTGATTTTCTATAAATATTTTTGTCTTTTGTGTATATAGAATGTTTGTTGTCTAAGTAACAGTTAACAACCTGCATTATCAATATCTTAAGCCCAAGTACCTAAAAATCTGATAAACCACACCTTGTAAATTCAGCAAAAACATTAGCATTTTTGCAATTTAAAATGCTGCAATATAAAGAAACTTCATATGGTTGACACTCGTAAGTTTTAATGTCAGTAATATTGTTGAGAGCATTGTATTTTTTATATAATTTGCTTATAAGTTTTATTACAAATATAATTAAAAATGTTAGTGCTGTGTTAACGCATTTTGCTATTTGGGTTGACAAATACCTTAAGCCTCCATACTCCACCCTTCTGTTCCACAAACTGTTTGATGTACAGTCTGTTCTTCTCACGGCTGTATACACCTTTCTTCCTGTGTATCTGAGGTGCTTTCACGATGAGTTCCCGGTTAGATTCTTCTTGAACTGGTTGAACGACATACCTGTACAGACTCGCAGGTGGCCAAAAATATCTTTCTCCATTCCTGTCAACACGATCACATTTACTTCATATATTTTCACTAATATTCCTTATTACAGAAAGTCTCCCATCTCTAACACAAATATCATAACATCAAGTTAGGACCAAATTAAGTTTGCATATTTTACAATTTTTGCCACTGTCTTAAACTCAAATTCATTTAATAGTAACATGATGTTCAATACATTAAACCCTTTGCACTCGCCTAAAGCCTTAAGAATGTTCCTCTTGGATCATTCGACCATTGTGAGTAGCCACGGCCATGACCTATTGGAGCTGCCATTACAGTAAATTTTTAATGTAATATTTTAGTTAGACCTGAAAGAATACTGTACAAAGACATTATGTATATTTCCAATAAAAAGTTACTTAAAAGATTTGTTGCGCTTGTTCATTTTTTGCCTTTCAATATTACACGTTGCTGGGTTCACAGAAACAAAAATTCCAAGTCACGGACACTCAGCTGTCATGATGGCGGCAGGCAACCCTAGTACACCTGACAGGACTAAGCAAATAAAAAACAATATGTTACTTAGGAATAGGGGTTGGCCTTTTGAGTGCAAAGAGTTAAACATAGTTTTTATGGCTCTGTTTAGCTTAAAATAGAATTTTTTTAACATGCTTCCATCACTAGTTACTCATACAACTTTGAAATCAGTAAAATTTGCTGTTTAATAATTAATTCTTGTAACAGAATATTTAAAATTTTGGGAATAATGCCTCATAAAATCAATTATCATTGTATTCTGTAGAATGTGTGAATACAATATAGTACACTAATATTATAGAAACACTGTATTTATTATATCCCAAGTGTATATCTATGCCTCCTTAACTATCACAAGACTGGGATTACTGCTTCATAAAATGCAATATTATTGTATTGTACACAATTTGTGAATGAAGTATAATATAGTGTAATCCAGTGTTACACAAACACTATATTTATTGTATCCCAAGAGCATAACTGTACTTGATTAATTATCACAAGACAGTAAAGTATTGGGAATACTGCTTCATAAAATGCAGTAATATTGTATTGTGTACAATGTGTGAATGAAGTACAACATAGTATAATCCAGTGTTACACGAACATTGTATTTACTGTATCCCAAGCGTATAACTGTGCTTGCTTAAGTATCACAAGACAGTAAAATATTGGGACTACTGTTTCATAAAATGCATTACTAATGTATTGTGTACAATGTGTGAATGAAGTACAACATAGTGTAATCCACTGTTACACGAACATTGTATTTACTGTATCCCAAGCGTATAACTGTGCTTGCTTAAGTATCACAAGACAGTAAAATATTGGGACTACTGCTTCATAAAATGCATTACTATTGTATTGTGTACAATGTGTGAATGAAGTACAACATGGTGTAATCCAGTGTTACACGAACATTGTATTTACTGTATCCCAAGCGTATAACTGTGCTTGCTTAAGTATCACAAGACAGTAAAATATTGGGAATACTTCTTCATAAAACGCAGTAATATTGTATTGTGTACAATGTGTGAATGAAGTACAACATGGTGTAATCCAGTGTTACACGAACATTGTATTTACTGTATCCCAAGCGTATAACTGTGCTTGCTTAAATATCACAAGACAGTAAAATATTGGGACTACTGCTTCATAAAATGCATTACTATTGTATTGTGTACAATGTGAGAATCAAGTACAACATAGTGTAATCCAGTGTTATACAAACATTGTATTTACTGTATCCCAAGTGTATAACTGTGCTTGCTTAAGTATCACAAGACAGTAAAATATTGGGACTACTGTTTCATAAAATGCATTACTATTGTATCGTGTACAATGTGTGAATGAAGTACAACTGCTTCATAAAATGCAGTAATATTGTATTGTGTACAATGTGTGAATGAAGTACAACATAGTGTAATCCAGTGTTACACAAACATTGTATTTACTGTATCCCAAGCGTATAACTGTGCTTGATTAACTGTCACAAGACAGTAAAATATTGGGAATAATGCTTCATAAAAAACAACACACACACACACACACACACACACACACACACACACACACACACACACTTTTAAAATAATTTGTATCTTTCAAATAAATTCAAGATAGTTGCCTTGTCTTGTCAAATATGAACCAAAAAGTAAATAACTCTACCAATGACATGGAGGTCAATAGACAATATATGTTTCACATTAACAAGCACTGCTAGTATTGAAACTGCAGTGATCTCTCTTAATCAAGCATTTCAGCAATCTGGCCCCTCCCCAATTTCAGCTTGTCCAGAAGGACAAGTAGGATGAAAACACCAACCATCGTGCCATTCAATATCACCATAGCGTTATGAAAACAATATGCTTAGTCTAGCAATATTCATGGAACCCGCACGTAAATCAACATTCACCAGTTTTGTCTCTGTGTTAGTTACTGCTATGCCTCTGTGGTGAAGAAGGTCCACACAGAGCGAACAAAAACAACACTTTATCCCTAAACTTCTTTTTTTACTTTGTTATAACAAAGCCTAACACTAACACCACATAATTAAGACAATGTCTGAACTACATGCAAATACAATACTGTACAGTATTTTACTTCATAATTTTGTTTAACACTAAAGAAACATTTTATTTACCACAGTATATATGTATTGCTGGAAACTATATAACATTCTAATATATGGTACACTACATATTTTGAGCAATAAACGTAGCTATTGCCATTAAATAGCATTTTTTTTAAATTAACCTGTTAATCCAACAGGAGAATCCATCAATCCAAAAGTCCTCACACTTATATTTGCTGGATTACTGAGAGATTACTTTATTTATATCAAAATGAATACACCTGAACATTCAAAATAAATTCCTTTACTAACACTTGTACCTTCTAGACTAATTCAAAACAACTATTGTCTTGACAAATATGAACCAAAAGGCATATTATTTTACCAATGATTTGGAGGTGAAGAGACTATAAACGCCTCCCCACTAACTAGCATTGGCCAATTTTAAAACTTCTTACATACCAAATGAATAAATATACTTGAACCTATTAAACAAATTCTTTTATAAAAACTTGTACCTTCTAGACTAATTCAAAACAACTATTGCCTTGTCAAATATAAACCAAAAGGTATATTATTTTACCAATGATTTGGAGGTGAAGAGACTATAAACGCCTCTCCACTAACGAGCATTGGCCAATTTTAAAACTTCTTACATACCAAATGAATAAATATACTTGAACCTATTACACAAATTCTTTTATAAAAACTTGTATCTTCTAGACTAATTCAAAACAATTATTGTCTTGTCAAATATGAACCAAAAGGTAAATTACTCTACCAATGATTTGGAGGTGAAGAGACTATAAACGCCTCTCCACTAACGAGCATTGGCCAATTTTAAAACTTCTTACATACCAAATGAATAAATATACTTGAACCTATTAAACAAATTCTTTTATAAAAACTTGTACCTTCTAGACTAATTCAAAACAACTATTGTCTTGTCAAATATGAACCAAAAGGTAAATTACTCTACCAATGATTTGGAGGTGAAGAGACTATAAACGCCTCTCCACTAACGAGCATTGGCCAATTCTAAAACTTCTACATACCAAATGAATAAATATACTTGAACCTATTACACAAATTCTTTTATAAAAGCTTGTACCTTCTAGACTAATTCAAAACAACTATTGTCTTGTCAAATATGAACCAAAAGGTAAATTACTCTACCAATGATTTGGAGGTGAAGAGACTATAAACGCCTCCCCACTAACGAGCATTGGCCAATTCTAAAACTTCTACATACCAAATGAATAAATATACTTGAACCTATTACACAAATTCTTTTATAAAAACTTGTACCTTCTAGACTAATTCAAAACAACTATTGTCTTGTCAAATATAAACCAAAAGGTATATTATTTTACCAATGATTTGGAGGTGAAGAGACTATAAACGCCTCCCCACTAACGAGCATTGGCCAGTTTTAAAACTTCTTACATACCAAATGAATAAATATACTTGAACCTATTAAACAAATTCTTTTATAAAAACTTGTACCTTCTAGACTAATTCAAAACAACTATTGTCTTGTCAAATATGAACCAAAAGGTATATTATTTTACCAATGATTTGGAGGTGAAGAGACTATAAACGCCTCTCCACTAACGAGCATTGGCCAATTTTAAAACTTCTTATATACAAAATTAATAAATATACTTGAACCTATTAAACAAATTCTTTTATAAAAACTTGTACCTTCTAGACTAATTCAAAACAACTATTGCCTTGTCAAATATAAACCAAAAGGTATATTATTTTACCAATGATTTGGAGGTGAAGAGACTATAAACGCCTCCCCACTAACAAGCATTGGCCAATTTTAAAACTTCTTATATACCAAATGAATAAATATACTTGAACCTATTACACAAATTCTTTTATAAAAACTTGTATCTTCTAGACTAATTCAAAACAATTATTGTCTTGTCAAATATGAACAAAAAGGTAAATTACTCTACCAATGATTTGGAGGTGAAGAGACTATAAACGCCTCCCCACTAACTAGCATTGGCCAATTTTAAAACTTCTTATATACCAAATGAATAAATATACTTGAACCTATTAAAAATTTCTTTTATAAAAACTTGTACCTTCTAGACAAATTAAAAACAATTACTATGTCTTGTCAAATATGAACCAAAAGGTAAATTATTCTACCAATGATTTGGAGGTGAAGAGACTATGACCATCTCACCACTAACGAGCATTGGCCAATTTTGAAATTTCCTACACCAAAATAAATAAACTTAAATCTGTTTTTAAAAATGATCAATTTTAACATGTTTAAGAATAATGCTATTTTCAAAAACTATCAACATACTGATAATCCACAAGTGGATTATGTGTGTGTGCGTTCATGTGTTCACATGTGGACATGGCCAGACATGTAATATATATAGGACATGTTTTTATTATATGAAAGATAAAAACAAAAAGTTTCCAAAATTATTTAACAGATGAAAATTATATGTTATAAGGTTGTGGCATCACACCTGCATATGGCATGCAGGCGGTGGAAGAACTGTTCAGTTAATCTCAGCATGTATTTAAATTTTCATCTACATGACAGTTTTTGACTTATGTAATTTTAAAATATAATTTAATGAATTATCTTTGTCATTTTAATAAGACTGTTATTTACCAACACCTAAGATTTTTTAACCATACTAAACGTTTTTTTGAAAATATATGCAGTCTGACAAACTGTAACTATAAAGTTAATTAAGTATAATGTACACGTCATTCAGAATAATTTACTCTCAAATAATAAATCAACTTTATTTGCAACTTCAGTTTTTAATAGACTGCACAAACAACTATGAATATGCTCTTTGTTTTCATCGGTAGACTGAGAATATTTTTTCATTAGTAAAAAACTGAAAAGATTTGCCATCGCTAACGGACATGGACTTGTATCCACAGCAATGATCATTTTAATGTTTGTGCAATCTTCACAAAAACACAAGTCATGTTTAGTTTCTCATTGCCTTGTTTAATCAAAATCTTGGATATAGGACAATTTAAAATCGGGCAGTAATAAAACTGTTTTATAAATAACAACCATTGGTTGCATCAAATAACTGTCACTACCTGCAAATTTTTTAAAGCACCAGTCAGTCTGACGCGTCCGTGAACTATGCACCTCAAGGTTCTTAGTTCAAGCAACAGTTACGTCTGTTGCTTTACTCTTACCGTTAAACCTGCTCCCTCTTCCTCATTAGTCTAACTGGCATAAAGTATAAACATTAAGGGAAAAAATGTATCAATAAATAGCAAACAGTGTACGCTCTATCAGTCACTACACAATAATTCCATAAACATAAATATTATGTGTTTTTGGAGAAAAGAACTGTCACTTTAATTATTACTATTGAAAAAGCATCTTCTTACTAATAGTACTATGCTATAGGTTATTTATTCGGTGTTAATAAATGTTTGACTAAACTTACTTTGTTTGTGACAACTTGAAATCCTCCAGCTGTTTATCAGAAGGTTCTAAAACTTTAATCACATGACAACTGCACCTAAAACAAAATTATTTAAGTTACTGCAAGAACTATAACATGCCTGCTTTCAAGAAGGATGTCAAATTATTTACAATGAAAACTAAAAGTGATATGTAGAAGTTCTCGTAATGACAGAGCTGCAGTTTGAGATGTATTGCAGTGCAATAAATTTATTAATAAATAAATAAATAGTAATAATAATCATACAGTGATTGTGTTAAATAAACAAAATAATTTTATATTTAATCTATTAGAATTGCAGTTTTTATTAACAGTGCAAAGAATAATTCTATCAATAAATAAGTTTTAACTGGTTACAAGAAATATACCTACAGCACATCATCAGAAATAGCGACTTCAACATTTTCTCCAAGAAAATATCTGTCTCTTGCGAAACAAAATACATCTTCAGCAAGTTCATTTATGGATTTCCGTTCTGTTAGTGATGTTAAGTACAAAACTGGGATTCGCAACTGAAAATGTAAACCAGAAAAATAAATCATACACGACGTGTAATGTTAAATTAACACACGGTAAAAGTGACGATATTAAGTATAGTCACAACAATGTATGATGCACAGAAGTTAAAATATTTTAGTGGGATATTACTGTAAGGTGAAATGGTACCTGGAAGAGTTGTAACACTTTAGTCTAAGTTACCTATATCCATTCAAACTAAGTTATACCATACAAAAAAAACAAGTTGTGATTTAAATTGTTTCAAAAAACCAATTTTAAATATTGGCAAGGAATAAAAAGTAAAAAAAAAATAATATCACTGCACTGATAACTTTATTATTCTACTGTGCTAAAAATTAAATATTCAGTGATATTTGTGAAAAAAACTTGAAGATTACAATAATGAACCTACATATTTTAAAATACATCAAAAAAAACGTTGTGTAATTTACATTTTCATGCTTACTGTTGAATATAATAACCATAACAGATTTCACAAATTAGAAAAGATCCAAGTTATCTTTCCCTATCAAAAGAGACTGGATAACAATACACAATCGTATCCGTCTCTAGTCTTAAGTGTAGAGGGATAAACTAAATATACAGTTTTCTTGAACAACTACATGTATCAGTAGAATGACAAATGTTGACAGATGAGCTATGCCTTTATCAGCAGTAGTAATTCTGATGGCACTTATCTGCCAGTCAACAACTATCATTCCACACCAATAAAGTGCCTAGTCAGATACAAAAAAGGAAAAAAGAACAATATTGCCCAAGTTATACAGTACAATCCGAATACTTTAAATTTAATTGTTATTATAAATCCAAGCTCGAGATACATGGACCTCAATCTGTCAAGACTCAAATTACTGCAATTCTATTGTACAAAATATTAAGTCATATAGTGAAGATTGATTAGTAGGAATTTCATGTTTATTTACTATACCAAATTGCTAATTTGAAGGAGAACTAAACCAGTGATAAGGAAAATGTATTCTGAAAAAAGTCACAAATAAACAGTCTCTTTGGTCTTGGTTCTCGTCAATTTGGATAAAAAATAGGTCCGACTGTACCGTAAAATTTACAGCAAAACTTAAGGTCAACAAAAAAAACTGATACTTAATAATACATTTCTTAGTGTCGCTACAACCAGAGGTTTTTTCATTAAAAGACCTTTGGCTTAACTTATGGAAAAATGATACTAAATTTATTTTTCGTAAAAACAATCTAAGATATACGTTTCTAGGCATATATAAAATTAACTGCGCAAAGCATAAGTTGTATAACTAATTAAAGTTGAAAAGAAAAAGAAAATTTCTCTTTTAAACAATAGTTTATCAACCTATTAAACTGATTGCTGAAACTATTTTTTTTTACACAGGATAATGAGTCCAAAATTGAATTTATAAATTAACCATTCAAAAAATAACTGGTAAGACTACATTAAAAAATGTCAAACCTTTTCAGAGAAAAATATTTAGTGATATCAAGCCTCTCAAAAAAAAATCCAGTTAACATAAATCCAGAGTTATTTGAAACCTACCTGCATAGGAAATTCTTTAAGAGTTTTCTTTGCAGCTTCTTCTGAATTTAAAGCTTCTTGGAAGGTTAAATTTGACTTTCCCGTAAGCGCACATGACCATACCAAGGAATTACACAGAATGATTCTTTCGCAAAATTCTCTATAAAATAAAAACATAAAAAGTTTCTTACAGATATAATTTCTACCTTTAAAAGAAAAAAATGTTTTTTTAACTTTGAATATAAACTGCATGTTAAAAATAGAAAACAATTCATTACCTTAAACCATAAAAACCTCTTAGTGAAGATATATACTGATAATACAGTAAAACTGTTTATTGTTAAATATATTATATACACATTTTAAAAGAAAATATAACACTTTCTTTATAATTTTAATAGTAAGAAACTAAGTTAATAAAGTTTTAAAACCATTAAGTAATTAATTTTATTTTGTCAAAAAATTTTAGGCATGAAGGAAAAATATACTATGGTTTGTGAAATGACATAACTAATATACTAGAGGCTTCCATAATTTTTTCCCATGTGCTATCTATAAAGTAAGTTACAGCTTTTTAAGTTGACAATATGTTTGGAAAATAATTTTTTGTTACAGTGGAAAATTTAAGCACATTGTTTTCATTTTTTCCAGGATAAAATTATGATAGGAGTATAAAATTGCAAGTTTTTCTTCACATGTGTAATTTTATGATGCTATCACAAAACTTCAGAAAATATTTAATACAGTAAGACCTCTGATATCCGAACTAATGTGGTTCCGGAAGATTTGGATATACAGAAAAAATTGTTAAAACATAATATGTCTGGGTGTTGACAGCTTAAAAAACTTCAACATAATATCCCAATAATCAAGCCAGATATTGGAGGTTTCAGATACATATATGAGAGGGTTTAATATATAATTACATTATCAGAGATACTTAAGACATCTCCTGCCAACAAAGATAGCAATGGGCAAACAAAAGTTTGTTATTATGACACTTATTCACTTTACGTTCAAAAGTTAATAAAATTATTACAGATCACTTGATAGTTTCAAAATAATAATAATAATCATTGAATATTGTATTCTAATACTAGCTGCCTACCTTATCAGCACTTTGGTAACCTGTTACAAATGTAACCTAACAGGTCAGTTGGTACATGGCAAGTGCCATTTTGATTATCAATTAATTTATAAAACTGAGAAAATGTAGTTACAATTACAATAAAACCCCAATTAACCAAAATAAATGTGAGAAGACATTTCTATGACAATTTTTCAGTTAAGCCATTAAATCTAATTAGCCTAATTATGAAAACGTTGAAGGTAAAATGAATTCAAAACTCTCTCTATAAGCTAACCTTAGTCTATACTTAATTTTTCATTAAAACTAAAATTACATTTTTTTTTTTTTTTTTTTTTGGCAAAAATTAATACAGCTTACCATATATAATATGAATTACTAATTCAAAAACATAATTTTTGTTTGTTCCTTATGTCCCTCACAATATTTCTGAACACCATCTTTTCCTTAGAAGGAAGTCAGCCGCAATTAGCTTAAAGAGTTTTCAATAACTTCCTTTCCCGCATTCTTCGAGATCAGATAATTTACCAGCAAAAGTCATAATAACACATTTCTATTTAATCATAAAAGTCATAATAATACATATGTAGTAAAAATAAACAACCATTTGAATACATTACTGTATTACTATGTTCATAGGCCTGGATCCACACATGTATTGGCAGCTAGTTTATGTGTTGGCAGTTAGTTTTATAAGATACACAATACAAGAATGGATAGTGGTAGCTATATTTGGACTCAGAAGTTGATAGTTAGGTAAGTGAACTCAACTTCTGGTATTTTTTTCTCAACTAGCTAATTCCCGCATGATTATTTCTTATCTGGGCAGTACATTATAGATATATACTTAATGCTAATGCTCACAGCAAACAAACTATTAAAGCTATTTATATGAAACATCTTATAATATTACCAATACATAAATAAAACAAAAATACTAAAAAAACAATAATCCATTAAATTTACATTTTCTTAATATTTTTTTTTTTTTAATAGCCTATTTTTGCTAACCTACCCATGGTATATGATAGTCATACTTATGGTCTTGCAACATATTACACATATCTTCTTAATTAATTCAGAGAACAAATCTATTACTCAGAGACAAGGAAATTACACGAAACTGGCATCACATGACATAAAATAATTTGAATTATCTACCTTCTACAAACAGTGATTAAGATTAGAAAAATCTGCTTTTAATTATTAATTCAAAGGCGTTCAGAAGTGAAATTCTTAATTAGGTGTAGCTATATAGATTAGTTTAAAACAAAATATTAAAAAAAAAAGTTGTAAATAATACCAATAAGATTAATGAGAACAAAGCAACAACCTAAATTTAACCATGTCAATCACTTGAAGCTTCCTCTCAGTAATATACATTATCATAACCATTATTTATACTGTTTATCGCAAAACAATATTGCGTAAATCTCAAAATTAATAAATTATAAGTATATTTGCTTTATACAGCACAGCCATTTTGTCAATATATTACTGAACACCTTTGTAAAAATCAGAGGTCAGAATAACCTACTATCTTCACAATAAATTTATTAAATTGTGTTATATTCTTTAAATTTCTGATTACAGAATGATATATAACCTCCAAAATATATATATTTAAAAGATATAAAAGTTATAAGAGAAACTCTATTATAATTAGAAATAAAAAGGAATTTTAATGTTATAATTTAATTCACAAAAATTAAAATGGTACACCAGACATGCGGCCACGAAGGCTGTATTAGAATGAAGCTACCAACTAACTATACTTACTCATAGTCTTTGAAAATTTCACTTGTTAGTTCACAATAAAATACTTCGTCTGTATCTTGTAATTCATCGGAAGGCTCAATTCTTTCGAAAGGTTTCTTATATAGCAGAGGCATATTTAAATAAATATTCTAAAAGAATTTTAACAAGACAAAATTTAAGCAAAGAAATAATTGATCTCCAGTAACAACACCACAAATTAGTTTAGTGCTTTAGATGAATAGTTAACATTTGAGATTTTTTTAACACAAAATAACTCCTTTTATCCACAGCACTCTTATATTCTATTCTGATTTTATTGGAATTTCAACAATGTATTAAGTATATCAATAAAACAATTTTTGCATTTAAAATGCCATCCAGGACATTACACTTGCCATTCTGGAACAGCAAACTGTAAAGGAGCGAATGGGAATGAACGGAATAATGGAGGCAAATATTGCAAGCCTTCTAAATTTCATTTTTAACATTGTGAGATGCTGTTTAGATGACAGAATCAATATTATACGACTATAGATAAACTACTAATAAATAGATGGAGGCTATAATCATAATATCATGGATTAAATTAGTAATACAAACAAAAGATGATAAGAAAATAAAAACTACTGTAAATTATCAGAACACCAAATCCTGTCATAAAAATTATTCGCCTCGAATATCTTTTTCGTAGGTTTCAATAATTTCGCAAATAATATTTCAAATTATTACAAAAGTTTAATATAGCAGTCATTAAAAATATTGTTCAAGTAATGTTCAGCTTAAAATAAATCTCTACATTTTAGTAATAACAGGCCACCATTAACTTGAAGATTATAACATAAAAGTTTTAATTCAGGTAAACTAACTTCTTTTTCATGTTAGTAAATTCGATTGTAACACGTTTGAATAAAACAATATATTCAGGTTATAATATTTTTCCATATTAACTGTAAAATAATCACGAGTTTATATGATCACGCTCATATTAATATATGTTTTTATGTTTCTAAATTATTACATTACTGAAACAGTAATTAATTAATTAAACAATGACATTCATATTACTAATTACTACTTTTTCTTACTAAGTTTTTCCGAAAACTTAATTACATAGAACGTTTCCGGACTATGTTTATGAACTTTTTTCTTTGTTTCTAAATAGGAGAATAAGTTTTGAGAGTGCCAAGAGAACTTCGTAAAACACCCAACACAATATACAAATTTAAATACTGTACTTGTCCCTATTCAGTGTTTTAATTAATTTTTTATGCAGATCTACTGTTGTTTAATTATTTTCATAAATTTCAGTTGTAAAAAATACATTATTCTTTGGTCTGTATGAAAGAATATGCAAGTGAGCACAGCGATTGAGCTGGCACTCATTAAAAAGTCATGACTTACATTGTACTAGGTAATGCTAACACAATGATAAGAGAAAAAAATATAAATTCAACACTAATACCATTCAACTTTTACATGTTACTTTCTCCTCTCCTGTATTTGGTGCTATGGTCGTTTTACCACCACAGTATTTGCAAGTTACTGTTCTCTGGAACCCCAAAAATTATGACAACATTAATATCACTCAATTTTTACATGTCAACCCTCCCTGTCACTATGATAGTATCTTATGTTACAGTACATGTTCCTAGTAAATAATATGAAATAAAACTACCTACAAAATAAATCAGTACTTGATGTACATAAGACCTTATTATAGTCCAGCAACTTAGTAAACAACTTGCAGGAGAATTTCTCCCACATGCAGGAGAATTTCCCTGCAACAGTCCAGTGACACAGAATCTGCAAATCTAAGTCTACAAACTGTTGCTACTCAGCAATAGTGAAGGGAAAGAAGGAAGCTATAGTGAGAAAGTGGAGACTGGATCTCTCAATTCACACTTTTTCTCTCTGTCCCACTGGTTTTCTAAACGATTGACCAATACATAGGGTATTTAGACAAGAGAATAGGGTTTAGACAAATTAAAATTAAAAGATTTTATGCTATTTTTAATAAATGATAAATATTTTAAGTTTTAAAATAAAATCTGTGTTATAATATATTCAAATTTTTAAATACTACAATTGGTGATCTAACAAATGTCATAGTTAATTTTTCACTCCAATTCACCAATTGCAATGTCTTCAACATGTATAAATGAATTTCAATAGTAAAATCTGTTTTTTAAGCAGTCATTTACAGATAGATCCAGTGTTTGATCAGGTAAATCAGGTTATATATAAATATAAATATATATATATATATATATATATATATATATATATATATATATATATATATTGCCACAATCAGCTGAGATGCTGCCACATCAATTGACGCCTTCAACCTTGTGCCGTTTATATTTTCTTACAGGATGCTATTCAATGTTAGTTTTTTGAAAATTTGTTTCCATCACATTAGAGCTGAGTGGTATAATTATTATCATATTAATGGACGGAACACTAACCCCTTATGAATTTCTGGATTATTGCCTTAGAGAGACTTTTGGTGGAAAAAATTGTTTATCAAGGTTAAAAATGTAAAATTTTTATCAGGGTATTTTATGTAATACCCTATTGCTATTTCACATAATATTCTACTTGTTGTACCAGGGTATACAACAAGTAGCTAAACAGCCGTTATTTACAAAATCAGTATCAAAATCTTTTTCTTTTTTGTTTCAACAAAAGCATTGAATAGCCTAAATAACTGAAGTTGTATAGAGTACTAGCATTACCCATCCTGGCTTCTCCCATGAAACTTAAACTTTTTCAGTAATGTAATAATTTAGAAACATAAAAACATATATTAATAAAAGCGTGATCATCTAAACTCATGATTATTTTACAGTGAATATGAAAAAATATTATAACCTGAATATATTGTTTTATTCGAAAGTGTTACAATCGAATTTAAGAAAATCTCATAAAAAATATTTTTCTCCAATATAAACATTTATACCTCTTTAGGTATAAATGTTCATCCTTTTAGGGGATGAATTCGGGGGGGATGCTAAATTACGTGTATCATAATTTGTGTTTTAGAATATTTTGTTTACTTTTAAGAAAAGCTGATAAAAAATATTTTTCTCCAATGAAAACACTCTTTTTCTCAAATTATATCTCTTTTTACATTTTTAATCTTTAAGGGAATGAATTAGGAAAAATGTTGAAATGTGTTTCATAGCATATTTCTAGAATCTATGATCTAAAACAAATATTTTTTCAATGCAAAATTGTATAGCCCTTTTTTACATTTTCTACCCCTTTCAATCTCTTTAGGGGATGTTTTGGGAAATGGTGAAAAATATACTTCATTACTTATATTTAAGAGTGACTATGTTACGTTTTAAGAAAGTCAGACAAAAAACATATTTTTCCAATAAATATTGTTGTACCTCATTTTTACCTCTTTAGGGGTTGAATACTGGAAAATCGTTTTTCAGTGCACCCCTACATGTGATGGTAACCCTGAAAATTTCAAATCTTTAGCTATTAGTTTTGGCTAAACATTGTTTATTAAATTTGGACTGGGTAGGTATTTTAATGGCATCAAAATCAAATTTTCGCAAAATCCTTTCTTAGTGCATGCCTATATGGTAACATAAATGTACCCTGAAATTTTCAAGTCGCTAGCTAAAATAGTTTTGGCTCTGCATTAATTATGAATCAGTCAGTCAATCAGGATTTCTTCTTTTGTATATTAAGATTGGTCAAAAACCATATTGAAATAACAAAACGATTGTTTAGACATTAAAAACGAGTAAAATAAAACTATGAAGGTGATTTAGTCAAAAAACTGATGAACCAGGTTGTTCAAAGAAAATTTACGTTTTAAATCTAACAACTTTTATTAACCAATAAAATTCATTTTAGCAAATATTACATTACAATAATACTGACTTAAAGATATTTAGAAATAAATCTGTAATAATTGTGGATGAACTTAAACAACGAGGATATAGCCCTTTTGATCCTAAATTTCTCAGAAAGTAACCATAGCTGTTTGAATGTTCCGAAATCTTATCATCCATTCCACTTAACGTAATTTATTGTAATAATTCATTGACTAATGCTAGACTACAAATAAATTTGGAATTATATTTGTTTAATTGCACTAAACACTTTTAACAGCTTTATTTTATAAAATTAAGCAGGATTGAGAAATGTCAATTAGTCTGCATAATAGCAGTTCAGATAGCAATATTCCAAATAAACTCAGCAAATAATTAGTTTTTAATTATGTACATTTTATTTATGATTAAGCCTTCTTGTAGCATTGTTAAATCTGTTTTCAGTATTATTGTCGGATTCTGTTATGTTTGCACCAAAACGCTTTAATATATGCCCAATATAACTAATCCAAAATATAAAAGTGCAGAAACAATGAAAAGTTACAACAAAAGCTAAATAAAAGTGAATAACCAAAAAATATTTTTTTTGTAAAAAAAGAACCAGCTAACTTCTCACTTGTTGGGTGTTTAACTTCGTTGTGGAAACAAGTTTCATCATGAAAGAGATTAATGAAATAAATGTGTATTACTAATAAAAAGAATATAAACTTTCATATAAAAAAAAGAATACTGAATCGACTTGGTTCTTGGGTATTTAACTCAGTTGCTGAGTATACAACTAGTATTCTATAAAATCTACTGACCTTTGTAAGGTGTGTTATAGTTGCGGATATAAAACTGATGTTACTTTGTCAAGATTGATGTCAGAATATAGTCCCGTAATAAATGGCTAAAAATAGTAATTTATCATAATAAATGTGATCTTTAGTATCTCTCAACAAAATAATAAAGCACATAATAAAACCAAAAAATTGTTAAAAATCCCTTTTGCAAATGTCCCGAAAGTCAGAAATATCAAAGTATGGTACAAGAAAAACTAGAGTTACTTAACAATTAATTTTCATGTTAAATGCCTTGGATCATTTTTACCATTTATCACTGATAATGGCATTTGAATTATTGGTTTATCAGTATATTATAATTTCATAAATTATTTTCCAGGACAATTAGGTTTAATTTTTTTATATTTCACCTATTTACAAAAAAAATCAATTTTTTTTAGACATAATTTGATAAGTAAATCATAAGAGATGTTTTTTATTATCAAACTATAAATAACTGTTATTATTATGATATAATCGTTAAACAATCAATAAATTTGCAACATGCTAACCCAAAAGAGAAATAATAAAATTAATTTGCAAAAATAACAATTGTAATTGCACAATTTTACATTACAATACAAACCTAATGATTGGTGCCAATCTTCAGATATAGCAACAATACAACAGGTGCGGTAACAATGAAACAGTCTTTGGTGTAAAACCTGTGTTTATTCTATATGCACTGTAATTTTCTCAAAAATTCATTAATGAATCATTTAAAGATTTTGAAATTAGAAGCCAAAAAATAAATATGTTTATGTCTGCGACAATAGATAATGGATTTCTAAAAGAGATAAACGAAATTTTTACTTAATATGTAGCCTTTTGGAAAGCGTTTCGTTTGAATATATTAAAACCAATGTCTCTTTCAGATATTTAACCAATACCAATAGGCTTTTTGTTATATGTACAACTTAAATCTATTTTTCAACATAATTACCTGTTATGTTTCGGCACTTGTTATCTTTGAATTATAACGTCACATTTAAATCACGTGATAACCTACTTATTAGTTTATTTGTTATTCTTTTTTATGTAAAAACTTCTTTAGGCACGCAGTTTCCAAGTTCAAGTTACCCTTCAAAGTTATTTATGATATTCATGTCTTTAGCAGTTAAATTAGGGGAAGGGGGTCAAACTCTTATTTCAACTTGTCAATGGGTTCATATGTCTGTATTGAAGTAAGCACTTCACATTCACTGCTAAATTTATTGTGGTGCTTGGTTTCATAGTCCTTCAAAAGCAGCCCTTTTTGTCCAAAAGACATTACCGTATTTTTCTAATCAAGTTGTTATTGTCAGCAATAGTTTTTTACCATGATTTTTTTTTACTCTATATTGAAATATTAAACATGTTACAATATGACTGAAAAAATTATCACTTTTGTATCAAAGTGCATAAGTAACATTAATACCAATCAAATTATCTTTAATTTGTGATAATAAATAAGTACAGTCACCAGTGTGCATAAAATGTTTGGTTGCCCAACTTCTTGTGGTAGTTACTACTTATAAAACTTGTGTCTAAAAATAAAAAGTTCTAATAGTTATGTAATTGTGTACCAATTTCGATTGATTTTCGCATTCATCTTTTCAACAAGTTCTGTCAAAAAAGTTGTTCACTTCTTTCTTCACCAAGGACATTAATTTGTTCATCCTGAAACATATGGCACCATTTTCCAACTACAAATATTTCATAATGTCTCCTGAGTAAGTTCTTCACTTACAATTAACATCAGGTGATCCGAAAACAATTTCCCACTAGCTTTGCAAGACTTGTACTAAGCCAGGTTACACAACTGTGCATAGCTAATGCTTGCTACACTAAAATCTTAATTTTAACAATAAAAGGATGAAAATAAAAATTATAATGTTACAATGACAACATAAAAAAAGTACTTTGCTCAAAATATTGTCAAAACATCATCTGTGACTTACGTGATGGGTAGTATGGAAAATAAATCTAAACTGAAGCCTCCCGTATTTGTCTGCTTTAACAAACAGCACATTTTCCTTTTGTAAAAATAATGTTAACATATAATTATTTCAAAAGAATAATGTTAGCCAATAACTACAAATATGAGGTTTGTCGAAATAAATACACGAACTGGTCGAATATGGTGGCCATTACGGAGAGTTAAGCCACGGCCACTGGCCTCACGTGTTGTCTGGGACCTAATGAGCCGTCAGTGCTTGGCAGAACGTTACGCTGTGCGGATCTTGCGAGTAGAGTTATTTTTAGTTTTGTATTATTTATTTGTTCGTCGATATGGAAATTGACCAATTCACTGAACAACGAATTAACATCAAGTTTTTGGTAAAGCTTGGTAAAAATTACCAAGAAATTGCTGAAATGTTGAGAGTTGTTTATGGTGATAATGCTATGAAGAAAACAGCCATTTTCAAGTGGATTAAGCGCTTTAAAGAAGTTCGAGAAGACGCCACGGATGATGCAAGAATTGGACGACCTTCAACCTCTTATGTGCATGAAAACATTGATCGTGTGCGGCGTCTTGTCCTTACTGATCGCCGAAAAACTGTCCGAATGATAGCTGAAGAACTAAATTTAGGAAAATCAACAGTGCACACAATCTTAACCGAGCATTTGGGCTTAAGAAAGGTTTGTGCTGAAAATCGTGCCAAAACTGCTGACTCCGCATCAAAAGTTGAGAAGAGTCGAATGTGTTACTGACTGGAAAAATTCCATGGAAAATGATGTTGGATTCTTAAATAGGGTTATCACTGGTGATGAATCGTGGTTTTAAGTATGACCCGAATCGAAATCGCAAAGCATAGAGTGGAAAGCAACAGGTGAAGCTCGAACAAAAAATCAAGGAAAAGCCGACCAAAAATCAAAGTCATGCTCTTGGTTTTCTTTGATATCAAAGGTGTTGTTCATCATGAATTCCTTCCTGAGGAAAAACGGTAAATTCGAGTTCTACCTTAACGTTCTCAAGCGTTTGAGAGATCGAGTCGTCGTGTGCGACCACATTTGACTCAAAGCGATGGATGGATTCTTCATCAAGACAATGCACCCGCACATTCGGCTTTGATTGTTCGCCAGTTTCTGGCTAAAAATTCAATCACTATCCTTGATCATCCCCTTATTCACGGACCTCGCCCCCCTGCGACTTTTTCTATTCCCTAAATGAAAAAATGTGATGAGGGGACAGCATTGGGAAGATGTGGACACAATAAAACAAGAAACGACGAGGAGACTGAAAAGCCTGACTTCCGAGGACTTCCAAGGGTGCTTTGAAGAGTGGAAAAGAAGATGGGATAAGTGCATAGCAGTGAATGGAGAGTATTTTGAAGGGGACAAAATCAATGTAGATGAAATTTTGTAAAATAAAGTTTTTATGACCTTAGTTCGCGTATTTATTGGACAAATCTCGTATATATATAAAACATAGAAAGTAGGATAACTGAAAAAACCTATCGTGACATTTTGATGGCTTCTTCAGGTTTCAAAGTTCAAAAAAGTGGTAATCCTTTAATAATGACATATAACAGGTCCAACATTCTACTCCCAAACTGAAAATAGCACTTATGGAATAACGACGGAACATTTCAATTTGAAAGTTACAAAACAGTTGTCTTCTTTGTACTGAAGAGGGGAATAACTTGTTAATATTTTACATTTTGAACTACAAATGCTGAGTATTACTTCCAGTTCTTGGTTCCTGCATGAACAAAAAAACGCTATCATTAAACAGATTGGTTCTGTTTATATATATATATATATATATATATATATATATATATATATATATATATTAGGCCTTACTGGACCAAATCCACCAGGTAAACTCAACGGAGTCCAGGTGAAGGGGTCCATTGGTCTACAGAATTCTTTTTTGGAAATTGATAAACTTATGGCAACAAATTTTACTGCATCAAAAAACATATTTTATTTAGTAGACATATTTTCTTTATTTAATAATGTGCAAACCAAATTGCAAGAAAAACGTGAATCTCATTCACGTTCGTTCAGTTATATTTGGATTTCGTTCTAAGATTGATTTGTTGATATCTAAGTTACAAATAGATATCAAATTTACAAATTAAGTTACAAATTTGATAGTTTTGCTGTTGTAACCTAAGAAAACTGATCTGTATAAATCATAGGTATAGGTTGGAGACTATAAACAACCTATACCCATCAGACGACTGGTTGCGAATATACACTGATGGATCTAAAATTGGAGGTGAAACAGGGGCGGGAATATTCTGTGAGCATTTTTCTCACTATTTTGCATTAAGCTCAGACGCCACTGTTTTTGAGGCGGAGTTATTTGCAATCGATAAGGCATTGAGGCAAGTAATAACGAGGCCATGGTTGAATAATAATATAGTGATATTAGTTGACTCTAAATCGGCATTACAAGCAATTGCTGACAACACATCTGCAGACTCTATGATAGAATCGATCCAGAAGAAATACAAAATAGTTAAACACATTACCAAGGAATTGGTTCTGCAGTGGATCCCGTCACATGTAGGCATACAAGGGAATGAGCGGGCAGACAAGCTGGCCAAACAAGGAACCCTTATAGTGCAGAAACCAAAAAGAATGCTCACACTGGAGGCTAGGATTAGTGCACTGAAGCGAACATCTTATCTTGAATTTACAAACAAAGTCAAGGAAGACATAAAGAACAAGCCTTATGAGAATGTATTCGATTTGTATGGGAAGGTCAAGGATCTCCAGAGGAGGACATCTGTCGCGGTCTTTCGGCTGACAACTGGACACGGCTGTCTGAAGAAAATTAAGATATTAAACTATGACAACTGCACATTGTGTGAATGCCCAGACACCATCATGAACAAGGACCACCTCCTGGTCTGCAGAAAATTAGATGAAGAGAAGCAAAGAGGAGACCTCCCTGGCCTCTATTGGGAAGCAAAATCAAAGATGGTGTGAGCCAGCGGAAGCCATTGGAAAACAACAACATAAATCATACAATAGATTCTCAATATATAATATTCGGATTAGTTTTGACAAATCCGTGCAATTTTCATTATTTCAAAAATTTAATGTAACAGTGTTTTATTGAAAAAGGTAAACGCTGACAACATTTTACTCTACACAAAACATTTGAAAGGATGTTTACACAAACATGGTCTCTACACAAAACCAATGTTCGTTACAAGGATTTAGATAATTTGAATGTTCCATCTTGGATTACAAAACCATTTAAAAGCAACATAGCCGATATTGATTTCTCACTACAAGAATTGATTGAACTTAAAAGAGAATTTGGAACAAAATCAACTTTCAAACAAGTGGATATGCCAAATTTTGGAGTTTGCAGACATTCACACAAATACGTCAGATTAATAAGTATCAGCAAACCACTGTTGTCAGCATTTCCTCGTTCTTATTTGTTTAAGGCAGGATTTAGCTGTGTAAATTATTTATTGCGAAAGACGTGAAATCGATTTGGTGATTTACGTAATATTAACAAATTTTTCCCCGGATATAGTAAGATAATCGAAGGACATCAACTGCAATCATCTCATTACAATTTTATCTTTAATGTATACATATATTAATACAAAATACAAATTATTTTTTAAAAATGTATTACTGAATTGCTTCTAATAAAAGCTTCATTTGTTGTGATATTTGTACAACACATTGTAAACATATGGAGGCCTACGGAATAATAAGTTTATTTAGGGAATTGAAGCAGAAAAAAAGTTGAGAACCCCTGATCTAGAACATCCTTTGCAGGAAAAAATAATGTAAAAGTTAAAGACTACAGAAAACCACAACCTTGTTTTGTAATTTTAAATACAGTCCAGCTTATTTGACTTACCCAAGTACTACTTGACCGGGCAGGAATAACTGACAACAGCTGATATGCATCCAGCATGTAGTGATGTTATAGTCCACTTGCAGCTGATGAATCAAATAATTGATCTCATACGACTTGTGCATGCACATCGAAACCAAACTGCTTTTTTATATTTGACCCAGAAATGTTTTTAAATGTATTTTTATGTGTTTATTAAATTAAAAAAATAAAATAAACAATTTTCTTTTTAAATTATGAAGTTATTTCAATGTCATTGTTACATGTTATGCTCTGTGAATATGCTTGACTGTTCCTCTTACATTGTTGTAGTGATTAAATAAAGGTAATTTTTGTTGCATACGGTATCGGAGGCCTTAAAGTGGATAACAAAACAGTTAAACACAAAATCACTGTTATAAAAGACAAGTTCTTGCCTTCCATTCTTTAGCAAATGGGAAAATTACATTAATTCTCATAGGCTTAAAAGTAATGAAGATTACATATTTAATCTTCCACTACATTCTGGTGCAATGTTAAGAAGTTATTGTTCTTCAAAAAAACCATAGAACAAAATTTAATGTTTTCAGCATTCTCTAAAACATTTCAGGAATTCACAAACAAAAATTATATATTACAAAAATAAACCAGCAGAAAACAACACAACATACATAATTCCAAATTTATTCATAAACATTAGCCACACAAATAAATAGTCTAATTTATCAACTTTAATCTTGCCATTTTTCTTTACATTGGACTAAGCTACATTCTGTACAAAGTTTATTCAACTGACAAAACTTGTTTCATGGCCCAAACAGCATGAAATCATAATGTTAATTACAATATAAACAAAAATAAAAATATTTAAATTTTTTTGTACACAAAATAAGACAAGAACTTATTTCTAATTGGACATTTCTTAAAATTCTTTAAATATATGTAAACCGATTTAGCGAACAAAAATTACATTACACGATAAATATAATACAAAAAAGTTATTGATTTAACAACACACCGATTGAACTTTCCCAGAGTTATGGATACAATTAGAAGAAAGAATACGCAGTAGTGATCAGAAGTCTCGTTTAGTGTCATAAAACGACAACTAATAAAATAAAATCACTTTACTGTATTAAGTTTAAATTACTGGAAACATTTTTATATTTTATATAACAGATAATGCACTAGAAATTTTACTGCAAAACATTGCATATTACAAAAGACTTGCCATTTTTTGGCACTTTTAAGGAATGTATATTCAATGAACTGTTACAAATCTCCAAGAGCTTTGAATGACAAAATGCCAGCCAGACAAAATTTGATAGTTTTGCTGTTGTAACCTAAGAAAACTGATCTGTATAAATCATACAATAGATTCTCAATATATAATATTCGGATTATATAGTTTTGACAAGCTATCTGCGCTGTTATTAATGCAGATTGTAAATACATAAATTATCGATAGAAATGTTTAGACAGAACTTCAACTTCTACTCTATACTTAAATTTTAGCAAAACTACCAAATTGTAATATGTCTAACATTTTAAACTTTCTCAGAATCAATATTAATTTAAAACTAAATTAATTAAATTATTGGATACCAAAACAAACAAACGCTACTTCAAAACAGATCTTTAAAGAATGTAAGATAATTTTTACACTGAATAATTCTAGTAGCGTATCTGCCGATACAACTTTACATTAATTTTTATAAACCATATTTTTACATTAATCAAAGAAAAGAAAACTCTGAGAAGGATTAGATTGATGTGTATATAAAATATTTGTTTCGCATAAAGTTTTATTTACATTTGTGATGTCATCCGATCAAAATATCGCTTGATTATCAGAGTTGTAATTCTTGTAAATAAACTAACGGTAAATATACACAGTTTTGTGGAGATTCCAGACAGTCAAAACGAAAATAAAATTTACGTTAATTAATTAGGGATCAATGTACATTGTACCACACTTACATTTACTTACTACACTATATACAGGGTGTTAATTCCTTTCACACCATCAATGGAATTTCCACAAAACAGTGCATAAGTGAAATTAGGTTGTACACGTAATTTCGTTTTCAAAATTCCTAAAATGTTATTGATAAAAGCTCAGTTCAGTATACTGAGTAGTATGACCTCGACATCAAATTGTATTAACACGTAGAAAAAACAAATATATAATAAATGATTTGTTACTAAAAACTGCATTTAAATTCAGCATACAAATTTTTCATTTTGAATTGTCCAGTCTAACAACTGTTGAATGTTTTTTACTTTAAAAATTGTTGTAATTGACCGTGTATGCAAAATAATAAATTCATAAAAGTTACAACAAAATACGATTGTTCTAAAAAAAATTAATTCTTCAGTAATTTGCTCAAAACATCTGCTGTCCGTCTCAAATACACAAATTTCTCGATATTCAAAATAAAATTTAAAATTTGTATTGACATTTACTATAAATTGCAAATCAATATATTATATAGTGATGTTTTTCAGTATTTATAAAAAGAGGACTGTTCTATAAACAACTGTCATGACCGTTATTAAGTTGTTTTGAAACAATATTGTTCTGATAATTAAACGTAACATCTTAATAATTGTTTTCGTTTGCAATAAATAAATATAACACCTTATTAAATCTAAACAACATGTTTTATTTAAATCACATTATAAGTTGAAAATATTATCTACTTTTAAAACCTTGATTTTACTAACAAATTAATCTGCAAAAATTTCATTTTTATTTGGAAAAACATTGACTTATCTTTGATATTTAAATGTATCTTCTTCAATTTCTGTAACAGCATAGATATTATAACTTTCTTAATAAAATGTACACAAAAAAACAAAGTTGCTTGCCGTACATTTTTTAAAAAAATAAAAATAGGAACAAAATAATTTACATTTCTTTCATTCAATATCCCCTTTCATAATATAACGTAAGATGTAATGCTTAAAATTTTAAGAAATATATTTGTTTAAATATTTATTAAATCTCAAAAACAAAACATGAAATTCTATTCATTTTAATAGCGATAAATATTTTCGGTTCCCTTAAACTTTTACTCAAAATTTTCTCTAAATCAAAAACTAACTATAGTTTGTCGATGGTAAAATTCAAAAATACATACAACTTTTGATTTGAAAAAAATATATATACATTATACATAAAGAAATTCAAGACGTCAGACCGATTCGCGTAAACCAAAAGAAAAAAAAAACTATTTCTTTATTTATTGCCTAATTGTTGTGATCTTATTTTTCTGAACTATAAATAGTTTTAATTCATTTAGGAATGCATTCATTGGGTATTATTTAGAAAATATTTACAAATTTAAAACTTTACATTGTTTGTATAGTTGTGTTTTTTTTACATTTCATTATCAATTAAAACCTTTAACTCACATTAACTCAATTATTTTTAAAAGACAGTCAATAATCTATTGTTCAAAATTGACTCTTATGAAAATTTGCGTTTTTGAAGACAATAAATCTCCAGAATATAAGTTTTGCAAATTGTGTGATTAAAAATTAAAGCATCAATGTAGTCCACCAGTTCGTTACAATTTGGACGAATAGAAAACCAGACTGCAGATTCGAGTCTTGTTTGTACTATATACGGTTTCATGTATTATATCAATTCCAATTTTCATTACTACAAGAAGTAAAATTAAACTACAAAAATGCAGCCTACATCATCTTTTATACCAAGTGGCAAGCACGTTAAAATTTTTCATTACAGTGGTTTCGATTAACCTTCATCCTTTTAACAGTCAGTTTCCATTAACAGTCAGGTTAATTCTGTTATTTGACATTTTTAGAAGTCTTCCATAGTAAATAATTTGTAGTAAAATAAAAGTAATCTTCTAGACAAAACACGGTTATGGAAACAACTAATTCATAGCACAGGCGACCGTGACCGACAATAATTGCTACTCGAAGCAAACATCTAGTGGAATGAAAAATACTTCAAATAGTATTAACAAATTCTTTAAAAAATGTATGAATATTTCTACTTTAAGATAAACACTCATACTATTTACGATTCTGCCATTCAACGTATAAGTTGATAACGCAACAGTCACATGAGTGGTGTGCGTGGTGCTCTCGCATATTTCATGTGAATACTTGTCAATAGTTTAAGTACGGCCAATTCGTTGTATTAAAGCCCTATGTATATAAAATCAGTATAATACATAATTTAAAGTTAAACAGAAAATTTACGAGTTTTACTACATTTTTCAAAATAATAAAACATTCTGTGCTATAAATAATAGAGTATATTATGTTATTTTTGTCAATTATTGAAAGTCTGGGTGGTCTATTTCTGTTACCCGTCTATTCTGTCATCTGTTAACCCCGAGAATGACGGTTAATCGAGACTGTACTGTATATAAAAACTATTTGTTCCAAAAAGTTTGATATTGAGCTTTAAGGGTGTAAAATACTCTCCAGGATCTAGAGATGTGGATCAGCTCTTTTCAAGGTCCCAGATTTGGGTCTTACCACGATGTCTGCTTCGGTGAAAATTTGCTATGTTTGGACGAGCTGAATTGAAAAAAAAATGTTTAACTAGAAGACAGTCTTTTTACGATATCAATTCTTGTTTCGGCTAAGAAATTTTAGTAAGTGATCCCAAAGTGGTTCCGACAAATGACATGACAATCACAATATGTAAAAAAATTGCATTCATTGTTTCTCAACAACAACATGTCACCAACAATATTTTACATATCATTAAATTTCCGAGCTTATAAGAAATACAGTATTTAGTAGTACAATTAACTTCATGATTTGAAATAAATAAATAATTTACATGTGCTGCTAATGTTGGAAATTACTAAAATTGTTTCCCATTGCCAACATTTGAAACTGTGTTACTTAAATAACTTTACACTCTTCACTGTTCTTCTTCTTTATATTGCCTAGATTATTATAATAAAATGCCCACTAAAAGGTTTGTTTTTAACTGTGATTGGCATAATAAAAATTTAACCGTTTTTTAAAAATCACTGAAATAATGTATTTTTTATTAAAATAATACATACGTAATCCGTGGCTATCATGCTGTTTATTTACTGTTTGTAGCGTTTAATTCAAGTAAAATGACTTGTTAACAACAGAACTACGTATTACATTACATAACAACAAAAGTTTTTTAAAAACCATTATTATATTTCATAGATTAAAATACTTAAACAATTGTTTCAATAATTACACATTCAACCTAAAAATATAACTTTTGTAGTAACTTGAAACGAAAACTGAACTGAAAAAAATGTGTTTTTTTTTAAATCAACATTTTCTAAATTTTTAAAGTATGGTAGAGATTCAATTACACATAATCGGTCATGGATTTTAGAAAGTTCTGCAAATGTACAGCTTGTCCATTCCAACTGGCTCCGGACTTTAAGAACCTCTGAAACCTCTCTACTCTCTCCTCATCCTACATATACAATCCATAATCGCTAACTATATCATAAAGTCAGCGCCTAATAATAATTCATCTATTTATAATGTTGTGTGTAGGTTACTGAAACACAGGTTTTATTTAATTACCTACGCACTCTGTGGATAACTTGATAATCAACAAAGCCAACTGTAAATTAGTATATAGCATTGTTGATTTGTTGTGTTGCTAGAGTATAACAGTACAATCAGAACACCATCATACTGGCAAGATTTACAGTAGATTGCACTAGTAACAGATTGGACACAGTTTTTGTGTAGATCCATTACAAACTTTAACATGACTATAACTTAAGTGGGCTGTGGATGTTTGCAAAATATAGTTCCTTATCTGGGAGAGCTAACACTTTGCTTTGTCGAGTAATATATAGCTGAACTTCCATTAGCTATCTGAATAAACAGTTGAACTAATTTTTTGAAATTTTTTAATTTAACTTTGTGGCCTATCATTATAGATTCTTTAAACAATAGAGCAGACTGAAATATACACTACACAAAACTATCGTAGGTCCCACCATTGGGTTCTTCTAAGTACAAAATTCTTTTCAAGCTAGCTAATTGAAGCTCAGCTATATATTTATCGACAAAGCAGTGTTGAGTCACCCACATAATGAACTATATTTTGCAAACATCCACAGCCCACTTAAGGTACAGTCATGTTGTTTATAACAGATCTACACAAAAGGTGTCCAAACAATGCAATGTATTTTAAACATTGCCAATGTGATGTAGTGTTGACTGTACTGTTGTCACAAATCGACAGTGCTGCACTCATTTACAGGTCAACACAGTTTTGTCCAGTAACACGTTATCAAACGAGCCAGAATTGCCAGTTTCCAGGACTCTATACTCTCTTATAACATCTAATGCAATACATTTACCATTAAGCTTTTTAAAATTTGGAATCTAAAATTGTTCTAAGTTAGAGAGGACACAAAAATTTAACTAATAATAAGACAGTGTCTTCTCACACTTAAAATCATTTTTAAGAATTTGTTCACCATTTTTTATTATTTTTGGCAATAATTTTGTTTCTGACAAACTCTTTTTAGTTGTAATGAAACAATTTTCGTTTCCGTTTCTACAAATTTTCAATTTATGTCTAACAGTAATTTGTGCACTTTAATACTTTCACAATTTCTAAGAATGTGCCTAAATTTACTGTATGTTCATTTACTAATCAAAAACAAATTTATAGACAAAAAATAAATCAGCCATTGAAATGTATTCTCACTGTCTTAGATCAGACAATAAATATTTAATATCACAGTCCTTTAAGTATTTAAGAAGAAAAAATGGAGAAAATCAAACGACCAATTCTGAAATATATCTATAAAAATTATTTTTGATATCACAATAAACGTTTTAAATATGTGTCGGCTAAAAACATTAAAAATTTTACAACTTTAGAATTTGAATTAAAATTAGATGAAAAAACTTAAAAGACAATACCGCTACATTTAATTATTTGTGTTTTACCAAATTCACAGTTCGGACATACACATATAATAAATATGAATGAGTAAAACACAACAGGAATTTTTTCAAACAGTAATTCGCTTTCAGTAAAGTAATTTTGAAATTTACCTTATACTGAAGGTAAATTATTCGTAAAGCAAAAATACCAAACTCCGCCGAGCTTTATCATACATGTCTACACCATATTGGGCCAATGTGAGATCTGAATTCAGCCAATACAAATATCTTTAAGGAAAACAATAATAAACATTTGGGAAAGAAAGATATTTGTATCGTTTAGTTCCTGTAAAGATTGTAGCAAAACACGACAATACAACAATAAGTACAAGAATTTCTCATGCACACTTTCGCAATAAACATTCACACATCCACAACAGTTTTACACAACTTTAAATACGTTCCCTTCCCGATCTCATAACGAGTTTGTAGTTTTTTTTACACTGTAATCACAATACAGTATGATATGAATCAACACTATTGCCACTAATAGAATCCAGCAAAGTTCTGTAAGATTTTGTACTTTATCGATAAACGTTTTTGTTTCGTTTTGGTTGATTTAAAATAATTTGGTTTCAAATACAGTAACTGTAAATTAATACATTTTAACATATCTATTGTCAGGCAATACGATATTTGTAACAAGAAAAAAATGTGAGCTAGTTAATAACGAAAGTTGATTCACACTTTTGAAATTCTGACGATTCTTCTGAAATATAGACACAAAAAGCTCTATATTTAGAAGTATCACCTCAAACTCAAAATTGGTGTAATACTTTTTATAACACACATACAAACATTTTAAATTTCATAAACAGAACTGTGATATAATATGAACAAATTTTATAATAAATACAATCTTACCAAATGAAAATAGAAATTAAAAAACTTAACTGGGTCTTTCTTGTTATAACCAGTCGCCCATACCTTTTTCCATACAATGTTATAATAGATTATGGTACAGAGAACTAAACCTCCAAAAAAACACTGGATTAGGTTTGAATTTTTCCATTAAAAATTATAGAATGTTTTTTATAAGAAAGAACTACTTGCTAGCCTAACTTATGGCTAAAAAGAATATTGATTTAGATACACATATTTTTCTTGCAATTAAAAATTATAAAATGTTTTTTTTTAATTGCTAACTTATTTAACATGGTATGGGTAGAAATCGTGCATATTTTAACTACTATTAGTTTTATAAGATTGCATATAAAAAGATTTGCATATAAAGGTACAAAAACAAAAAACTTCAAGTTGGTCAAAATTTTAAAATATAGTGTAAAATTGTATTTCAAATAATGTCTTTTGGTAACAAAAACCTGTATGCACAAACACAAAATTTTATCTATTATTCAATTCTTTTTATACAGAAAATAATGGTTTTAACATTAAGTAAAAAGTTTACTACATACAATAAAATGTACTGCTACTTAGTCTTAAAAAACTGGTTTCAAATTTCTTGATTTTAAATGATAAATGCCTGCAAATTATTTTAAAATTATATTCCAAAATGAAACATTTTTATATAGGATATTCTCATATGATTTATTAATGTTAAAAAAGCAGAACTTTGCTGGATGTAGGAACATGGCCTTTCACTGCACCTGCACCCTACCCCCCATTCACTTCACTGCACTAATGCTTTGTTGTTCATCGTATCGTATGGACACTGTAAAACTGTTTTCACATTTCTAGATAATAAATAATATAAAAACTGTTACAGCTGTCTGAAATGTACAGTTCAGCCCACACGAATACTGACTTGTTTTTTAATTTATTTCTTTTAAGAAAAAAAAGATGAAATATTAAATAGAGATTACTTGATCTGTTTATATCACTGGCTCACTGCAGGTGACTTTTTGTCCGAGTCCTGGCTCGACGGAGTGTTGCCTTGGGGAGGACCTCTATCACTGACGGGGCCACCGCCTCCCCAAGAGTTAGGCCCACTTTCAGAGAAACTGTGAGCGTCGTGGTCCAACGAATTGGCCGCATCGTATTGTGTATTCTCTAATCTTGTTATCAGTCTCTCGTCTTCATCACCAAATTCGCCGCCCATTAACGATGGTTCACCAACCACCATTACATCCTGAAAACAAAATGAAATCAATTTTTGAAATGACTTTGAACTCATTTCCATAGCTCCACACAAAATTTTTGATTTTTATTTATTGTCATGGAAGTCTTACTATCACTCTTTTTTTGGCAGTTTCACTATAGTGTTTCATATTCGGATTGAAAATATTCTCATTTAGCAGTTAGGGTGAAATGGTTTTAAAAAATAGTAACTATTAATAATAGGTTTTATAATGAAGTTGTTATGAGTGTGGTTTGGTAATTTGGCTTCTATCTGTATAAACATGTTTTTACGCTACAGTAGGGTCAACTGTTCTTGGCACTTGACATTTACGCACAGACCTCGGTTTGAGGCTCAACACAGTGTAGCAGTACCCTACTACAGGTTGCAGACATGCACAGAATATATTTTATGAATCCATGAGCTCCGTTTCATTTGTGGATGGGGTAAAAATATGGTCACAGACCCGTCAGGTTTCATCGAGTAAAAATAAATTAAAAATTTAGATAACAGGTATAGATATATTACTTAAGAACTACATAACAATAAATAATGAATAAAATTTAATAACAATTTGTAAAAGTATGCATAAACATAACAGAAATAAAGTTTTTAGATAAAATAAATAAATAATATAACACAAGAAATAACAACTATATAAATTAAATTTTATTTAAAACATTCAAAAGATGAAGGAAATCTAGAACCCGGTCAACGGCCGAGGCACTATCTCCCAACATCGTCTGCAAACAGTTGCTCGGTCTTACAATGTTTCCCAACTGCCAAGAAAGAACATAAATGTAAAGTCTTTATACAGTATCATGTTTGTTTGTTTATATGCGAACCTACCTTATCAAAAATAACTCTGATTACACATGAACCTTGTCAAAAATAACTAACTGCCTATCATTAGTTAGGAACTTACTTGAGATGCGAGGGAAAAATTGGGTCCCGGAGAACGTTTCTTGTTAGGTACAGGGGGAGCGCTGTTAGCAGCACCTCCAGATTGCGAACCTTTCCTTTTCCGTCTTTTGTTGGCAGGTCTTTGGGATTCTAAAACAAGTGTAAATGCAACATAATCATTAGAACATCAGTTTAAAAATATCCTTTACAGATCAAACACTGACAATTTATCAAATTCAATACAATACAATAACAGTCACTTGGTTGTCCGATAACAGTATAAACAAATTGTAGAGATTAAATGTATTTTAGGAATAACAAATGTCATCAGACATTTTGATTCGAAAAGCAAAACGAAAAATTAACCATTTAACTTAAGTATAATGTAACCATTAAGTTACTTAAAATAATTTAGTTTCCTGAAACATTACTATTGTTTTGATTTTATTTAAAGTACAACTCCCTTCCTCTTAACCTAACCCAATCTTAAATTTATATAACAGCAACCTTTAGCTTACGGTAGCATAAAAAATAGTTCTTTGGGCAAAAACTAACTCAAATCACTTCACGAGTTTTGCACTGTGCCAGATATAAACAGCAAAACATAGATACACTATTTAAAATCAATTTTTAAAATTCAGTATTGCATTAGATTTTTTTAAATAAAAATTGATGAAAGTGTAGCTGGTATTTAAATGGGAGGAGATTTTAACTGACCATTATTAATTATAATTTAAAAACCAATAATTCTGTCAACTGGTTTTAAAATTTTCTATACCAATCTAAGTAGTAGTCACAAATTAAAACGTTTATTGTAAATTCAGAAATCACTAATAAATAAATCAAATGCCATATTGATATTACTTAAAATATTTTAAGCAAATTCCTTCATTTAGCTTACTGGTTTGATTATGTTTCTAAAACAACTATTTCTACTATAATTCTTTTCATTTCTCATTTTGAGTTATACAGTCGACCTCGGATATAATGTGGTTGAAGGGATGAAACGTATATGAGCGTTGTAACGAGATAGCGTTGTAACCGAGTTTACAGTAAATGAGTTTATAAACGGCGGAAATACTGTATGTAATGAAAGAAAAGCATACTTTGTACTGCATACATAGTTAATGGATATTTTATTACAATTTATTAGACATATTACATATTTTAAAATATATTTTAGTTAAAACTAATAAGTACTATACTGTCTAGTATGTATACACGTAACGTAGTGCATACACTGTTGTGAGGGTTCGTGAGATTGAGGTTTACCCCCCTCCCCAAGGCGTACAGAGTGTATATGTGAGAGAGAGAGAATGATTTTATGGGAACGACAAAATTCACACTGTTTAGCCTGCAACAAAATACTAAGAAAGGGTCCATTTCTATTCCCAACCATTATTCTAAAAATAGAACACAAATTGTATTTCAAGTGAAAGTGACTCTAGGTCAGCAGCTTAGAAAACTGCTAAGAGCACCAGTGGAACAGAGAGAAAAAATGTGCGAGTGAGATGTCATGTCCCCACTCTGTCACTATAGCTCCTCCCATTTTCCTTCACTATCGCTGAATAGTAACAGTTTGTACTCAGATTGGCAGACTGAGTCCCTGAACTGTTGGAGGGGAGTTCTTCTACATGCATGAGAAATTTTAGTGCAGGCTGCTTACAAAGTGGCTGGACTATAACAGCAGCGTGACAGCTTTGCATCTGAGTTCACAAAGCGTTGTAACCAAGCCTAAAATACATATACACTTAATATAGAATATTGGGGACATTATGAAAATGGCGCTATAACCTAGTTGGCGTTCTAATCTAGGTCGACTGTATGTATATATATATATATATATATATATATATATATATATATATATATATATATATATATATATATATATGCTTTACACCAAATGCTGTATTAAAAAAAAATAAAATTAATATATGTTCTGACCACAATTTATTATTTTAACTCATAAGATTATCCATAGCTATAGTTTCAATTATGCATGTAATAAAAGGGCTCTCCAGAAAGTAACTTAAGTTTCGAAATAAAAACAAATTAAAATACAGAAAACATTTTTTATTATATATATTTTATAACCTAACTCTTTAAGCTACTTTTTAATATAATTGCCGTTCAAAATTAGGCACTCTTCATAATGGTGTATCACTCATTCTAATTCAAGTTTTTATGCAATTTCATATCATTGTCAAAATTGCCGATAGAGTTTTTAGCCAGGTCTTCATGTGTGAAAACAAATGGCAGTTGCGTGACATCAGATCTTGCCTATAAGGAAGAAGGTGGAACATTTCCCAACCAAAACCGTCCATTATAGCTTCTAAGTATAGGCGTGTGTTGTCATTAAAAACAAAAACTTTCAACTCAACATTCCCTGACATTTTTTTTGGACTGCTCATCTTGATTTTTTTTTAGTTTCAAAATATTTTTCAAAAATTAATGTTGAACCATGATCCGGGAAATCGCTAAGAAACACCTTAAAAACAGTTCCCATGATTTTTTTCTAGCTGTCAATATCTGCAAACATTTCCTAGGTTTCTTGGGAGAACTGTGTGTTACCACGACATACTGTTTTTTGTTACACAACTGAAATGTTTAACTCACGTCTCGCCTCTAGGAATGTCAACTATGCTGCCAGACAGGTTTTTATCTAAAGTTTTCTGACAAAAATGTTGATATCCATTTGGCACAAAATTTATGATAGCTAAATTTAACCTTTACAATTTCATATAACAAAATTCGTGAAATTTGAGGAAACTCAACGACAGCTAAGAAATTGTAAAACGGCGGTTTTCACGAATTTTCTCATCCATTTTCAACACCAGTTCATCAGTCACAATGCTTGGTCACACTCTTTATCATGAACATTTGTGCGGCAATTTTTAAACGTAATGCACATGTCTCATTATATTGTTTCTGTACACTTTACAAAGTTTCCGATAAATTTCAACTGGCTTGTTTTCTGATAACAAAAACCTAATGCACTTCACAACTAGTGGGATTTTTCACTGCAGCACACATTTTAAAAATTCACAGTTAAAATCCAGGAACAACACAAACCTCATGCATGCTATCACATCTGGATGCACACTGAGGGAATGCCCAGACACCAAGATGATGTCTGTAAACTTGCCTGTCACCACGTCAGCCCAAAACCTAAATTACTTTTTGGACAGCCTTTGTATGTTTAGTTAGTTAAATTGTAATTACAGTAAAAATATTAGAATTAGTTAAAACTACAGCTAATTACAACAACTAAAATAAACTGAAACAACAACGCTTTTAATCTTATCACACATGGCACATGCAAGGTCACAATAAGGAAACGCCAGTAAGTTAATATTGAAGGTTTAATATTCTTGATTATAAAAAACCCACACGAACTATGTAGTTTGTAATATGTAATACACGAGTCATTCTAAAAATAAAGAACATTTTGATGTCATTGATCTTCTCATTCCTTCGTGCTAATTCAATGTTAACACCAAGCCACTTCAGTTACCATCTGATTACTTAATGTGACTAAAAAAAAGCAATGTTATAAACTTCTTGAATAAAAAACACAAATTTACTACCAACATTTGTAAAGATAAAGGTTTATATAAACATGATGAATGAAATTTCAGTGCAAAAATGATGCATCGTGCTTAAAGGAAGACAGACAAATATTTAAGATGAATGTTTGCACCAATCTTCGGTTATGACTGATGAACGCAAATAAAGGATTAAGGAGAAAACTGAACAGGACAGATAATTCACTATGAATTCCTTATGATATACTAGTGACCTGGGCTACAGAAAAGTGTGAGTCAAATCAATTCCTCAAGTTTTGACAGATCACTGTGTTCAAACACAAGTGGCAACTGCACGGACTTTTTTCAGACGGTACAACAAGAATGAAGAAGAGTTTTTGAACCACATTGTTACCGGTAATGACTTGGTTTTCAAATAAAATTCCAGAAACAAAATGCCAGTCAACGGAAAGGTCCCAATCCACACCCAAACCAAATTCTGAGTGCACCAAAAATTATAATTAAAATATGTTTTTGGATCAAAAGAGCATCCTACTCATCAACTACATGCCAAAAGTGTGGACCATAAACGCAGTGGCTTGTCAGAACTTTCTCCAACTATGCTTAAAAACAAACATGGTGGATTATTGTCCTGTGGCATGGTGCTTCTTCATAATGCATACATGCATGATGCAGCACTAATAAAAAAACATGCTTCAGCAATTTAAGTGGAAAGTTTTCTTAACATTCACCTTTTAGTCCAGATCTGTCCTCCGATTGTATTTCCCTAAAATAAAAGGATTTTTTGGCCGGAAACCACTACGGAAGTGTTAACCATTTTTCAGATGGTGTTAGTGGTTGGTTCAACAACTGGGCAGCAAAGGCATTAAATTTATTTGGCGATAACATTAGAATAGTTAATTATTCCAACATAGCCTCTGGACGACATATTTAAATAATTTAGAATTATGACCTATTTTCTTTCGTCTAGTGGTCTTTTTTACTCACCTCATAAAGGCTACTGTGGTTTCAAAAACTTACTGTTTTATCTTCAGGCCATACACCTAACAAAATATCACATCCCTCTGTTGAGATTGTCACGAAGTTAAACAAAACATTGAAAACACACGTCACAAACACTAAACACAATTACACGATTAAATACAAACTATAAAATTTGGTTTGAGCAATCAATGTATGAAACTCGTACGTCGTTACATTCCATGTAGGCCGGAATGTAACGACATAAGAGTTGCACATACTGATTAGCTAAACCAAATTTTATCATGCATATTTAATTGTATAATTGTGTTTAGTGTTTGTGACATGTTTTTTCAATGTTTTGTTTACTTTGTGATGACTTCTACAGAGGGATGTGATATTTTGTATTATTGCCTGAAGGTGAAACAGTAAGGTTTCAATACCGTGGTAGCCTTTACGAGGTGACTATAAAGACCACTACAAAAAATAACAAAGGTCACAATCTTAATTTATTTAGAATAGTTAAGGTATCAAAAGTTTTATTTCATTATTCTATATCAAATTATCTTGAGCAAAAAATGTTCTTTACTTTTAGAATGACCCTCTTGATTAAGTGTTATTTTTTTATGAGGGATGTTTGAGTATTAGTGTGCTCATGTTTCTGAGTTGACAAAAAAGAATCATTTTACAATTTACAATAGCAAACCAAAAATCGCTATTATTTCAAGATAAAAACATTTTCTGAGTAAAATAAAGTAACGTAACATCAATGTTATTAAAATACTGGCCATAACAGAAACCATTTAATGTTTAAATGATTTATGAATATTAATTTAGGAATACTAATGAATACGTGATTAATAAAATTAATAAGGTAGATGGAAATGAAAAACTAACTCAAAGCTGCTACAATAATGACTTATCACCGACAGTACAAGGATGATTTGTGCCCTATGTGAGAATTTAGCACAACAAACTTTCTTAATTAAAAAAAAATCCTTCCACATTTTTTAAGATCGATAACAATATATATATATATATATATATATATATATATATATATATATATATATATATATATATATAACATCAACATAAATCCCGGGGATGTGTAATAGCTTAGAGATTTATTAACTTAGAGAATCGTTTTTCCTTCGATGGTACCGTGTTACAAGTTAGAGATCGACCAGTGTAATAAGGTAGAGGTTTCATACTGTGTATTAACTTAGAGACTACAGTGCTGTCAAGTGTTTTGTACCGTATATGTTGCCGATGCCGCTGCTTGCAGGTGCTTCAGTATCTTTACAGTTTAATATATTGTCACAATACATATCTATATATATTGTCAACAACATATCTAAATGTTTATTTTTGACAATTATCTCTATACAAAAATAGAAATATTGGCGTTTTTTCGAAAAAAAAAAAAAAAAACATAAGTTTATATGTATTCATTAATTCATAAATTTAGGGCTGTTTTCTTAATTCGATTCGGATATGGTTTGAATAAAGCAGCCTTCAAACAATATTTTTATATTATTATTACTATTACTACTACATATGTAAATTAGTATACATTTACAGCTTTGCACATAAGCCTTTAAGAACAAAACCTATCCAAATGAACTTTATATTTTAATATATCTTTCTTAAACTAAGCGAATTTTACTTGTTAGATACTGAAGCGCCTGCAAGCATCGGCGTCGGCAACATATACACATGGTGCAACACACTTGACGGAACTGTAGTCTAAGTTAATATAGTGTACAGAACTTCTATATTATTACACAGGTTGATCTCTAACTTATAACACAATACTGTCGAAGGAAAAACAAATCTCTAAGTTAATAAATCTCTAAGCTATTACACCTTCCCTAAATCCCAATATTATCCGAAACAAAAATAAACATGGGCAAGTAGTTACAATAAACATGGGCCTTCGAAACATACAATAAAGTTAATTTCTATCGCTTAGGAAATTGATAAAGTAGAATATGGTAATACTTTCTCTTTCCTCCATATTGCTCTGATCGGTTGTCTAACATTTCCTGTAGAAAATATGCTGTCAACCATTTGTCTACCGTTTATACGCAGTTTAATAAAAACAATATACTTTTTGTCTTATTCTGAAATTTTAAATCTGCCAACCTTCCATGTATTTTTTAATTCAAATTTTTTTGGATATGTCATACAATGTACATAGCCTATTGTGTTATTCTGTTATAAAGCCTTACAAAAACAAGGGGAACGAGGAACTGTTAGTATTTAAAGTTTGCACAGTATAATAGTGCTACACACATTCCCACCCTCCACTCATTATCCTCAGACTATAATTTGTTGTTTGGATAAACATTGTGCAAACGGTCCAAGATTCAAGTTGCCATTTCTCTGAAAATTTTGATTTAGAAACTACTGATAAAAACAAAAAACCCCGGCAACAATCAAAATTTAAAATTGTTTTCCATTTACTTCCAGAATACAGATGCTGCATACCTCCAAACTTTGTATGAATCTTTAAACAAGATAGAAATTTGAACAAAACCTGATTTCAATTTTTAATTGTAACAGATTTTTTTTGTCAATAGCTCTCAGTGATTTAAAAAATAAGAAGACAACGTTGTGATAACTCTAATAACAAAACCTTACGAAATACAGCTGATCCTGATTTTTAATTCAAAATCCTGAATAATTCAAAAAATTATCTAGCTATTCAGGAATGCATGCTGTTTTTTATGGATAATTTATAGGCTTCTTGAAGAATTGCGATGTCACCTAATGGTTTATTGTGTCCATGCTTAGGACTCTTTCCAATGGCTCCCAGAACCACAAGATGCTTATTACATATTTGGGAAAATTCACAATTACAATTTAAAAAATTAAAATGATAAAAGTTAAAAAAAGCTTTGGTGAGCAAAACGAATAAAGTAGAAAAAGATCAGTGAATTTTCATTGTTGATAATATAAACAAATACATAAAAATGTCTTTTCAAATCATGTGAATTTCTTAACTAATTGAATCAATTTCGTCATTTTGTTGGTTTTCCTAACTGAATGCACTATTCAACCTTTACAAATACTGATAACAAAGCAATTATTCCCATCTATATTGCAGTTCCCGTAATAAAGCTAACAAATTTTTTCAAACACCCTGCATAACATCAAATAAAATTTACGGTAAATATTGTAAAATAAAGTTAACGTTTTTGTTGGTAAGGTTAGTTAGAAGAATGCGGTTCAGAGTGGAGGTGTGAGAGTGTGTAGGTGTGGCGGCTACCTCTCTTACCCGGCGGCGCTACCATCCGTTGCCACTTCTGGAATAACGTAGTCTTCAGGCAATCTCGTGGTGATAATGCGTAAGCTTTATGTCTGGACATTAGCTCTTGCATCGGTTCCAAAATCACACATAGCTGAAAGCAAACAAACATCTATTAACCTAAGATAAATCTAGTGCAAACACATAGAGCTTATTTTCCTTATTAAAATATTCTCTCTACAACTATACAGAAGATGGTCGTATCTCGTATTACAAATCAAATCGGAATTCTACAAAGAAGATGGTTTAAACACTCAAGACTTTGCAAGGTGATCCGGCACTTTTAGAGAACATATTTTTATAGAAGCTAAAGCTTCTAACCTTATGTTTTATGTTTCTAATTGTAGTCCGACCCTTAAAACGCCTTTTTTCGCTTTTTTTTTTCATCAACTCTACTTTACCACTGTTTTATGGTTTTGGCCTCACTTGTGCAGTCCTTATCTCCAAGACTTTGCCTAGGCAGAAGCTACTGCAACCTCCCCTTACTCTCTGTTTACCCTGTTTTTTTATGCAGGATCTCCCTGCCTTACCTATTCAGCAGGATCCCCTTGCTTCCTATTACAGTAAAACCTGCCTAAATCGGACCCTTTAAAACACGGAAACCTGGATAAACGGGAAATAAATTGTGCACACCGATGTAATTTAATATCTTAAAACAGAAAATTGTCTAACACAGAAATGGAAATTTTTTGAGTGCCATTTTTATAAAAGAACCCGAATAAAACGAAAAGTTTGCCTTTAATACTGTGCTGTCATCCTGTAAATTCTAAAACCACAAATTTGGTTTTCTTACTGTACTAAACACAGCATTACTTATTTAGCCAAGTGTAAAAGCACTGATGGGTAATTCTAGAAAACATAACCCCCTACCACATCCAATGGCATACTTTACATTACTTTCTACCACTATAAGTCCTATTTGTTCTATACAAATACTAGGTTATACAGAATTTTTTATAATTCGGAACCTCCATAAAACAGAAACCTCCCAAAACGGAAAAAAATACTTGAAAGATCATGTTCTGTTTTAGACATGTCTTACTGTAATTTAATTAATTTCCTTAACATTGTCCACAATAACATGGACATGTTAACATATAACATTAACAATAACATAACGATAACATATAACATTGACCATAATAATGAATATTTTAGAAACCGAAAAATCTGAAAGTTTTGGAAAAATCCATTTACCCAAAAATTATTATTTTTCTGTTTACAATTCCGGTCCTAAAATGAATATATTTTGAAATTCGGCAGAACACAAACAAAATTATTTGAAAGATTTGTGTAACTGTTTTAAAGACACAAAAATACTATGGAATTCTTTGCTGCCTACAGAGCTTGCAGTACTTTAGGTATTTCTTTCCAAGTTACACCCCACATGCAATATTAAAATCTTCACTGTGATTTATAACTAAAGAACTAAGAAGAGGTAAAGGAAAAGCCAAGTATGTAATGGATAGTGACAGGGCAAATTATTTGAAAATTTGTGTAACTGTTTTAAAAACAAAACTATGGGATTCTTTGCTGCCTACAGAGCTTGCAGTACTTTAGGTATTTCTTTCCAAGTTACACCCCACATGCAATATTAAAATCTTCACTGTGATTTATAACTAAAGAACTAAGAAGAGGTAAAGGACGTATGGGCAACGACACAAAAATACCATGGAATTCTTTGCTGCCTACAGAGCTTGCAGTACTTTAGGTATTTCTTTCCAAGTTACACCCCACATGCAATATTAAAATCTTCACTGTGATTTATCTATATTTATAACTAAAGAACTAAGAAGAGGTAAAGGACGTATGGGCAACGACACAAAAATACCATGGAATTCTTTGCTGCCTACAGAGCTTGCAGTACTTTAGGTATTTCTTTCCAAGTTACACCCCACATGCAATATTAAAATCTTCACTGTGATTTATCTATATTTATAACTAAAGAACTAAGAAGAGGTAAAGGACGTATGGGCAACGACACAAAAATACTATGGGATTCTTTGCTGCCTACAGAGCTTGCAGTACTTTAGGTATTTCTTTCCAAGTTACACCCCACATGCAATATTAAAATCTTCACTGTGATTTATCTATATTTATAACTAAAGAACTAAGAAGAGGTAAAGGACGTATGGGCAACGACACAAAAAATACTATGGGATTCTTTGCTGCCTACAGAGCTTGCAGTACTTTAGGTATTTCTTTCCAAGTTACACCCACATGCAATATTAAAATCTTCACTGTGATTTATCTATATTTATAACTAAAGAACTAAGAAGAGGTAAAGGACGTATGGGCAACGATGACACAAAAATACTATGGGATTCTTTGCTGCCTACAGAGCTTGCAGTACTTTAGGTATTTCTTTCCAAGTTACACCCCACATGCAATATTAAAATCTTCACTGTGATTTATCTATATTTATAACTAAAGAACTAAGAAGAGGTAAAGGACGTATGGGCAACGACACAAAAATACTATGGGATTCTTTGCTGCCTACAGAGCTTGCAGTACTTTAGGTATTTCTTTCCAAGTTACACCCACATGCAATATTAAAATCTTCACTGTGATTTATCTATATTTATAACTAAAGAACTAAGAAGAGGTAAAGGACGTATGGGCAACGACACAAAAATACTATGGGATTCTTTGCTGCCTACAGAGCTTGCAGTACTTTAGGTATTTCTTTCCAAGTTACACCCACATGCAATATTAAAATCTTCACTGTGATTTATCTATATTTATAACTAAAGAACTAAGAAGAGGTAAAGGACGTATGGGCAACGACACAAAAAATACCATGGAATTCTTTGCTGCCTACAGAGCTTGCAGTACTTTAGGTATTTCTTTCCAAGTTACACCCCACATGCAATATTAAAATCTTCACTGTGATTTATCTATATTTATAACTAAAGAACTAAGAAGAGGTAAAGGACGTATGGGCAACGACACAACACAAAATACCATGGAATTCTTTGCTGCCTACAGAGCTTGCAGTACTTTAGGTATTTCTTTCCAAGTTACACCCCACATGCAATATTAAAATCTTCACTGTGATTTATCTATATTTATAACTAAAGAACTAAGAAGAGGTAAAGGACGTATGGGCAACGACACAAAAATACTATGGGATTCTTTGCTGCCTACAGAGCTTGCAGTACTTTAGGTATTTCTTTCCAAGTTACACCCCACATGCAATATTAAAATCTTCACTGTGATTTATCTATATTTATAACTAAAGAACTAAGAAGAGGTAAAGGACGTATGGGCAACGACACAAAAATACTATGGGATTCTTTGCTGCCTACAGAGCTTGCAGTACTTTAGGTATTTCTTTCCAAGTTACACCCCACATGCAATATTAAAATCTTCACTGTGATTTATCTATATTTATAACTAAAGAACTAAGAAGAGGTAAAGGACGTATGGGCAACGACACAAAAATACTATGGGATTCTTTGCTGCCTACAGAGCTTGCAGTACTTTAGGTATTTCTTTCCAAGTTACACCCCACATGCAATATTAAAATCTTCACTGTGATTTATCTATATTTATAACTAAAGAACTAAGAAGAGGTAAAGGATCGTATGGGCAACGACACAAAAATACTATGGGATTCTTTGCTGCCTACAGAGCTTGCAGTACTTTAGGTATTTCTTTCCAAGTTACACCCCACATGCAATATTAAAATCTTCACTGTGATTTATCTATATTTATAACTAAAGAACTAAGAAGAGGTAAAGGACGTATGGGCAACGACACAAAAATACTATGGGATTCTTTGCTGCCTACAGAGCTTGCAGTACTTTAGGTATTTCTTTCCAAGTTACACCCCACATGCAATATTAAAATCTTCACTGTGATTTATCTATATTTATAACTTTGAACTAAGAAGAGGTAAAGGACGTATGGGCAACCCACACAAAAATACTATGGGATTCTTTGCTGCCTACAGAGCTTGCAGTACTTTAGGTATTTCTTTCCAAGTTACACCCCACATGCAATATTAAAATCTTCACTGTGATTTATCTATATTTATAACTAAAGAACTAAGAAGAGGTAAAGGACGTATGGGCAAATTTGTGTAACACACAAAAATACCATGGAATTCTTTGCTGCCTACAGAGCTTGCAGTACTTTAGGTATTTCTTTCCAAGTTACACCCCACATGCAATATTAAAATCTTCACTGTGATTTATCTATATTTATAACTAAAGAACTAAGAAGAGGTAAAGGACGTATGGGCAACGACACAAAACAGCCAAGTATGTACGGATAGTGACAGCGTGCACGATCCTGTACATGTGAGTTAATCTCTATGAAATCAATGACTGACCAGTAAACTCCTGAGGAAAATTGTATCAGTTACATAAATATTTATTAGTAAAAAACAGAGGTATACATTTAGAAAGTTACATTGTGTAATTAAACCACTGTTGAATCACATCAATGGTGACTGCTTAAGGTAATTAGACTGTTGGTAACTGAAACACATTGGAAAAACTTACTTTAGATGAATTCACTGTATGAGTTTAAACACGTAGGAGGTACACCTTACGCAAAATATAGTACAGCTCTGCCAAGACCAGTGGTAAAGCACCGGTCTGGTGCATCTGCAGCTGCAAGGTTTTCAGTTTGAGCAGCATTTACTAGCGTTTTGCTTTACCCTTACCGTTAACGCTGATGCCTCGTCCTCATTAGTCTAACTGGTATAGACTAGAAATGTTTCATACTAATAACTAAATTATTGGGAAACTGTTCTGATAACTGTTCACCATTCAGTAATCATAAGCAGCATTTTCTGAAATGACCAGTTTTTAGAAAAGGATCAACAAGACAATGAAACAAAAATAGTAAGGAGACTATTTTAACTCAAAATATTGAATATGACATGTGAAGAGCAATGGTATCCTGGCATAGCAATCAAAAACATTGCTTCGTAGATCACCTGGCTGAATTTATCATCCACTTTTGCTTACTAACAACAGATTAACGTGATTAAAAAGTCAATAAAACAAAAAAAAAAGATGACAAAACTTACTTTAGTTCGCGCATAACCAAGTTAGTTGTCTTGTTAACCTATCATGACGTGTATAGAACAAATATGTATTTTTCCCCTTTTCAGGTTTTTTTTTCAACTTTAAGCACGTTAACGTTCAACTGCAAGCAAAAGTGAATCGAAAACTACTACATAGGTATTTTCATACATACCATATTATCAAGACCAGCATAACCCAAATAAACTAGCAGTATGTATGGAAATAACTTGCTTTTCGATTTTTTAAATAATGACACCTGTCGTTAGCGAACAAAAATAAACAAGAATCTCAGTTCAGAAAAGTTGCTGTTACTGCTAAATAGTGAGTAATACACAGTATCTTAATATTCATACTTTGTACCAGTTAGACTAATGACGACGAGGGATCAGCGTTTAAAGAAAAAGTAACCGCAGTATCGGTTACTTTATAACCTTTAACCTTTAGTTGCACAATTTCAGACCCACTGGTGATTTATCCACTTGGGATAAGAGGTTTCATTATATAACTACGCTTTTATTATCTGAAAGATATTGGAGGTGTCGAGCAGAAACCTCTGCTGTATATTTAGCGTGGTTATTCAGGTGTCAGTAAGCAGAATTAGGTTGTGTAACTCAATTCCTATGTTGTTTAGGCGATGACATACTTGAGACTTATTCTTCTCAGAATTTAACACTTTGCTAATCACATATTTCCGTTACAATGTTTCCACATAATACCAAAATAATGTTCTAATGTGTACAAATTACTATAAACAACCTAATTATACAGTAAAATTTGCTTAATAATGTTCTAATGTGTACAAATTACTATAAACAACCTAATTATACAGTAAAATTTGCTTAGACACTTCAAATGTGGTTCGTAACTAGAACCCTGACCATCCGAACCCAATATAGGAAAAAATAATTTTTGCTAGAGTAGCAGTAAACTTTATATTAAAGCTACTTTGTTACATTGAAAATATAACCATTCTTAAACGTCTGAACAGTATGTTAAAATGAAGCATACAACTACATACAAAATAATTTCGAAAGATATTAATATTAATGATTTGTGCTTATTATTCATAGAAATGATCTTAGGCAAAAAAAAACTATTAAAAAAACGTTTTTTAAATGATACTGTCAAATCAAGGTTATACACACACACACACACACACACACACGCACACACACACACACACACACACACACACACACACACACACACACACACACACACACACACACACACACACACACACACACACGTCCCACTTTACATTCACAACTCTCATATGTAAAATATCTTTTCGCGTTTAATTTTCTTTTCTTTCTATCTGCATATGCATACCTGGATTGGTCGCACATCATGTAGAAAGTGCTGCAATGTTTAACACAGTGGGTTTGGCGGTTTCTAAACAACCCCCACAGGGGATGCAGACTAGCTGCACCTATTGAGAGGATTTAGACGACCCTTGCGGTACCCGAGTCTAACACACACTTACAACATTACACTTACTAATTTAACACTTTACACTCACACTTACATCTAGGGGCGCAATAATAGCCTCAATGTGCTTTTCACCTTAAAAAAAATGTACTAACAACAGCAGTTGCACAGTCCCATTATACTATTTTCAATGATACATAATGTGCAAAACAAAGATGTAGTCACCAGTCGTAACCTAAATAATGTGGCATTTTTGTACAAATTTTGAAAGCAAGACATACTGTACGGATTCCTGCTGCCCCCTCTGGATTCGTGCTGCCTAAATCATCAAGCCACACCTTCCTGTTATAGTCAGTAGAAGAAATAGAAAAAAGTTTGGGCATTTACCGAGGTTGACCGCAGGCTGGCAAGTAATGATCAAAGAAATTCTTGGCCAGATTCCTCCTAAGCAAGTTGTGGTGTCTTGTGTAATTGTTCCGGGTGTTGGTAGGCTGCTTGTAGTTGTTCTGTAGTGAGTGGTCCTCCTCAATGTACTGTCAAACGATTTTCAACCTATATTTATACTTAAAATTATGGTAGCAACCGTAACTTCTCAGAATTCCATTGTTAAAACTACAGAAAGAACGCACCAATCAAATTGAAGCTATTGTGTACAGGAGATGAGAGATGATGTGCCAGCAGTAGAGTATTCATCTAGCACAGATCCGAGATATGTGTACACTGCGAACTAATCGGAAGTGAGTATTGGCTAACAGGAGTGAATTAGGTTTCACAGGCTACAGCTACTTTGAAGCCCGGGAGGGGTGTACGGGGATTTTTAGTGTGGTTGTTCAAGCGTCAGTAATCGGAACTAGGTTGTTTAAACTCAGTTCCTATGTTGTTTAGGCGATCACATACTTGAAACTTATCCTTCTCAGAATTTAACACTTTGCTAATCATATTTCTGTCACAACATTTCCAAGAATAATATCAAAATAATGTTCTAATGTGTAAAATGAAATGATTTTTTTGTAACTTTGTGGCACTTTATTTTGTACTTATTATCAAGTATAATATTGTACAATTCTGAGATACATGTACACTGCGAACCAATCAGAAGTGAGTATTGGCTAACAAGAGTGAAAATTTCGCAGGCTACAGCTATTTTGAAGCCCAGGAGGAGTGTACGGGGATTTTTAACGTGGTTGTTCAGGAGTCAGTAAGCGGAACTAGGTTGTTTAACTCAGTTTCTATGTTGTTTAGGCGATGACATACTTGAGACTTATCCTCAGAATTTAACACTTTGCTAATCATATTTCTGTCACAACATTTTCAAGAATATCAAAATATTGTTCTAATGTGTAAAATGAAATGATTTTCTTGTAATTTTGTGGCACTTCATTGTATACTCAGTATTCAGTATACTTTAATTCTGAATACAATTAACCTGTTATTAACCATATCCGAACCACCTCCAATCATAATTAATTTGTATTATTGAGGTTCCACTGTAGTAACGCTGTAGTTCCCAGCTAGTGTTTAACTAGAATTGGTCAAGATAAACAATAAAAGCTCCACAAGCATGTATCCCTTGACTATTTCAACAAAAAGGATTGTTAAAGAGTTCATTTTAAAGTGGCACTACATTACTATACACAAACCATAACTGTTAAACTTCCATAGACAAACTTCCAATGAGTTTTAACAATAACAGTCTAATAGTATACAAAAACGCACTTCTGATGCAGTTTCCCTATTAAACAGCTCTTAAGCTATTTCTCTGAGTTTTATTTCTTTGGGTAAATGATAAAAGCTCTGGCAGACTGCACACATAGCTTCCTGAAGAATCTTCATTTTACAATTGCATAAAAAGCTACAATAAGTAAAGTCCGCTTCCAAAAGAACAGATTAAATAGAAAAATAAAGTACCATGTTTTTCTTTATTTAATAAATATACCATGTTTTTCTTTATTTAAGAAATGTTTTTGTTCAAAGTATCATTTATACCCGATTCCTCCCTATAAAAATGTTTTCAGCCACCTCGGTAGCCTAGTTGATAGCCTTGGTCAGTGGCAAGAGATATAATTCTCCCCTTATAGCGATATTGTGTCTGTTGAAAAACATTTACAATGGATGTTATGCAAGTGGCTTTATTGCATCTTGTCTAGGTGAGAAATGAAGATGTGGGTTGGGCTTGGATTTTATTGAGAATGTATGTTTTGAAGAAAAGTGACTATGTAATTATCACATGAGTCGCTTCATGAAGGTTCGTAGACTAGATACAGAGGCCTTTTTCTGTATCGCAGTGGGGAAGCGGGATCTGTCACAAGTTGATAGCGTACAGGGCTTTCACCCCGAGGACCCGGGTTTGATTCCCAGCCAGGGCTTGGCATTTTCATACGCTACAAATCATCCCATCCGTCTGCATTAGTCAAAGTGTGCACAATAGTCGGATGTTAAAAAAAAAAAAAAAATGTTTTCATTCTGTGTTCCTGTTATTTACCAATCAACAGCAGGTACAACTGCTATAAGTAATTAAAAATAAGACAGAATCATCAGAAATTACTTGTACTGCATACTGCAGCGACTCACCCTGAGGTAGTTGAGAGTTGAGTTGGTTATGCCTTGACGGGTTATGTTTTTGGTTAACTGATCCAACATGCCAGGGTCTTGTTGCGAGTGCATTCCCACCACAGATCTCGGAACTAACTCTCTGTGCGTTCTTACAGCTAAATGCCATGATTTAATCCTCATTAAATCATCAAAGGTAAATTCTAAAATTAAACGGCCTTCCGTACAAACCTGCAACAGAAAAACAGTTATGACCATACTTTAGAAAAACATTAAGAAATAATATCAATAGGAGAAAAAAATATTGCCCTAATCACTGTATTTTACGCACTCTAAGACACTTTAATTTTTAAGTGATTTAAAAAAAAATTATCACATTTTTATTATTAAATTGTGATTATGCAAAGCCAGACTAAAAAAAAATTTTAGTTTATTTTTTCCATTACGAAACAAGCTACTAATAAAAATACTGTACTGTTATCGATAATACAAATCCCTTTCAAATTCACTGGCACCGTAGACTGCAATGACGCATCTCAGGCTAGATATGAAATGTTCGTAAATGTATGTATTTTACATATGTGTAAATATATGTGTGTTTGTGTGTGTGAGAATATATGTATTTTTGGTTAACTGATCCAACATGCCAGGGTCTTGTTGCGAGTGCACAATACAGCAGCAAATTATATTATTATTTTATTATTAGGTTTAACTTGTTCCGTTTCATTTTTTCACTGTTAGATAGTGCTCTTCATATTCAGTCACACATTATAGGAATGTTTTGGACCTCCTCTCTATGCTGTGATTGGTTCTGGACTATTTGCACTATTTGGACTACGTTACAAGTTATATAATTTTTGGACTATTTGAAAAAGTGTTTCTTTTACACGAGAAATACAAGTTTCATTGCAAAAAGTCCACGTTGAAGAAAATCCAATTGGACCATTAAGATTCGGACTAGCAGATTGGCACAACAAAATAAGTTTACTGACTGGCTTACAGTACACTTAAATCCACTGACAGCGATGATGAAACAAAATCACACGACAGAAATAAAACCTCGAACGCTGTTTGCGGGCTTACGGTCAATGACCTGTATGCATTCTGTGTGTTAATGTACATTTCATAATGTCTAACCAGTAATATAGTACTTTTATATTGTCACGAATATTTTTACAATTAAAAATGGTGACAATTAAATCCAACCAACTGCTTCAACTTAACTTCGTTTATCGTCCGAGCTACTCATTCAATGTTCGACCAAATCGTGAAACGCACACGGAAATTAGGAAAAGTTATAACATTAAAAAGAAATCAATCCTGCAGCCGACTGTGACAATCCAGCCATATTTATTAACACTATACACATGGTTCAACATAATTTTTATACTGCACGTAATATGATTCCGTTCCTTATTTTTGAAATGTTACACGGAACCTGTCAATAGTGTAAACAGTTCATTCTAAAGTCAAACAGAGTGCAAGCACTTGACAGTGAAAGAATTATAACGGTCGCGTTAACGCGGTCATAGTCGATCATTAATCTCTTAGGTCCATCTTCTAAACAAAATGTAAGCGTAAGCGTTGCATCATCTTCAAAGAATTCCGTCGCAAAAGCATCCCACCATAGGTTATCACTTTCCTGAAACAAATTTCAATATTTTAAATCTATTTACACACGTATTACACAATTCTTTAACTCAGTCACTTAATACAAACTTTGAAACTCTATTATTACCGTTTACTCAGACATAATCCATTATTTGTGTATATAGAAACGATACACACTGTTTCACAAATATAGATCAACTATTTTAAGTGCCTAACTTTAAAAACCTAAACATGTGACTATAATATAAGCCTATGTATACAAATTATGGCAAATATCCCAATAACTAATCACAATATAAATATTCTATCACTGAAGCCTTAATTTGAGTTGCAGGCATAAGCTATATAAAAAGTTGCATCACCTTTTTCAAGTTGATTCGTATGTTAGTTTGCGTTCAACAACGATACTGTCTATCCTATTAGAGCTGTCATAATTTTTATCATTTTGGGTTCATTGTCTGAAATACATTTCATAGAGTTATTTCCTTAATGTCAGTCGGATTTACGAAGACCCCTGCATAGTTGCAACAGAAAAAGCCTGCAGCAGTACGAATTTCATGATCTGCAGGTCTCTGATGACTTTTGCTGTTGCACTACTAATGTTTTTTTTTACAAATTTTGAACTATCACATTAAAGCAATGTTGTCAACATTCTCCAACTAATTAACAACACTAATACATATAAATTGTTAATTTATTATAAAAAATATCTTTTCTGTTGACACGTCCTAACAAATTTTCCAGTTTTGTTGGCCACACAAATGTGAGAACATTTGTGTTATGTATGTTCTTTTACATTTCTTATACGTTCACGTTTTGAAGCTGTATTATTAGAATATACAAACAGGTTAGGTTGGTCAGAGATGGTAATTCGATTCCTCCATTTTCTTTAAAAGAACAGAAAAAAGTAAGCGTAGAAATAGAAAGTGGGCCATTTTGGGCTGACTTGTGCGAGCCTTAAAACGACTCAAAGAAAGATCAGTAATGGCAATGCGGTAATGAACATTATGTATCACTTTTAATATTGAAAACAGCTTGAATGTTCCCTTCAAACATACAATTCTTAATTATAAGAATTTTTTATAACAAACAAACAAAAATTTTTATAATCTACTAGTTTTATTCAAAAAAATAAGTAAGTCTGTCATGAAGTTCAGTAATGAATAATGCTAAGAATAAAAGAAAAAACTAAACTTAAAAATAATAACCAACAATCAGTATCTTCAGCGATTGTAAGGTGTTCAAGTAAATTATATTTTTATCAGTGCTTCTCAAAATGAATCCAGTGAAATCTCTTGGTCGATTTTGTAAAGCGAGAAGTAAATAATCAAGGCAAGAAGCTGACGCAACGGTTGCAATATTTCTTACATATTTTTTAGCATTAAATCTGCATAAAACATAATTTTAGAACTTTAATATTATACTGAAAATAGCTGAACCATGACCGCCATCAAATAAATTTTCATGTGTTTTGAAAAATACAAGGTGCTAATTTACGCAGACTTTAACGCTGATTATGAAGTAGTAATCAAATTTTCGAAAAAATATGAAAAGTTGCGATTTTTTTTATTTTAAAGTGCCGTCATTTTTAAACTGTTGAGACAGATTCTGCCGGGTGACAAACTTGTGCAAGCTATTACTGCAATGAATTTTTGTGTTGAGTTAAAAAAATCAAATCGGAGTAAGAAACACTTTCGAACTATCAAAGAAATTTGAAATTTTGAAACGTTCACGTATGCAGATTCGATGTTTTGAAAGTTACACCATTCGACGGCGAATTAAAATGGATTAAAAAAAAATACTTTGTCAACTTTCACTAAAATTTACAGTTATTAATTCATTTTGGTTTAAAATCTTTAAAAGTTCGCCATTTTAAAACCGGTAAATGTATGCAGTTTATTTTTTCCAATTACGCTTCACGTAAAAAAAATCGTACTGAATTTGAAGTTTACTGATCGAACCGTACTAGAAATGTAAAATATTTTTTAACAAAATGGCTTCTAGTAGGGAAAATGAAACGTTTTTGGACATATATTTAATAAAAACTTTATTATATAGTTTTAGGTATAGAATCAGTTCCTCAGAGACTATAATAGTTTTGAATCAACTGTATATGTACCAGTACTATTAAAAAAACGATTTTAACAATTCGGATACAAAATATCACAAAATTTCAAATTAATAATTTCTTTTTGTTCTTTGTTAAACTGAGAACAGATCGTCAGCGCGTTTTACACTGTAAAATCGCAGTACAAATTTTAGTATTAAAATATACACGACTTGCATTTTAAATGTTTATGTCAATGTAAAGTTTTAAAGTTTTAGAAAATCGTTTCCATCACGTCAGCGGGACAGCTTCGTGCCGCGACTGTTTAACCTTTAGAGACTGTTGACGCAATTTCTTTTCCTGAAATTCAGAATTTGTTCGGTAATATGCCGACATAAAACGGTAAAATAGTTTTATCAATATTTCCACAAACATTATTTTCATTCAATAGCAAATTTAGTAAACTGCCTTGAGCTTATCAATTATAAATGTTTTGGAAATTTGATCAAAATCTGTAGAAAAGATTTTGAAAAATTATCAATTGCTATCGGCTTTTTGTATGCAGCGCCATGGGGAAGGGACTTTGTGAAGGGGCAATGACTTCAAAAGTGGAAGCTGTTTCTAGGGAAGGTTGGGAATAATAACCTACAGCAAAAATGTGGGTCGTTCCTCGAAAAATGTTTTAAAATGTGACATTAAAAAATTAGTTTTAATACACTTCTTAATTATAATTTTGTTTTTCAAAAAACATGTTTTTGTTTGTTCACAACATGACATTTAAATAACAGTAATGACATTAGCAGTACCTTATGACAGTACTTTTTGAATTTGCAATAAAAGCAAATAAATTAAATATGTTCACTATATTTTAATAATACTTCCTTCAATTATTAGGCTCAAAACAAAAACAAATATTTAATAAAATCTTATTATTTTTTATAAAATTATTTTATTTTTGTACATCTGGGAGAGGGTATTGCTGCGGCCTGAGCACGGGATGGGACTACGGTGAATACCTTAAATACAATTTGAGAGCCAGTAGGTTTGTACATAGGTACACTCCATTCATGTTTACTTCCCGGTGGTTTTGAAAAACGACCTTAAGATTTTGACGTATCTACAATTTCAGGCAACTTGGGTTAAAAAAACGTTTTTTACTTGAATCTTTGTCGGCACGCCAAGAACTACTGAAAAGAACCATGCAAATCTGTATAATTTCTCAACATCGATTCATCGATGGTACAAAGTCGCTGTATCAAATTTGAAATTAAACTCAAAATGCCTTAGCATGGCCACACGCATTAAGGCATCTGGTAAGACTTGGCACGGCATGCCAACACACGCTAAGGCATCTAGCAAGATGTGGCAAGGCATGGCAACAAGAAGTAAGACATCTGGTAAGGCTTGGCAATGCATGGCAACACGCAGTAAGATATCTGGCAAGATGTGGCAAGGCATGGCAACACAGTAAGGCGTCTGGTAAGACTTGGCACGGCATGCCAACACACGCTAAGGCATCTAGCAAGATGTGGCAAGGCATGGCAAAACGAAGTAAGGCATCTGGTAAGACTTGGCAATGCATGGCAACACGCAGTAAAATATCTGGCAAGATGTGGCAAGGCATGGCAACACAGTAAGACGTCTGGCAAGACGTAGCAAAGCATAGCAAGGTGCGGTAAGGTTTCTGACAAAACGTGGTATAGCATGGCAAGGCGCGGTAAAGCATCAGGCAAGACGTGGCAAGGCATGGAAAGGCGCGGTAAGGCATCTGGTTACACGCGGTAAGGCATCCGGCAACACACAGTAAGACATCTGGCAACACGCTGTAAGGCATCTGGCAACATACAATAAGACATCTGGCAACACGCGGTAAGACATCTGGCAACACACAGTAAGACATCTGGCAACACACAGTAAGACATCTGGCAACACGCGGTAACGCATCTGGCAAGACGTGGCAAAGCATAGCGAGATGAGGTAAGGTTTCTGGCAAGACATGGTAAGGCGCATAATGCATTTGGCAAGGCACGGTGTCATCTGGAAAGACCTGGCAAGGCATGAAAACACACAGTAAGACATCTGGCAAGACGTGGCAAGGCATGGCAACACGCGGTAAGGCATCTGGCAAGACGTGGCAAAGCATAGCGAGATGAGGTAAGGTTTCTGGCAAGACATGGTAAGGCGCATAATGCATTTGGCAAGGCACGGTAAGTCATCTGGCAAGACCTGGCAAGGCATGGAAACAACACATTACGACATCTGGCAAGACGTGGCAAGGCATGGCAACACGCGGTAAGGCATCTGGCAAGACGTGGCAAAGCATAGCGAGATGAGGTAAGGTTTCTGGCAAGACATGGTAAGGCGCATAATGCATTTGGCAAGGCACGGTAAGTCATCTGGCAAGACCTGGCAAGGCATGGAAACAACACAGTACGACATCTGGCAAGACGTGGCAAGGCATGGCAACACGCGGTAAGGCATCTGGCAAGACGTGGCAAAGCATAGCGAGATGAGGTAAGGTTTCTGGCAAGACATGGTAAGGCGCATAATGCATTTGGTAAGGCACGGTAAGTCATCTGGCAAGACATGGCAAGGCATGGCAACACACAGTAAGACATCTGGCAAGACGTAACAAGGCATGGCAACACGCGGTAAGGCATCTGGCAAGACGTGGCAATGCATGATAAGACGCAGCAAGGCATCTAGTAAGAGGTGGCAAGGCGCGTCTTGAGGAACAGTCTCCCAACCAACTGCTGCTCTGCCTTGCTTCTAGTGGAAATCCAGCTACAGAATGGATCGGCTTTACTTACTTTTATCGAAACTAGGTTTGCAAATTTGTCAAGATTTTTCTGACCTAACATGTCAGAATTAAAAGCGTGGCTTATAAAAACCAGAACTTCGGGAGAGGTGTGGAGTCTGTATACACTCTTTACGTGCAAAAACTATATATATTCGGAATCAGTTGCAATGACGGCCCACATTATATAACAATATGTTACCCCTTAACCCCTAAATATTCCTTGTCGTGAACCCGTTTCGGACCGCTACTAAGATTAGTTTTCGTTAAATTTTATGTCACATGTTTACCGACAAACGTTTATTTATTTAATTTATTTCCGGTTTTACTTACGGACCTAAAAAACCAACAAAATTCTCAAAATGAATTTGGCTCATATAAGGACAGCAGACGCGATAAATGCCGATTTAACTCGACCGTGAACAGGCTGTAAAAATACTTTACTCTAAAAATAAATCTTTTTAAACCTAACATCACTAAATATATTACAGTACAGTATTACTGTGTTGTAAGGCTAAATGTAGAATACAGGCTTGTATTCGGTTGACTCACGCTTTCTTAATACACTGCACACTGTATCTGATCCAGTCTGTCCTATATTTTGCAATATTTAAACAAGTCTAATACACGTATGTTTTCTATTTTCGTACTCCTTCGCAGTGTTCCTGAATTTCTGGTAAGTAATTATGCCGAGTGTTTGGGTCGCAATTTACATCATTTTTAGGGACCACGTGTGTACGCCAAAGGTAGTTTAATCACGCATGCTGCCTGTGAACACCTCTAGTGCCTAAACAGTTAATCGTGAAACAATGTAAGGTTGTAGATCTGTAGTTACCTGACTCTAATGTAGGGAAATTATAAAGTATGCAATTCTAAGCAAATATCCATTGGAAAACAAACTATTTCAGCTGTGCATCATGGTAAAAAGTCCTTAAAATGAGCACCGATTATGACCATTTGATCGCTTTTTGAGGGGTCGTTATAAATTGTGTGTGTGCGCGCGCGTGCATTGAAGAAATTTAAGGCTGAATGTAAATCGAAAAAAACAAAAAACCTAGGTTAGGTTTAATTATTATTATTATTATTAATTATTTTTGGTTTAATTCTGAACCGTAAATTTCAATTTGCAACACTGACTTGTGTAAATGTACTAGAATGTTAATACTTACGAGAGATATGTGAGCGCTTGCTGCTGGTGGCATCTTGCGACAGATTGTTAAAAATTGCAGGTCACAATCAACCTTATATTCTAATTGGTTGAACTAACTACGGACATCGGTACATAGTGTCTAGACTCTTTGTTGTCCACTTGGCCTTTGAGGGGAGAGATCGTGTGTTGGAAAAACCTGGAGACATAGTATGGTATACAGATGGCTCCAAGACGAAGTCAGGTGCTGGGGTGTACGGCCCGAGATCGCGGTTAAGGAAAGTTATTACCCTGGGACAGCATACAACCGTATTCCTGGCTGAAGTGATAGCCATTAATGACTGTGTTCGGAAGAACTTGGATCGGAGCTTCAAGAAGGCACGTATTCATATGCATACCGACAGTCAGGCAGCAATAAAAGCACTTGCGGGTCCTATAATACAGTCCAAGCTGATCTGAGAGTGTCGGAAGAACCTCGACGCTCCATCCCTGGGCATCCGGGTAACTCTTCACTGGGTTCCGGGACATAGGGGAGTTGAGGGTAATGAGGTGGACCGACTGGCTGGACTTAGATCGCTTCTGACCTGAGCCGGATTTAGGGATCTCCCTATCGTTGGCCAGGTCTGCTATTAATAGGTGGATTACTAATCAACACCAGGTAAGATGGGATAACCTTCCGGGTCATTCTCACAGTAAACGTCTCTTAAGCAAAGTTCCTTTTGGAGGACTCGAAGGGGCAACAGATGTCCTGGGCAGAGCACAACTCAGGATCATCACAGGGCACTGTGGTCTGAGGGTGCACATGAACAGGATAGGTGTGTAGAATGGAAAAACCATGTCGGACGTGCAGGAAGGAAGAGGAAACGCAGGTCACATAATTTATGATTGTGAGGCTCTTTCTAGTAGGAGGCTAGGTTTTTGGTTTCCAAGACCCTAGGAATCTTCAGCAGAGTGAGCTAGTCAGTGGGTTGCTGGAACTTATTAGGGGCACCAATCTGTTGAACTAGGTATTTTAAGAGGTAGTTGAACAATAGGTCAGTCGATCGCAGTGCCTATGGTTGTAATAATCCCTTCTTTAATCTTAATCTTAAGGACAACTTCACATTACCCGAGGAATAAGGACAACATACTAAAAAGAGTAAAGTATTTTCTACTCACTTCCGTCCTCTGCTGTAACCTCTTGTTCAGCTCGTAGATGCGGTAGTCAGGCTGGCCGAAGTACGGCGTATGTCTCCTGGGAACAGGCACACATCTACTTATAATAAGTCGGCCATCGTTATTTGCCATTCAACTTAAGTAATAAACATTGTAAAAACAGTACAACTAAGACACTACGTACCACACAAGATCGTACATTTTACATTAATGTTCCACCAATGAGACTGCAGTTATGGTTATATTAACTTTACAGGTAAGTCTACAAGTAGAACCTATATACGCACTAGAATGTTAACCCTTATGAGAGATATGCGAGCGCTCTCTGTTGGTGGCATCTTGAGGTGTTCAACTACAGTTAAACAGATAATAGTACTGTAAATTTTCTAAAACGCTTCCTCCACCCCTGCAGCGATCGTAACGGCAGACAGTCAAATTGAACTTTAGCAGCTAATATAAAGCTCGCTTTTTATAACGGCTGATATACTTCTAATACGTATATATTCAATGACCTAAGACTGCATGCCGCGCGACAGTTAAAACATATATTTTTACTACACTGTTACGGGTGCTCTTTATAAACGAATGGAAGAAATAATCTTAACATATTAAACAACGCTATTTGTTATTGCATGTTACTATAAAACTCGAACACTGTTATTAGAAATCACTTAAAACATACTTTTTATATGTATTAAAATACATTCGATCAGTTTTATAAAGTTTAACAAATATTTTCTTCTTTATATTTTTATTTTATTACGACGTACAAAACAAAACTTTAAGAATAATTTATTAAAAAAAACCGTTTAACACAAAGTTCTTTATTACAGATACTTAAAAGTGGATAAAGCACCACATCGTCAGTCTGTGCGTCTCTGAACTGCGCACTTCAAGGTCGTGGGTTCTAAACGCAGTTACTGCCGTTGATTTATCCTTACCGTTAACGCTGATCCCTCATCCTCATTAGTTCAAACGGTATAAACTATAGGCGTAAAGGGGAAAAAGAAAAAAAATACTTAAAAACAAGAGATTCTGGTTTTAGTTCCCGCAGGTAACTAATAAAAACACGAGGATTTTTTGTTTCGTATTTTCCGTAAGGACGTTTTGGGTCCTTTGCGCCCCAAAATCGCGGCAAGCAACTGTCTCGCTGACGTGATATAAGCGAATTCCCAAAATTTACTTTACCTTACTATTTTTTAGTTCAGGTTTCACCATCATAATCAACATTAAAATGCAAACATTAGGATTTTAAACTATAAAATTACATTGACAATAGGAAAAAGAACCCTGACCGCTATCAAATTTAATTTCTTAATTTGAAAATTCAAAACGATAACTTATGCAGTTTTAACGCTGATTACGACGGTGAAATCGGCTTTTCAAAATAATTTATGACAAAAAAATTACGAATTTCGCTGTTTAACGAACTTGTCCAAGCTTTTAAGATAATCGATTTTTGTGCCAAGTTTAAATTAAGTCAAAATAAAACTGCTAACGTAAGCGTGCTAAATAAAAAAAATGTACGACCCCCTCAAAACGTGATCCAGAGGCGCTCATTTCGCGGCACCGGGTTTTAGCACGATGGCCGCGTCCGATATGACTTCACTGTGATAAAAACGTTTACAAATACTGTACAACCAATATCGGCAATACTGTCGTGTACGATAAAGCATCTACAACACAAGTACAGTATTAACCAAAATTAAGATGTCTTCTAACAATTTATCTGTGGTAGGTATCCCAACTATCCTGGTGGTTCCAGCTGTTGCAAAGCCCGGATAATGACAGGTCCGACGGCCAAAACAAACACACAGGCGCCATGTAACTACCAGCAGTGTAGGCGGTATACAAGTAACCCATCATTTCACTAAGTGCTATAAGGTTACTGTAGGCTATATGGCGCAAAAACATCACAATCTTTGTCGCCAATCTTTGGAAATTCAATTATTTCCACAGGCTGGATTGGTAGCTAAAAATATCAACCGGGATAATTATCAAAATCGTTTGATCAGATTCTGCTAAAATTTTGCTCATATACAAATAATCAAATGGAATGTAATGAATTTTAAATAAAAAAATGTACAGTCCGTCATTCAATCGGGGGGAACCACGGCGGTCAAGGTTTACATTTAGTTTTTAATCCATTTATTTCCGAACCGTCAATGCCTTTCATCACTGAATATACGAGGTTTGTCCAATAAATACGCGAACTGGTCGAATATGGTGGCCATTACGGAGAGTTAAGCCACGCCCACTGGCCTCACGTGTTGTCTGGGACCCAATGAGCCGTCAGTGCTTGGCAGAACGTTACGCTGTGCGGATCTTGCGAGTAGAGTTATTTTTAGTTTTGCATTATTTTTTTGTTCGTCAATATGGAAATTGACCAATTCACTGAACAACGAATTAACATCAAGTTTTTGGTAAAGCTTGGTAAACATTACTAAGAAATTGCTGAGTTGTTTATGGTGATAATGCTATGAAGAAAACAGCCATTTTCAAGTGGATTAAGCGCTTTAAAGAAGGTCGAGAAGACGCCACGGATGAAGCAAGAATTGGACGACCTTCAACCTCTTGTGTGCATGAAAACATTGATCGTGTGCGGCGTCTTGTCCTTACTGATCGCCGAAAAACTGTCCGAATGATAGCTGAAGAACTAAATTTAGGAAAATCAACAGTGCACACAATCTTAACCGAGCATTTGGGCTTAAGAAAGGTTTGTGCGAAAATCGTGCCAAAACTGCTGACTCCTCATCAAAAGTTGAGAAGAGTCGAATGTGTTACTGACTGGAAAAATTCCATGGAAAATGATGTTGGATTCTTAAATAGGGTTATCACTGGTGATGAATCGTGTTTTTTCGAGTATGACCCCGAATCGAAATCGCAAAGCATGGAGTGGAAAGCAACAGGTGAAGCTCGAACAAAAAAATCAAGGAAAAGCCGATCAAAAATCAAAGTCATGCTCCTGGTTTTCTTTGATATCAAAGGTGTTGTTCATCATGAATTCCTTCCTGAGGAAAAAACGGTAAATTCTGAGTTCTACCTTAACGTTCTCAAGCGTTTGAGAGATCGAGTACGTCGTGTGCGACCACATTTGACTCAAAACGATGGATGGATTCTTCATCAAGACAATGCACCCGCACATTCGGCTTTGATTGTTCGCCAGTTTCTGGCTAAAAATTCAATCACTATCCTTGATCATCCCCCTTATTCACCGGACCTCGCCCCCTGCGACTTTTTTCTATTCCCTAAATGCAAAAATGTGATAAGGGGACAGCATTGGGAAGATGTGGACACAATAAAACAAGAAACGACGAGGAGACTGAAAAGCCTGACTTCCGAGGACTTCCAAGGGTGCTTTGAAGAGTGGAAAAGAAGATGGGATAAGTGCATAGCAGTGAATGGAGAGTATTTTGAAGGGGACAAAATCAATGTAGATGAAATTTTGTAAAATAAAGTTTTTATGACCTTAGTTCGCGTATTTATTGGACAAACCTCGTATTAATGTAAATAATATGCTTAACCAACTGAGCTACAACCCGTATTATCATAAACCTGTCAAACTTCACCTTCCGGTAAAATTACTTTCTTATTACTTATCTCAAATTAATGAGTGATGGGCGATATGTACATAATTAAGGGTCAATAATCAAAATATTTTTTTTTTATAAAAAATACTATTAAATCCAATTTCAATTAATTAATTCCAAAATATAAAATAATGTAATCCATATTCACTTTAATATAAACTGCACCATGACCCGACATCAATCCAATAAGAATAGAGAAAATAACCTCATACGTATAAAAAAGTACAATCAATCGTGGATTATTTATTACGAAAAATATTCCTCTACGATATTAATAATTATTATGAGGACGAGGGAGCACAGTTAACGGTAAGGGGAGCAACTGCAGCTCGAACCAAGAACCTTTAGTTGCGCAGTTGAGTGACGCAGTAGATTGACCGATGCTTTAGCCATTTCGACCACCGAGCCACTCGTACGTAATGATCAACGCTGCTGGTGGCATCTCGCGGCAGAGTACAGCTATTTTTTTTCACGTCCTTCCCCCATCCTTGCAGCTTGCAGCGTTCGTAGAGGCAAATAGTCTAACTACTACAACTTCAGCCGCTCTTTTTACAATAGTGGGTGTATTTCCGGTACGCTTATATTCAATGATTTCATTTATAACTTGTACGACCAAAATAAGAAAATGGTAAAAACCGATTTTGAGACAATGTTTTACTTTCTGTCAATATAATAATCAAAAATCCGATTGTTTGCTCACATACTCGTTTTGCTTGGATACTTATGAAGTGCGTTTGATCGAAATCGCTTCAACCGATTTTCATAAATTTAGATTTTGCACAATTTTTTGCGAAACACTATTGGGATTCAAATGAAATGATTAAAACTCAGTTTATAGTAATACGGTTGAGGAATAAATCCAAAAAATCTAAAAATAAAACCCTGAACCCCACCGTGTTTATATACATTTACAAAAATTTCAGTTTTGTGACGGTCCCATCGTCGGACTGTTGCTAAATAAGAAATACCACTTCAGTTCTGCCCACGTTATCTTCCAATAATTCCCCGTTACCGTATTCAATTCGCTAATCAACGTATCCGTATACTCCGTATACTGTTATCAAAGAGAAATCAATAGCACCAAGTTATAAAGGTTAACATTTTGGGTTAGAGTGTACCGGCCTAATTCCGGCCATTATTGATTGGCCTAACCCTTACCCTTGCAAAACGCACATAGCCACGCCGGTCGCTACTAGGTAGCCCAATCACAATACTGTATCGCAATCCAAAATCTATAACCACGGGACACCTAATCTTACTAACCTAAAACACTGCACACAGCTTTTTTTGTTTTACTCTATTCTGTACCAACATCAATCATGGCCGATGTGGCAACAAAAACATAACCGCCGATTTGGTTTAACATCTAATTACTTACAAAGATGGTCGCGACACGCACTGTCTAGCCGACATGAAACGAAATAATAAAATAAAAATATAAACCACAAAACTGATTTTTCAATTTATTTTCAAAATTCTATATCACCATCCTAAATCAGGGTTAAATCTACATCGACTAGAATTTTAAATATTGTTAGAATTTAAAATATGTTTAGATTTTTAATACTAAATTCAGAAGACTTTAACGCTGATTTTTAAAACTGTGCGTGCGTGCGTGCGTGTGTATATATATATATATATATATATATATATATATATATATATATATATATGTATGTATGTATGTGTGTGTGTGTGTGTGTGTGCGTGCGTATATATATATATATATATATATATATATATATATATATATATATATATATATATATATATATATATATATATATATATATATATATATATATATATATATATATATATATATATATATATATATATATATGTGTGTGTGTGTGTGTGTGTGTGTGTGTGTGTGTGTGTGTGTGTGTGTGTGTGTGTGTGTGTGTGTGTGTGTGTGTGTGTGTGTGTGTGTGTGTGTGTGTGTGTGTGTGTGTGTGTGTGTGTGTGTGTGTGTGTGTGTGTGTGTGTGTGTGTGTGTGTGTGTGTGTGTGGTCACATTCTGCAAACCTCTTAATATGGACACGTTAGGCCACAAAAATCTAGAAATATTCACAAACCTAGTTTGAATTAAAACCAAAAAATGTTTTCAAGATTATGCCTTCCTGCACAAAGGCGTGTTTTAAAAATATTTTAAAATGTTTCTTCACGCCGCCCGGGCTTCTTCAGTACGCAGAATACGATTCCGAAGTAATTTTTATGTGCGTGCATTAAATAAGTTTCAGAAAGTTCGCTACAAGCGGTACAGCCCGCGTCGCGGCAGTCAGCTGATTCGTGCTTGTTAACGCGCCTCAATACAAATACGCGCGTTCTAAAAGCACGTGACAATTTTATTTCCTCGATCACCATATATTTGTCTCCGACTCGCCGACACTAGCCTGAACACATCGCTCACTTCTAAAACAATTTCCCGCGGCCGATTGCGCGCGCTAGATAATTAATTCCGAACAGGAAAGTCTATAAATAAAGAATATGACCCAGTGCGGTCAGCTGTAGGCGTACTGTTTGCAAATACCGCAATAAAAGGGGACTTTATGACCCCCCCCCCGTACACACTTTATGTCCCGTCCAATTTTAAATATTTACGCGTTACACTCAAAAATAGTCATCTGTCCACAAAACTAATTCCTTTTTAGAGAATTTCCACTGGAAAATTAGCTATTGTAGCGGCCGTCATGGTAATACCCTGACCCGGGGTCTTGAAAATGGCGTAAATCCTGACCTCTACATCGGTTGTTGAGGGTAGTTTGAAAATAATTTCTCTTCGCGTATGTCTTAAAATAGAAAACATTCAAATCTTAAAATTTAACATTCTATTCCCAACCGTAGTCAGCGTTAAAATCTGCAAACATTAGTTATTTTAAATTTACAAATTTCATTGAAAACACGTAAACGAATCTGACGGCGTTCACGGTTCCTTATTAGTATTTTCAATACTTTAACCTTAAGAAGATGTTAACCCCGATTGTGACGGTGGTCAGATTTTCAAAAAATATGATTAAAATGGTTTGCGATCTTTGAATCACTTCAGCGAGGCAGCTGCGTGCAGTGAGCCGCGTCCGATCGCAGCGTGGCGAGTGGTCAGGGTTGTGGGTGTGACTCTCCCCTTACGTCAACCACAATTAATTGTTCACGGTCAACCGATAATCGGCTAAAAATAAATCTGTACAATTAATAATACAAAAGTGATTAAAATATATTTTCGAAATATTACCATACGTGGAATGCAGCTGTCGTGATGGAATCAAATTTCAATATAAGTAACAATATTTTAAAAAATTATCACTCTTTTAAAAGTCCGAACTTTACCGTATATACACATTGTTAGGTTCAATTTCGTATTTTCAAAGGAATTTGAAAATTTAGAATGTTAATTGCAGCTGATTGAAGACTGATTATGATGTAACATTTTAAAAAAATGTGTATACCAAAATAATTTCTGCGAAACAGATGTGTCGGATTATTTTATAGTTTCGCAAATAGTGTTTGTTGGGAGAGGAAATGATCGCCGAACACATCTGTCTCGCTGACGTTATGGAACCGAATCCCCAACAAAATGTTTTATATCCACTTTTTTGTAAGACCAATTATTTTCCAAAATTGTTAACGAGAATGCCTCCATACACAATTTTTAACGCCACAAAAATTGACCTAGGAATCTGGATCGGCGTTTATTTTGAAGATGTCCGGTCTTGGATCTTTCCATGATGGCTCATTTCCCAATTAAAATTCGCTTGAAAAGCCTTTAAAGGCCTGGGTTTTGTACAACTGTTCAGGGAAAAAACAACAAAAATGGAAGTTGGATAATATACCTGATAGGTACTGTTAATATTTTACTCACCCATGCTCGCTCGCACGCACGCAAGCGAGAGGGGGAGGAGCGCGCTACACACGCGCGCGCGCACGCACGCACGCACAAACTTTACCAGGATAGGTAGAACGTTTATTCACTATAGAGACAATTTCGTGAAAAAATTGTGGTTAGGTCAGGGGATGTTTTGAAAACAATAAGAATTTCAAAAAGATACTGTACCGTCATACATGTTTTCAACAAACAAACAACATAAAAAGTAAGGGAACCTGTAATTGCGTCACACACACACGCGCGCGCACGCGCGCGCGCATACACAAACTTTACCAGGATAGGTAGAACGTTTATTCACTATCGAGACAATTTCGTGAAAAAATTGTGGTTAGATCAGGGGATGTTTTGAAAACAATAAGAACTTCAAAAGATACTGTACCGTCATACATGTTTTCAACAAACAAACAACACAAAAAGTAAGGGAACCTGTAATTGCGTGCACAACAAACAGCATAAACAAAGGTTTGAATTATTACGGCCGCAATAATTTTTCACAAGACTGCGTTACGGTAGCCAAAAACTTGACAAACCTGAAATACAAAATTGGAACGATGCCAGCTGGATGATGGATAACTCCACGTGGTATTGACCGCAATAAGGTTAGACCCGAAGGACGCCTCCTCAGCGCAGACCTGGCTGAGACGCAACTCCCCTCCACAATACAGTGTTGCCACATCGACACACTTGTCTTGTCAGTATGACTAACTTTTAATTCATTTCTTTTATGGGCATTTCTCGTATAGGCGACATTTAGCAACGCCGCTTCCAATCGTGTTCGATCATTTAGTGAAAATTATCGCGGCACGCACCTGTCTCGCTGACGTTATGGTTACCTTACCCAATTAATATTCCAGCATTAAATCTGCATATACGACAATTTTGTGCAGCGTTAGACTCGTACTGGCATTTTAAATTTTCAAATTAAAAGTGGAAAAACGAAAACGACCACCGTCAAAATCACTTTCTCAATTTCAACAATTATGAAATTTCAAAATGCTAATTTATGCAGTTTTTAACGTTGATTTGCGATGGTGAAATTAAATTTTCAAAAATATTTAAAACAAGTTACGAATTTTTAGATTTTAAATGACCGCCATTTTAAAACTGTTGAATAAATTTTGCTGGTTAACGAACTTCAACTACTAAAATCGATTTTTTTCACAGGAATTTGTATATATCTTTTAACCACTTGTCAAAAGTGACTAGAGGTACTGTACTGGGTCTTACTATGATGGCCGTTCCATAAAAGCTCATTTTTCGCTGGAAATTAGCTAAACAGCAAAACGGAGAAAACAACAGTTCAAAATTGGCTTGTAACATTCTTCAAAAAAAAATTCGTTGATACGCACATCTTTAAGAGGAACAAAATTGATTTTACAATCCTAACCTAAATGTGCCTAAATTTATATAATTTATTTCAAGCAAAAAAAAAAAAAAAAAAAAAAAAAAAAAAAAAAAAAAAAACAATGCTGTCTACTAATCCTAAGTGCATTTGATACAATATTATTCTTTTATCTTTTGCCTTCAACGTTCAAATTTGTTCGAGGGAAATTCAAATTTGGATTTAGGGATGTAGTTCCATGGAATATTGTTGGAGCTTTTCTGAAACAAATTTTCAACCGAACAGGGTAAAAAACCTTTGCTCAGAAATTCACCTTATTCTGTAGTGCTTTCAACCGACCCGGGTTTGAAAATATTCTGCAGTATTCTTTTATCAGAAGAGCTACAAAATTCCAAATTAAAGTCCGACCAAATAAAAATATTCTTGCGACCGTAAGTCCGAAATTGCTCAGTTATTTGCTTTTCTTACAATAATTTAACCTATACCTCAAAATATGTTCGACCGATTTAACTGAAACTAAATTATATTACACTATTACTATTAAATTACATATGAAATTATTATTATATCATTCATGAAATTGTACTACATACAACACTAATTTGGAAAAAAAATAATTCGCTTGATCAAATGATCAATTTCAAAATGGCAGATTAGTTTTTTTTTATCAAAACCAAAATGTGTACATTCTTAGTTACACGGTATAGGCTAGTAGCGTGCACGCACACATATAATGTTGTGTTATTCCTAAATATTGGAAAGATATTGGTTAGGTTCGGTTCGGTAAGGTTACGTACTACGTTACGTTCGATAACTAACACACCCATTGATAAAAAAACCAAGATTTTTAACATTTTCTAATATTCCAACTACAGTTTTGTTAAGTTTTAACGTAATTATTTACGCCTCGGTGGCCTAGTGGATAGCGTACTGGGCGTTTTATATGCTGTTTGAATAACCTAAAAGTATTTTAAAAACATCCTCACGTCTTATTAATTACTCAAATTATAGACGTTTTCCTTAAAAAAAAAAAATAAAATAATAAAGTTGCCCTCAGAAGGCATTAAAACGCGCCTTCTGGAAAAGTTTCCAGTGGAGGACCTCCGGTAATGGTAAATCCTCCCTATTTGACCATGAACTTAGTAAAAATGTTCAAAAAATATATTTTCATTGATTTCTTTTGTAATTTTAATTTATTTCTAATTTCTGTGTTTAATTTTATGATTCCCTGTGAAAGGGAGTCTCGAAAATAAACCCGTGTACCACAGTAAATAATAATTCTTTTTTTATCACATCACAAAGATTTAACTCATTACTCAGGCGCGATAAAGAGAACTTATACAAAAATAACAAAATGAAAATAATGACGTATTTCACTTAATTTTTTTGAAGTGAAAACTTCTTTAGCGACGTTGGGCACTTTTTTTGGATGGGCAAAAACCATTGAACTCGCGTCAGATTTTATAGCGACACCGTCATCGCTACCATGAGATATATAATGTATACTGTGTATAGTATGTAAAATAGTATAGGATGCACGCGTGTATACTGTATATATCGTTGGGCACTTTTTGGATGGGCCAAAAACACTATTGAACTCGCGTCAGATTTTATAGCGACACCGTCACCGCTACCATGAGATACACATATGTATACTGTGTATAGTATATAAAATAGTATAGGATGCACGCGTGTATACTGTATATATCGTTGGGCACTTTTTGGATGGGCCAAAAACACTATTGAACTAGCGTCAGATTGTATAGCGACACCGTCACCGCTACCATGAGATACACATATGTATACTGTGTATAGTATATAAAATAGTATAGGATGCACGCGTGTATACTGTATATATCGTTGGGCACTTTTTGGATGGGCCAAAAACACTATTGAACTAGCGTCAGATTGTATAGCGACACCGTCACCGCTACCATGAGATACACATATGTATACTGTGTATAGTATATAAAATAGTATAGGATGCACGCGTGTATACTGTATATATCGTTGGGCACTTTTTGGATGGGCAAAACGCATTGAACTCGCGTCAGATTTTATAGCGACACCGTCACCGCTACCATGAGATACACATATGTATACTGTGTATAGTATATAAAATAGTATAGGATGCACGCGTGTATACTGTATATATCGTTGGGCACTTTTTGGATGGGCCAAAAACACTATTGAACTCGCGTCAGATTTTATAGCGACACCGTCACCGCTACCATGAGATACACATATGTATACTGTGTATAGTATATAAAATAGTATAGGATGCACGCGTGTATACTGTATATATCGTTGGGCACTTTTTGGATGGGCAAAACGCATTGAACTCGCGTCAGATTTTATAGCGACACCGTCACCGCTACCATGAGATACACATATGTATACTGTGTATAGTATATAAAATAGTATAGGATGCACGCGTGTATACTGTATATATCGTTGGGCACTTTTTGGATGGGCAAAACGCATTGAACTCGCGTCAGATTTTATAGCGACACCGTCACCGCTACCATGAGATATATAATGTATACTGTGTATAGTATACAAAATAGTATAGGATGCACGCGTGTATACTGTATATATCGTTGGGCACTTTTTGGATGGGCAAAACGCATTGAACTCGCGTCAGATTTTATAGCGACACCGTCACCGCTACCATGAGATATATAATGTATATATGTGTTTATATATAAATAGTATAGGACGCACGCCACGCGCATATACTATATATATCCTTTCATATAAAAGTATGGTGTATATGTATATAGATATACATAATACGAATCGTATACTGGCTACTGGCATCTGTCTCTTTCTAGTTCTATACTCTACGTATATATGTGCTTTTTCTACAGTTTATACGTAGTTCACAAAGTATAAAGAGCACGTGTTTTTTTATAGACTGTTAATATTCTTCTTTTTGTTTTCAAAATCTTCAAATAAATAATAAAGAAAAATAAATTACTTTAGAAATTATTCCCTAAAAATTCCAAAACATCCAAAAATGCACGACGTTATTGTTCAAGTTTTCACTTGTCGGCACTCCCGGAGTGCAACCCGTATTTCAGTCATCTGATTTCAGTCATAACCAGCGTTGAAACGTTCATAAAATACTTCGGAAACACGAAAACTGAACCCTGATCGCCGTCTGATTCTCATTTTGAATTTGATTTGAAAACTTGGAACGGAACGTCTCGTGTCTGTACGTCCGTAGATAAATGCACCGAAGTTTTCGGTTTTAAAACAGAACCGGTCGGGGACCGTATCGGACTTCATGCATAATCCGGTTTTGGCCGAGTGTTACAGTACACTGGAGGGGGATACGCGTAACGTACGTCGTCAGCTATTAGCTAATGACGCCGACAATTTCTTTATGACGATTATAAAGCTCAATTAATCAAACGTTAATTACTTTTCCCTTGACAAACGTAAACACTGGCTAACAGAACTTGTGACGTCATGTTTAGATTACATCGCGGTGTTGCCGTGTTTACGTTAGTACAAGGCTCTAGCTTCCGTTTGTAGGGAGGGGGGTCAGGGAGCATCATGGTAAGACCCAGACTCGACCCTGACTCCTAAATCACTTAAACTTATATAATACATTAAGAGGTGTGAGTGCGCGCGCGTGCGTGTTTCAGTACTCTCACGTTCACAATTGCATTCAAATAAATGTTTGTTTCTTTACAGATCTGACGGTGATCAGTGTTCATGTTTGTCTTTTCAACAATATAATTTGAAAATACGAGAAAAAAATATTGCCAATATGTGTAGATAACGATGGTGAAATAAAAATATTGCCAATATGTGTAGATCACGATGGTGAAATAAAAATATTGCCAATATGTGTAGATTACGGTGGTAAAACAAAAATATTGCCAATATGTGTAGATCACGATGGTGAAATAAAAATATTGCCAATATGTGTAGATTACGGTGGTTAAAACAAAAATACTGCCAATATGTGTAGATTACGGTGGTAAAACAAAAATATTGCCAATATGTGTAGATCACGATGGTGAAATAAAAATATTGCCAATATGTGTAGATCACGATGGTTAAACAAAAATATTGCCAATATGTGTAGATTACGGTGGTAAAACAAAAATATTGCCAATATGTGTAGATCACGATGGTGAAATAAAAATATTGCCAATATGTGTAGATTACGGTGGTTAAACAAAAATACTGCCAATATGTGTAGATTACGGTGGTAAAACAAAAATATTGCCAATATGTGTAGATCACGATGGTGAAATAAAAATATTGCCAATATGTGTAGATCACGATGGTTAAACAAAAATACTGCCAATATGTGTAGATTACGGTGATAAAACAAAAATATTGCCAATATGTGTAGATCACGATGGTGAAATAAAAATATTGCCAATATGTGTAGATTACGGTGGTAAAACAAAAATATTGCCAATATGTGTAGATCACGATGGTGAAATAAAAATATTGCCAATATGTGTAGATTACGGTGGTTAAACAAAAATACTGCCAATATGTGTAGATTACGGTGGTTAAACAAAAATATTGTCAATATGCATAGATTACGGTAGTAAAACAAAAATAGTGCCAATATGTGTAGATCACGATGGTGAAATAAAAATGTTGGCAATATGTGCAGATTACGGTGGTTAAACAAAAATATTGTCAATATGTGTAGATTACGGTGGTTAAACAAAAATATTGCCAATATGTGTAGATCACGATGGTGAAATAAAAATATTGCCAATATGTGTAGATTATGATGGTGAAATAGAAAGAAACGAACACAAACAACATAAACAAAATTTTAGATGGAAATTCACTTCCATCACGTCAGCGAGACAATTTCGTGCAGCAACTACGTCAAATTTTACTTACTGAAGGATAATATTTGTCCAACATTTCACGAGTAGTTTGAGATGTTTTTCAAATTTTAAAGGGTTTTTTGCTCAAAAAGAAAGCAACACAAGAGCTGCTCATTTTCGCACGCACATGCTGTCATCTACCGACCAAAACATGTTCTACAGAACGGGATCGGTGCACATTTCATCGTTCGTGATGTACATTTTGCCGTTGTTAATTTTTCAACGGAAAATCGCTGAAACTGAACTGCATTAATGCACACTGAATGAGCGTTTAACGAAGACAAATCACTCGTAATGCACAGATTAAATTAATTCACCGAAAGATGAACAGAGAACAGTCTAGAACGTATAAGGAGGTTTGTATTCTCGCCGCACGCAGCGCCACAGGTGGTTGGTTATTTATTCTGCTCTGATTCTATTGCTACTTTTCCAACTTTCTCCCGCCAACATTCTTAGTGACCGGCGATAAGGTCGTCATGGCAACGCAGCACTAAGCAACGTCGCTAACCGATAACACCAAGCCTACTTTGTAACATTTTTACTGTACTATATTATTTACTATACAGTATACTATCATCGTTGTATATTTACACATAAATATACAATATTTCCTACAAAATCCATCAAAAATGTGTTGAATATTTCATATCATATTTATAAGGGACTATACAGCGTACTTGTTCCGTTTTTTTAATCAATAATTACGCAAATTAAACACCTTTATGTTTACGAAACTGTGTGCAGATTTTTTTTTAATATTAATTCTTCAGAAAGTTGCGACAAGTTTTATAATTTTAGAAACAAGGCAGTTAAAGATTAACAGCCCATCGACAATTTTTATTTTCGAACAACGAATGCTTAATAGAATTTCTGAATTCTTAGATTGTAATTTAACAAATTACACAATGTTCCCACTTTTTTATCAAGAAAAATAGAAAAATTATTGAAGTAACAGTTTTTAGCGAAATTTCACACCTGAAACCTTAAAACGAGCCGATCACTTTTTGAGGGGGGATCGCTAAAATTTTGTGCGCTCGCGCGTTTTAGACCGCTCGCGTTCGCAATTTTAGGCGATTTGGTTCGACCTTGACACGAAAATAGATTTTGGTAATAGCTTGGACAATTCGTTAACCAGCAAAATTAACAGTTCAAAATGCCGGTTGTTTCTAATCTTTAAAATTTCGTAAAATTTGGGTCTTAAATTTGTTTTACGCGTTAAAAACTGCATAAAAACCGTGAAATAATAAAAAATACTTTTGGAAAATCGCTTCTATCAAGTCAGCGGGACAGCTGCGTGCCACGGTTATTACGAATCGAGGTTTGTTATCAAGAACGTAAATGCGTTATAACGCCGCGAGACAGCTGCGTGCCGCGGTTATTACGAATCGAGGCTTGTCATCAAGAACGTAAATGCGTTATAACGCCGCGAGACAGCTGCGTGCCGCGGTTATTACGAATCGAGGCTTGTTATCAAGAACGTAAATGCGTTATAACGCCGCGAGACAGCTGCGTGCCACGATTATTACGAATCGAGGCTTGTTATCAAGAACGTAAATGCGTTATAACGCCGCGAGACAGCTGCGTGCCGCGGTTATTACGAATCGAGGCTTGTTATCAAGAACGTAAATGCGTTATAACGCCGCGAGACAGCTGCGTGCCGCGGTTATTACGAATCGAAGCTTGTTATCAAGAACGTAAATGCGTTATAACGCCGCGAGACAGCTGCGTGCCGCGGTTATTACGAATCGAGGCTTGTTATCAAGAACGTAAATGCGTTATAACGCCGCGAGACAGCTGCGTGCCACGATTATTACGAATCGAGGCTTGTTATCAAGAACGTAAATGCGTTATAACGCCGCGAGACAGCTGCGTGCCGCGGTTATTACGAATCGAGGCTTGTTATCAAGAACGTAAATGCGTTATAACGCCGCGAGACAGCTGCGTGCCGCGGTTATTACGAATCGAAGCTTGTTATCAAGAACGTAAATGCGTTATAACGCCGCGAGACAGCTGCGTGCCGCGGTTATTACGAATCGAGGCTTATCAAGAACGTAAATGCGTTATAACGCCGCGAGACAGCTGCGTGCCACGATTATTACGAATCGAGGCTTGTTACCAAGAACGTAAATGCGTTATAACGCCGCGAGACAGCTGCGTGCCACGGTTATTACGAATCGAGGCTTGTTATCAAGAACGTAAATGCGTTATAACGCCGCGAGACAGCTGCGTGCCGCGGTTATTACGAATCGAAGCTTGTTATCAAGAACGTAAATGCGTTATAACGCCGCGAGACAGCTGCGTGCCGCGGTTATTACGAATCGAGGCTTATCAAGAACGTAAATGCGTTATAACGCCGCGAGACAGCTGCGTGCCACGATTATTACGAATCGAGGCTTGTTACCAAGAACGTAAATGCGTTATAACGCCGCGAGACAGCTGCGTGCCACGGTTATTACGAATCGAGGCTTGTTATCAAGAACGTAAATGCGTTATAACGCCGCGAGACAGCTGCGTGCCACGGTTATTACGAATCGACGCTTGTTGTCAAGAAGAACATAATTGCGTTTTAACGTCGCGAAACAGCTGTGTGCCGCGGTTATTACGAATCGACACTTGTTGTCAAGAACGAAATTGCGTTTTAAGGAACGTTAAAAATAATTCTCGGCAGTTTGCGCCTACAACCGCGTTATCTGGCAGCCAAAGTACGCCAGCGGTTGACGAAATAATTCAACACAAAAACTAAAAGTGCAAACATAGGAGCAAACAAGACGTACCTAGAATAGATAAGACAAGATACGTGATTTGATGTGACAAGATGGAAGTTGCAGTTAATAGAACTTAGCTTGGGCCTATATGACGGAGGTCTTGGATCAGTCGGCAGTACACAGGGTTGACATTCGTCAGAAGGGCGTTATAGAATTAAACCAATTCCCCCCCCCATTGACCTTACAGATTCTCAGGCAATTGGACACGATGTTGAGTAAACAGTGAATTGAACCAACTGCACGTAGCGGCAAAATGACGTGTCACGACACGTACTGAACTGATCAAATAATTATTCGCTCCATAACCTAACCTAACCTAATCTCTCACTACTTTTTTGGGACGTGGTTAGCGAATTTCCTTTGGGGGAATCATCACGGTAAAACCCAACCAGGGACCTTAAAATGAGAAACTACCACTTTTTGAAAGGATTTTTAATTTATTTTTCTCGATTTTAATCGGATTTGATTCACAAAAATCGATTTTAGTAATAACTCGGACAAACTCGTTCTAAATGGCGACCGTTTCAAATCTTTAAGAATCCATAGCCGTTTTGCGTTATATTTTTGATAATGTGATTTTTCAAATATTTTTGAAAATCTGATTTCACCACCGTGATCAGCGTTAAAAACTGCATAAATTAGTTTTGTGAAAGTTCAAAAAACCGTTGAAATTTAAAAAAATATATTTTACTGCGGTCAGGGTTAATTTCCGTATTTTCAATGCAATTTACGATGAATATCTCGACCTTCCAAAAAAAGAACCTTAATGCTTTTCAAAATAACCCCGATGCCCTCCATGCTATAACAAATAAACACAACTTTTGTTTTTCAAAATATTTTAAGTGCAACTTCATCTTTCGAAATAACCCCGATGTTTTTTTTTTTAAATTACTATTAAAGTAACCTTAATTCACTTCACTGTAAAGCCTTTTTAAATAATTGCAAAGCTCTGTAGATACATTTAAAAAAAGCGCCAAGGCCGTTCAAAACTTTCACAATAAACTCCCCCTCATATCGTGCAAAATAAACCCAACTTCCATTATACCTTTCGAAATAACCACAATTCCTTTTAAAATATTTCAAAATTACCCAAATTCCTTGCAATATAACCGTAACATCTTTTTATATATTGAACTCGATACAACTTCAAATTTTTTAAAAAAATACTTAATAACCTGAACACGGCTAACCCGATTTCATTAAAAATCCCTAGCCGCCTCTGTGGTCTAGTGCAGGGGTCTCCAAACTTTCCAGCCTTAGGGCCATACTGATTACTCCAGTAAGTTCCGAGGGCCAAAACCATATTATCCAACTTATCACAAAAACAATAACAATAAGCCTACAACAATGTTATGAGTAGTTAGCCCATGACCATATCACTGTAGATGTCATATTAATAATTATTCAACATAAAATTAGAATACTTCAGTAAACTAAATTTAATTTGCTATAAAAATATGTTCTCTAAAAGGAGTTTTCAAGTATGCTAGCTCTCCGCGGGCCGGACAAACTCTGTCCGCGGGCCGGATGTGGCCCTCGGGCCGTAGTTTAGAGACCCCTGGTCTAGTGGATAGCGTACTAGGCTTTCACCCCGAGGACCCGGGTTCGATTCCCGGCGAGGGCTTGGCATTTTCATACGCCAAAAATCATCCCGTCGTCTGCATTAGCCCAAGTGTGCACAATAGTCGGACGTTAAACACATAAAAAAAAAATGTTTAATAAAAATCCCTAAGCTTTGCTTAAGTGATGGCTTTCAAATGTGTGACAATGTCGAGTGTTATAATTTCAAAAAGCCGCCTAATTTAGCAGGACGGTGTGAATGAATGAATGAAGCTACAAATTTGTTTCTGGCCGATGTCGGGGAGGGGGGCTACACAGTCAATCTACTACGTTCCCCTCAATTTACTGCCTCATCAATTACTGCTAACTGCCGGCCCGATTGCGGATTTATGTCTTGTGTCCTTTCCACGGCCTTTTGTATCTTTAAAGCCTTAATAGGGTTCCTTATACAATTACAAATACAAGTAGAATACAAAAAAAAAAACTAGGATCATGAAACAGTTTACGTAGCAATAAATCTTCGCGCCAAGTTGGTAGTAAAACTACTATTACATATCAGCTGTTAAACCATCACTACATATCAGTTGTTAGTAAAACTAGGATCATTATATGCCAGCTGTTAAGTATAGCAGCTATTAACAACACGACAATTATATCAGCAGTTAATAAAACAAAGATCACTGTATAAAGATATATTAATAAACGATATTATATATCAGGTGTTAATAAACCAAGATCATTAAGTGTCAGCTGTTAATAAAACCAAGATCACTGTATAACGAAATATTAATAAACGATTTATACACATCAGGTGTTAATAAACCAAGATCGTTAAATGTCAGTTGTTAATAATAAAGATCATTACTTGTCAACCATTAAACTAAAACCATTACGTGTGATCTGTAATTTTTTTTTTTTTTTTTTTTTTTTTTTTGTTAACGTCCGACTATTGTGCACACTTGGGCTAATGCAGAGGATGGGATGATTTATAGGGTATGAAAATGCCAAGCCCTCGCCGGGAATCGAACCCGGGTCCTCAGGGTGAAAGCCTAGTACGCTATCCACTAGGCCACCGAGGCGGCTTGATCTGTTAATAAAACCATAATTATATAACAGCTAATAGCTAGTAACCGTTTAACATAGCAGCTGTTAATAAACGATCACTGCATACCAGCTGTAAAAAAAACGATCATTATATATCAGCTGTTAACAGAACGATCATTACAAGTACTGTAGCTATTAATACAATTATTAGGCCTATAAAGTATCAAGCGTTAATAAACGATCATTATATATCAGCTGTTAACAGAACAATCATTACAAATACTGTAGCTGTTAATACAATTATCATTATACATTAAGCGTTAATAAACAAACATTATATATCAGCTGTTAACACAATGATCATTACAAGTACAGTAGCTGTTAATACAATAATCATTATACAACATTAAGCGTTAATGAACGATCATTATTATATCAGCTGTTAACTCAATGATCATTACAAGTACTGTAGCTGTTAATAAAATTATCATTGTACAGGATCAGACGTTAATAAACAATCATTATTATATCAGCTATTAACGTAATGATCATTACAAGTACTGTAGCTGTTAATAAAATTATCATTATACAGGATCAGACGTTAATAAACGATCATTATTATATCAGCTGTTAACACAATGATCATTACAAGTACTGTAGCTGTTAATAAAATTATCATTATACAGAATCAGACGTTAATAAACAATCATTATTATATCAGCTGTTAACACAATGATCATTACAAGTACTGTAGCTGTTAATAAAATTATCATTATACAGGATCAGACGTTAATAAACGATCATTACAAGTATTGTAGCTGTTAATAAAATTATCATTATACAACATTAAGCGTTAATAAACGATCATTATATATCAGCTGTTTAATAGAACGATCATTATTAATAGCCATTAATAAAATTAGCATAATATCAAACTTAAATGAACGATCATTGCATATCAGTTATTAATAAAAAAAAGAACATTACATATTAGAATAAAAATAAGAACATTATATAACAGCTTTTAATAGACAGACGTATTTCAAAGCTTTATCTTCACAAAAACCTGTTAGCGCTACAAACCCATTGTATCACAGTTGAGAATTGACGCATATTTACTAAAGCGAGGTATCAGAAAAAGCAGCGCGCGGGGTTGGCCCGCGGGAGGAGTTGACTCTGCCAGCCGTCTTATTTTCCGATATATGAGGGCTATTCAGAAAGTAGATTACGTTTTTGGATAAAAAAAAAACTAAGTACAGGAAAAAAATTTTATTATATACATTTGAAAGAGGAACTAAAATACTATTTTTCGACATAATCGCCAAACAAATTTAGACATTTGTCATATCGGTGAACTAGCTTTGAAATTCCCGTGTCGTAGAATTCCGCCGCCTGTGACGCCAGCCAGTCAGTCACGCCCGCGCGGAGATCTGCGTCGTCATCGAAGCGCTGTGTTGCAAGCCAAGTCTTCATCTTCGGGAATAAGTGGAAATCACTAGGTGCCAGGTCCGGACTGTAGGGTGGATGAGGAAAATCTCCCACTTGAAGGCCGTCAAGACGTCTTTTGTTCGATTTGCCGTGTGAGGGCGGGCATTGTCGTGCAAAAACAACACTTTTGCACTCAGTTTTCCTCTCCGCTTGTTCTGGATAGCTCGTCTTAAGTTTCGTAATGTTTGGCAATACCTTTTTAAGACGAGCTATCCAGAACAAGCGGAGAGGAAAACTGAGTGCAAAAGTGTTGTTTTTGCACGACAATGCCCGCCCTCACACGGCAAATCGAACAAAAGACGTCTTGACGGCCTTCAAGTGGGAGATTTTTCCTCATCCACCCTACAGTCCGGACCTGGCACCTAGTGATTTCCACTTATTCCCGAAGATGAAGACTTGGCTTGCAACACAGCGCTTCGATGACGACGCAGATCTCCGCGCGGGCGTGACTGACTGGCTGGCGTCACAGGCGGCGGAATTCTACGACACGGGAATTTCAAAGCTAGTTCACCGATATGACAAATGTCTAAATTTGTTTGGCGATTATGTCGAAAAATAGTATTTTAGTTCCTCTTTCAAATGTATATAATAAAAATTTTTTCCTGTACTTAGTTTTTTTTTTATCCAAAAATGTAATCTACTTTCTGAATAGCCCTCGTATTTGCGACTTTTGCGACTAGGGTAAGGCCTAACGAAACGTCAAAGGAATCTGAAACTTTAGCGAAATCTATAGTGGCGGATTTAACAATATACGATTTTTCACGTTACTGATCGAGCGAAGCGAGTCTCTCAACTCGACCGTTCGGCATTTTGTTTGTGTTTGTTACGTAGTTTTAGTCAAACGCACTGATTGTTTTGAAATTTGTTACGAAGGTACCTAGTATAAAGCCTGAACGACGTAAGATTTTTCTCCGTTTCAAGATGACAGCGTCTGATTTAACGATGAAGAATGTAGTTGTGGCTATTCCCTGTAATACTAGAAGAACGGCAAGTTTCTTGAAGAGCATAACGTTTTCAATAAAGCTGATGCAGTATCACTTCCCCAAATGTTACGGTGACCGGTAAAATTTACGGAAAATGATAAGAGCGCAATAGTGGACTGGTGGTCAGGCAATTAATATATTACGAGGTCTATTGTTCTTTGTAATAACTGAATTATTTTATACAAAAAATTTTAAATCTACTTTCAATTTTTTATGCGGTAAGATAGTCCCAAGGCATCACAGCTGATAAGACTTCATTCTACAATAGGCAAGGTAACCTTTTAAAACTTACTGCTGTCATTTCCGGTTATACAGGCCTATCCGCACTTTTCAAATTTTCCAGTGCGTGCGCGCGCGCGTGTGTATGTGTGTTCTATCATTAGGGCTCTCCGTGGTCGAGAAGGCTAAGGCACCGGTCAACCAGCTGCGTCAACTTCGCATCTCAAGGTCATAGGTTGTAGACCACAGTAAGTACGCTTTGCCTTTTCCGTTAACGCTGAGCTCCCGTCTTCGTTAGTTTAACCAGCTAAAGTATGGACGTTATGAGGAATAAAGAGACAAAAAAATCTACCTACGTTCATTGTTTCATGAAAAAATGTATACAAACATTTCAAAGGACAAAGGACAAAGGACACCGCGCGGTACCTGACCATTGCTCTGACGCACTCTGAACTTTTTCCGCCAATTTAACCGGTAACTATAACATTTAGGAAAACTTTAATTGGACCTTTACTGTAATTTTGATGCTCTTTCTCTACGAAGCTGTGTAAATTACGATAGGTCTTGCCGTTCAGCCAGTATTACAAGAAATAGCCAGCAACTGCACTCGTCATCGTTAAATCAGAGACCGGCCATCTTGAAAAGTGAATGGGGGGAAAATCTTACATTAAAAAGCACACAAACCAAAAGCCGAACGGTCGCGCTGAAGCATACATCGCTTCGCTCGGTCAAAGAAAAAAATTCCGCTTAGCAATAACTACCAGAGCGAAGCGAGCCTCTTTGTTTTAACTCGACATTTGGTTTGTGTTTGTTACGCAATTTTGGCCAAACGCATTGACCGATTGTTTTGAAATTTAGTACGAATATACCTTGTACAAAGCTCGAGCGACGTATGTGTTAAGATTTTTTCATTTGTTTCCGTTTCAAGATGGCTGCCACTTGCAGTTGCCGGCTATTGTCTGTAATATTGTCGACCTTCTAAGTAATTAATCAAGATTATACCACGAGGTTTGCTGTTCTTTTAACTAGCTAAACATAAAAAGAAACTTGTAAATATGTTCTGATTCAAAGAGGACTTTAGTTCAATCCCGAGGGGACCAGGCGATAAGCTCTTTGCGGATTTACTTCCGCGCTATGAGAAGTATAAAGTTTAGTGACCATGGAATTTTTTTCTTTTACATTTTGATCAACCTATTAGTCTCTATAACTCCAGAGATAAAGCAGGCCTACGTCTTACTTGGGTGTATGATACCCCTCCTGTCGCTGGAAATTTGACATATAGGTACAGTTCCCCAAATTTCGGGATCATTTTATTAATTTTGCAAAAAATGTTTTTAAATGTCAGTGAACCTTGTCGGCCATTTTGAATCTATTTTCTACAAGACTGTCCTATCTATTTCCTGTAAATGATAATTAAAGGTATTGTATGTGGGAGAAAGTGGTTCGCTTACTGCATTTTTGTAAATACAGTGTATTACTTTGTATTTTTCGCTTAAGGTATTGTATGTGAGAGAAAGTGGTTCGTTTTCTGCATTTTTGTAAATACAGTATATTACTTCGTATTTTTCGCTCAAGGTATTGTATGTGGGAGAAAGTGGTTCGCTTTCTGCATTTTTGTAAATACAGTATATTACTTTGTATTTTTTGCTCAAGGTATTGTATGTGGGAGAAAGTGGTTCGCTTTCTGCATTTTTGTAAATACAGTATATTACTTTGTATTTTTCGCTTCAGATATTGTACGTGGGAGAAAGTGGTTCGCTTTCTGCATTTTTGTAAATACAGTATATTACTTTGTATTTTTTGCTCAAGGTATTGTATGTGGGAGAAAGTGGTTCGCTTTCTGCATTTTTGTAAATACAGTATATTACTTTGTATTTTTCGCTTCAGATATTGTACGTGGGAGAGAGTGGTTCGCTTTCTGCATTTTTGTAAATACAGTATATTATTTTGTATTTTTTGCTCAAGGTATTGTATGTGGGAGAAAGTGGTTCGTTTTCTGCATTTTTGTAAATACAGTATATTACTTCGTATTTTTCGCTCAAGGTATTGTATGTGGGAGAAAGTGGTTCGCTTTCTGCATTTTTGTAAATACAGTATATTACTTTGTATTTTCGCTCAAGGTATTGTATGTGGGAGAAAGTGGTTCGCTTTCTGCATTTTTGTAAATACAGTATATTACTTTGTATTTTTGCTCAAGGTATTGTATGTGGGAGAAAGTGGTTCGTTTTCTGCATTTTTGTAAATACAGTATATTACTTCGTATTTTTCGCTCAAGGTATTGTATGTGGGAGAAAGTGGTTCGCTTTCTGCATTCTTGTAAATACAGTATATTACTTTGTATTTTTCGCTCCAGGTATTGTATGTGGGAGAAAGTGGTTCGCTAACTGCATTTTTGTAAATACATTATATTACTTGGTATTTTTCGCTCCAGATATTGTATGTGGGAGAAAGTGGTTCGCTAACTGCATTTTTGTAAATACAGTATATTACTTTGTATTTTTCGCTCCAGGTATTGTATGTGGGAGAAAGTGGTTCGCTAACTGCATTTTTGTAAATACAGTATATTACTTTGTATTTTTCGCTCCAGGTATTGTATGTGGGAGAAAGTGGTTCGCTTTCTGCATTCTTGTAAATACAGTATATTACTTTGTATTTTTCGCTCAAGGTATTGTATGTGGGAGAAAGTGGTTCGCTTTTTGCATTTTTATAATTATATTATTTTGTATTTTTCGCTCCATATATTGTATGTAGGAGGAAGTATGTGCGCCTACTGCATTTTTGTAAATACTGTACAGTATATTACTTGTATTTTTCGCTCCAGGTATTGTATATGGGAGAAAGTGGTTCGCTAACTGCATTTTTGTAAATACAGTATATTACTTGGTATTTTTCGTTCAAGGTATTGTATGTGGGAAAAAGTATGTGCGCCTACTGAATTTTTGTAAATACAGTATATTATTTGTTTTTTTGCTCAAGGTATTGTACGTGGGAGAAAGTGGTTCGCTTACTGCATTTTTGTAAATATAAATATTTTTCGCTCCAGGTTTTGTATGTGGAAGAAAGTGGTTCGCTTTCTGCATTTTTGTAAATAATTTTTTACTTTATATTTTTTCGTTCCTGTATTTAAAATGCAAAAAATATACACAAAATGTAAAAAGCAGATCACATTCCCACATACAAGACATTTTAAATCAAACATCAAACAATTTCATCTTAACAAATAGAAATTTATTTTAATATGTATCGTTAATTAAAAATAGGTAATAGATTTAATACACAGAATCTTAAGCCCAAAACTGTTAAAATAAAATCTTTTCATATGTACATACGAATGATCCCTGACCGCCGTCAAACTGAATTCTTAATTCCACCGTATTTTGAAAATAAAACGTTGATTTATGCAGTTTTTAACGCTGATTACGAGGGTGGAATCAGATTTTCAAAAATATTTCACAAAAAAGTTTCTTAAGATATCAACAGCCATTTTGAAACATCTGAATAAATCTGAACTTGTCCTTGCTAAAGCAAAATCGATTTTTGTGTGTGCCAGGTTTGAAGAAACAAATCGGTCTAAAATTGCGAACCCTTAAAAACTGCTTCAGTTAGTATCGGTGTTCATTTTCCCGTCTCTGGGTGTTACCACGATGGCCACACCGTAGCTAATTTTCCCACGGAAATTCTATAAAAAATATTTGAATAATAAGAGCGACTGATAACGTTTAAAAATACAAAAACTGCACGGTCCTTCTAAGTAACTAACACTGTTCATGAGATAACAAGACTTCTAATCTATATTTATAAAAGACGATGTCCCGATTCACAATCTACGCACAGCACGAACTATAAAAGCATACTTGAAATTTGGAGGGAACCTTCGTTTCATCGCTTACGTGTGCACTAAGAATGGATTTTGCAAAATTTTTATTTTAACTCCATTAAACTACTTACCCAGTCCAACTTTAATAATCAACGTACAGCCGAGACTATTATAGCTACAGACTTTAAATTTTCAGTGAACCTTCTTTACAACAACGTACATAGTACAATTTAAAACGACTGTCCACAACAACGTGCATAGTACAATTTAAAACGACTGTCCACAACAACGTACATAGTACAATTTAAAACGACTGTCCACAACAACGTACATTGTACAATTTAAAACGACTGTCCACAACAACGTACATTGTACAATTTAAAACGACTGTCCACAACAACGTACATAGTACAATTTAAAACGACTGTCCACAACAACGTACATTGTACAATTTAAAACGACTGTCCACAACAACGTACATTGTACAATTTAAAACGACTGTCCACAACAACGTACATTATACAATTTAAAACGACTGTCCACAACAACGTATATAGTACAATTTAAAACGACTGTCCACAACAACGTACATTGTACAATTTAAAACGACTGTCCACAACAACGTACATAGTACAATTTAAAACGACTGTCCAACTCAATATTACCAGTGATTTTATATTAGTTTTTTACTGCTCCAGTGTTAACCAGTAGTAATAATATTGGTGAACTTTTCATTGAGTATCAGACTTATTTACGGTCTGAGGTGGTTATGTTCAAATTAGATTTCAATATTTATGTATTTACTTTACGATTTCTGTATACCGTATAGTAAATAATCGTATTAATTATAACCTGTTAAATTAGTTTCTAATACGTTAAATTAAACGGACTGCAATACTGGGTACAATAAAAATTCTTAGTACCACTTTACTTACTAGGAGTATTGATAAATTTTACTAATATTGTTACACTATATTTGTTGATAACTTGTTATTTAAATCATATATTCCTACCATCACAGAAGAAATTGAAACTTATTGCAATAGTTACCGACATCGAATATTAGCCCATCCAAATGTTTTGACTGAAAATTTAATGATGAGATCGACAACACGAAGACTCAAGAGGAGAATACCTAGCGACCTGCCTGACAATTAACAGCTGACCTAACAGATATAACATTATGTAGCAATATTTTATTATTATTATTTATATAATCTCATTATTTGTATGTATTAATGCGTACATACTTTCATGTCATTATTTAAGCCATACAATTTACTTAGTGTGCTGTAGACAGATTGTAAATACTAATACAATTTTTTTCATTAAATCATTATTTAGTATAATTACTATGTTTATACATGTTTTGCAAAAAAATATAGCGAGCGAAGCCGCGACGTGTACATACTAGTACAGTATAATGTTTTTACGATAAAATTACACATTTTTAATATTCACTGAACAATCAACACAAATACAAAATATACTAAATTTGTGTCAGTTTATACAAACACACTGTTATCAGTAACTGGAATTGTGTTTAAAACCTATTTCAAGGTCATAAAACAGATTTTCTGTTGCACAATAACTGATTTTTCTTGGGTAATTCTGTTACAAAGTCGAGTAACGGGAAGCGGACAGCTCGTCCCGTTGCTTCGACACGATGACGGAAGACAGGAGACAGGAGACGGGAGACGGGACCGTGCACTATTGACGTAGCGATGACTACCACGTGTCTCTCCCTCCCCGCTCTACAGATGTTTATAAAAACACGACCGATCCTGTATTTAATAAAAACTCACCTGTTATAATAAGGCGTCCCGAATGGCGAACAATAGAAAGGATCCGGGTGTGGGTGGGGCAGGATAGGACACATCGGGAAGTGCGGAGGCGGAGGGGTATTGGAAATATGGGAACGATTCCTTACAGGCATGGCTGGTGTCTTAACTGGCCATCCGCCCCCCACTCCCATACAGAATCCTTGGTCCGGATCCAGGGCGGTCACCGACATTACATTACATGATAACTACGATCACTGATAAAACGTTAAACACATCGTGCAACTGCCGTTCAACACTTCACTGATAAACAAAACATTGCATTGCCTAAATCATACTCTGCTTATACTACCAACTTGTCAACACTAAAACACACCGTTCCGATTCTGACACACGTACACAACATTGTTGATAAACAGTCCACGTGAACTGCAAACGTATGTTGGCTACACTGAAGTAGTGAGGCACGGAACTGTCTGTGAGGGCGATGTAATGCAGTGGTGGGGCGAGTAGCGCAGTAAGATACCTACGCAGTGTTGCCAACCTCCCACACACAACACACCGCACTACTTCTGCCAGTATAGTACGTAACAGTATTGTTGCACTTAGTTGCATACTTTACAAACTTTTATCTCGCCCGACTTAAAAAACGCGCGCATGCCAAATAGTTTAGGTTGTAATAATTCAAACATTTTTTTTCAAACTGCGTATCGTAAACATTTATTTCACGGTATTTAAACCGCAAATATATTCTACCAAAATCTGCTGTTTGGAGACGAAAAATCAGCTGTAAACAGTGTATGTAGGTATAAACACCCGAATTGTAATTCTCGTGTTTCTAAATTTTTTCAATTGATAACTTTCGCTTTTAAATTAACACCTAATTTTTTTAACCAATTACTTTTTTCAAAATTCGTCAGTTTTAAAATTAAAAATTCAATTTATTTAAACGTCTAAAAAACAGTCTGTTATAAATACATTTTAACACAAACATCGCCAAAATCAGCTGTTTGGGGAGAGAAAAATCAGCAAATAAACAGTGTATGTATAACTCGCAAATTTTAATTCTCGTGTTACTAAATTTGTTTAGTTGGTAACTTTCGCTTTTTAAAAAAACACCTAAATTTTTACCTTGTAATTTTTTTTTAATTAAATTACTTTTTTCAAAATTCGTAAAATTAAATATATTTTCAGAATAATTTCTGACTTTAAAAAAAAACAATCTCAGGAAAAGTTGATACGATCGTAAAGCAATCAAAATACACCTTTTTTACGTCCTAACTTTGTCAGTTAGACTAATGAGGACGAGGGATCAGTGTCAAATGTAAGGGAAAAGCTACGGGAGTAACTGCGCTTAGGGCTAAGAACCGCCGGCTGCGCAATCCAGAGACGCGACAGACCGGTCGGTGCTTTAGTCACATTGACCACCGAGTCCCACACACCATTTTTAAAACTGATTTCACTAGTCATAAACAACATTAAACAGCTTGGAAATAAACCCTAATCACTATCAAATCAAATTTCTTAATATCAACGGATTTCGTAATTCAAATTTTTCTTTGCTGTTTTTAACGCTGAACGCTGACGACGGTGAAATCGTGTTTTCAAAAAACTGTAAGACAAAAATCTTACGATTTTTTGAAGATTTAAAATTGGCAAAATCAATTTTCGTGCCAAGTTTGAATCAAAACGGGCTAAAATTACTGACGTCAGCGTGCTAACACAAGTATATTTATATACTGTAAGAAAATGTTAACTTCAAATCAAAGAGTGATCTAGTGGTCATGATCGGAGCTAATTTCAAGGTCACAGGTCTGGGCTTCCAATAATAACCACTCCGATAGCTCATTTTACAATGAAAATTAGCTAAGAACAAAGCCCTTTCAAAGTAAGGCTTACCGTGTTAGTAATACGTTTTCCTTTACTTCTATGACAGTCTATAAAATCAAACAATATTTTAGTTTTCTAAATAGTCAAGTATATATTTATTTATAACAAAGAATACCTTACTTATAAAACTGAAATACGTTAGCAACGTCGCTATGACGTAGGTTTGTGATAAGGTAGTTCAACGTTCAGCCGTTTGATTCTGTGCAACAGGTAGGCAACAGAATTTAGTCAACTTCCTGTCGTACCGTGATATAAAGTGACGGCTGGGCAAGTACATCGATGGCGCCACTTATTCTACTCGTACGCACGGACTTTACAATACTCAAATACGTCAGCAACGCTATGACGTAGGTTTGTGATAAGGTAGTTCAACGTTCAGCCGTTTGATTCTGTGCAACAGGTAGGCAACAGAATTTAGTCAACTTCCTGTCGTACCGTGATATAAAGTGACGGCTGGGCAAGTACATCGATGGCGCCACTTATTCTACTCGTACGCACGGACTTTACAATACTCAAATACGTCAGCAACGCTATGACGTAGGTTTGTGATAAGGTAGTTCAACGTTCAGCCGTTTGATTCTGTGCAACAGGTAGGCAACAGAATTTAGTCAACTTCCTGTCGTACCGTGATATAAAGTGACGGCTGGGCAAGTACATCGATGGCGCCACTTATTCTACTCGTACGCACGGACTTTACAACACTCAAATACGTCAGCAACGCTATGACGTAGGTTTGTGATAAGGTAGTTCAACGTTCAGCCGTTTGATTCTGTGCAACAGGTAGGCAACAGAATTTAGTCAACTTCCTGTCGTACCGTGATATAAAGTGACGGCTGGGCAAGTACATCGATGGCGCCACTTATTCTACTCGTACGCACGGACTTTACAATACTCAAATACGTCAGCAACGCTATGACGTAGGTTTGTGATAAGGTAGTTCAACGTTCAGCCGTTTGATTCTGTGCAACAGGTAGGCAACAGAATTTAGTCAACTTCCTGTCGTACCGTGATATAAAGTGACGGCTGGGCAAGTACATCGATGGCGCCACTTATTCTACTCGTACGCACGGACTTTACAATACTCAAATACGTCAGCAACGCTATGACGTAGGTTTGTGATAAGGTAGTTCAACGTTCAGCCGTTTGATTCTGTGCAACAGGTAGGCAACAGAATTAATAAAAACTTGAAGCAGTGGATGCACGGGGGAAACCAAATTACTGTTTTCTTAATGCATTTCACCCATTATTAACTAACGAAATAAAGTTTATTACATGCATCGTATAGTACGTTGCAAAACAACTTTTTTTTTTTTAGTGTCCTTGTAAGTCAATTGACCGAGCGAAGCGAGCTCTCCGTTTTAACCCGAATGTTCGGCATCTGGCAAGAGTGTTTGTAAGCAGTTTTGGCCAAACGGTTATTTTGCAAATGTATACGATAGTATCTTATATAAAACCCGAAAGACGTTTTGTGTTATGTTTTTCCCAATCACATCAGTTTCAAGATGGCGGCATCTGATTTACGATGACGACTGTACGCAGTTTTGGCCAAAAAGTACTGACCCATTGTTTACAAACTGAATATGAAGGTACCTTGTACACAGCAAAAATTACGTATTTGTCAATTTTTTCCGTTCACATCCGTTTCAATATGGCGGCCTCTGATTTACGATAACGAGTGTGCGCAGTTTTGGTCAAAAGTATTGACCTATTTTTGAAAACGAATATGAAGGTACCTTGTATGAAACAAAAAAGAAATTTTTCACTGATTTTCCCCCATTTCACTTACATTTCAAAATGGCGGCCTCTGATTTACGATGTAACGTGTACGCAGTTTTGGCCAAACGTACTGACCCACTGTTTTGAAATTTAATACGACCTTGTGTAAAGCAAAAATGATGTATTTGGTCAGATTTTTCCCATTTACTTTCGTTTCAAGATGACGGACTCTGATTTAACCGTGTCGAATAGTTGCTGGCTGATTTCCTGTATTAATGGCTGAACGGCAAGACCTATCATAAATTTAGCCGCATCATGGAGAGAGAACAAAATTTCCAATACAGTTGGTGCCTACTGTTACCGGTTAAATTGGCAGAAGAGTTAGTTACGCGTTAGAGCGCTGTCGTGAAGCGTTTTGTGTATTAATAATTACGAATATACTGCGAGAATGTACTTCAAACAAATCACATCACACTGAGGATCATGAAGGGTTTTGTTTCAAATATAAACAGTTAACAATAGATCCGCCGAGTTCCTTGTCGTCTGCGCTGCCGCGACGCGGGCTGTACCGCTTGTAGCGTACGATTTAGGTGCTCATTTAAACATAAAAAATAACTTTTCAATCGTATTATACTTACTCAAAAAGTTTGTGCGGCGAAAAAGTGTCAGATTTCTCAGTAAATTGTTCAAAAGATGCTTTTGTTGAGGTTTATAACTAAAAAACCAAAAAATCATGGAAATCATTTTTTTTTTCGATTTGATCCAAAATTTGTCTAACACAACATGTTGGAATTAAAGAGGGGGTACATTAAAAACTAAACTTTTGAAAAGGTTTGGCGGCTCTTTACATGCAAAAACTATATACATTCGAAATCAGTATCTCTTGTTCAAATTATACCCTAATCTGGATAAATATTAAACAAACCTTAACCCCTAAATATGTTTTATCACAAGCCCCTATATTTTTTTCTGTTTTCGGAAAATACCAACGATCGGACACATAGTTTACCAGTAAGACGCGTTACCGATAGACGGACGCGCGCGCGAATTTAAAAAGACGCTAATACCGGAACAATAAGATATGTCAGACAAAAGTAATTTTCGGTTAAAAGAAAACCGTTTGATTTACGCCTTGTTTAAAAATGTAAAGAATCAATTAGAGGAAAAGAAACTGGAAGCGGGGTGAGGGGGGAAGGGGGGAAGGGTTATGCAGTATCACACTGACTCATTCTGCTGCCACTGGTGTTATCAAATTAAAGCTTCATTAAAAACTTAACCCTATTCATTACATCAGCTGACTGCATGAATCTGAGACACATCCACAGCCTGCAAGAGCTTTTCGTTGCAAGTTTTATAAGTCAGTCAGTCATAAACTACTACGAGATGTTCTTATTATTACTTTAAATTATCGTGAATATATGGGTTTATGAGGTTCAAAACAACTAGTCCTACCTATTAGTGAATTTCTATTGGGAAATGAACTACTTAAGCACCATCTTAGTAAGACCCAGACCCGCGACCTTGAAATGAACGCCGATCCTGATTTCTACGTAAAGTTTTGACAATTTTTGTTTAATTTGATTTTCCTGATATAATTTTAATTGATGGACACAATAAATTAGGATTTTTATTTATAAAATTCTACTAAAAATTAATCTTACTGCGGTCATGGTTCATTTTCGTACATATGAAGATACACTGGTTTGTCATATATGAAGACACATTGGTTTGTCATATATGAAGATACATTGGTTTGTCATGTATGAAGATACATTGGTTTGTCATGTATGAAGATACACTGGTTTGTCATATATGAAGATACATTGGTTTGTCATATGAAGATATATTGGTTTGTCATATATAAAGATACATTGGTTTGTCATGTATGAAGATACACGGGTTTGTCATATATGAAGATACATTGGTTTGTCATATATGAAGATACACTGGTTTGTCATATATGAAGATACATTGGTTTGTCATATATGAAGATACACTTGTTTGTCATGTATGAAGATACACTGGTTTGTCATGTATGAAGATACACTGGTTTGTCATATATGAAGATACATTGGTTTGTCATATGAAGATATATTGGTTTGTCATATGAAGATACATTGGTTTGTCATATATGAAGATACATTGGTTTGTCATATATGAAGATACATTGGTTTGTCATGTATGAAGATACATTGGTTTGTCATGTATGAAGATACACTGGTTTGTCATATATGACGATACATTGGTTTGTCATATGAAGATATATTGGTTTGTCATATATAAAGATACATTGGTTTGTCATGTATGAAGATACACGGGTTTGTCATATATGAAGATACATTGGTTTGTCATATATGAAGATACACTTGTTTGTCATGTATGAAGATACACTGGTTTGTCATATATGAAGATACATTGGTTTGTCATATGAAGATATATTGGTTTGTCATATATAAAGATACATTGGTTTGTCATGTATGAAGATACAAGGGTTTGTCATATATGAAGATACATTGGTTTGTCATATATGAAGATACACTGGTTTGTCATATATGAAGATACACTGGTTTGTCCTGTATGAAGATACACTAGTTTGTCATATATAAAGATACACAGAGTTGTACATGAATACCAGCGTTTACTGGTTTGTCATATATGAAAATACATTGGTTTGTCATATAAAAAGATACACTGTTTTGTCATATGAAAATACACTGGTTTGTCATATACAGTATAAAGATACAATGGTTTGTAATATAAGAAGATACACCAGTTTGTCACAATATAAAGATAAGCTAGTTTGTCCGTATAATAAGACACTAGTTTGTCCGTATAATAAGACACTAGTTTGTCCGTATAATAAGACACTAGTTTGTCCGTATAATAAGACACTAGTTTGTCCGTATAATAAGACACTAGTTTGTCCGTATAATAAGACACTAGTTTGTCCGTATAATAAGACACTAGTTTGTCCGTATAATAAGACACTAGTTTGTCCGTATAATAAGACACTAGTTTGTCCGTATAATAAGACACTAGTTTGTCCGTATAATAAGACACTAGTTTGTCCGTATAATAAGACACTAGTTTGTCCGTATAATAAGACACTAGTTTGTCCGTATAATAAGACACTAGTTTGTCCGTATAATAAGACACTAGTTTGTCCGTATAATAAGACACTAGTTTGTCCGTATAATAAGACACTAGTTTGTCATACATAAACATAAAATGATTTGTCATACATGAAAAAAACATTAGTTTGTCATACGTGAAAATAAATTGATAAAAATTAACTTCCCCGCAGGGGTGCAGACTAGCTGCACCTATTGAGAGGATTTACACGTCCCTCGCGGTACCCGAGTCTAACACTCACACTTACAACACTACACTTACGACTTGAACACTTTACACTCACACTTACATTTAGCGAGGTGATAATAGACTCAATGTGCTTTTCGCCTTAAAATATTTTTTTTATTAATAAAATAAAAAATATAACAACTTTTTAAAGCGATTTTTTGAAAATCCGTTATCACCGTAATAGCGGAGTAAAAATTAGCATTTTTAAATGTTATAATTCCACCGAAAATAAAAAAATTATTCTGTCATCGGTCAGGGTTTATTTTACTATTTTAACTGTTCTTTTTAACGTTTAAAATGCTAATTAATCAACACTTTGAAGCTGATTATGATGTTGAAATCATGTTTTCGAAAAAGTGTAAAATAAAGACGTTATTGTTAGAAATGTGATCTTTGGAAATTCGCTTCCATCACGTCAGCAAGTCACGATTATTTGACATTTTGAATATCCGCAATTTTGAAACAGTTTAGGGCCTACGTATTTTTACGAATGATCCTTCAAAAGGTGTTCTGGAGACCAAAAACTGTTCACATTTCATTATTTCAGTACACATTTTCTGCGATAAAACTCCATATTGCAGTATTATTTAAAACAAATTTTTCCATGAAAAATAACCCACTAATTACGGAACTTTGCACGCCAATACCGTAGTATTGTTGCATATGAGGTTGGTACGCCTGCCATTGATAGCGGGGCAAGTTTTTGCTAGCCTCAAACCAGGCGCCACGGCCGACACGCTATTGGCTGATGGAGAACTGGTCACGTGATTAACCCGAAACAAAACAAAAACTATGACAAAAAGAAAAGTTGTACAGTCCGATCCGCGTGTTCGGGCTTTGCTAACACGGAACGAAGCGACTGATTAGAATATTTCCAAAAACACGACTCAATTCAACAAAAATATGTCTTAATTGTTGTTACAAAATTTTCGTTTCAATTAGGACAGAAATGTTGAACACGATAAAATTTAATATTGTAACAGCAAATTTAAAATTAGAAAATTAAAGATTTAATCACGGCACGCAGCTGTCTCGCTGATGTGACAGAAGCGAATTCCAAAAAATAATACTTTTATCCTGTTCTTTTTCAATTCTAGTTATCACAATATGCTGTTTATTATTATTTTTTTTTTTTTTTAACGTCCGACTATTGTGCACACTTGGGCTAATGCAGACGATGGGATGATTTATAGCGTATGAAAATGCCAAGTCCTGGCCGGGAATCGAAACCGGGTCCTCGGGATAAAAGCCCAGTACGCTACCAACTAGGCCACCGAGGCGGCTTGCTGATGTGTAACAAACTAATCTAAAGTATTACCGAAATTGATTTTTGAGCCAAATTTGAATCAAATCGGACCAGAATTGCGAACGATAGAATGCAAAAAAAAACATTTAATTTTTAACGACCCCTCAAAAAGCGATGAGGACAGGATCAGTGCTCATTTCAAGGTGTCGGTTGTATCTCACAATGATTACTGTTCTCATAACACATTTTCCAATGGCTTGTACGATTCATTTAACTTCCGTTATTTTTACTGTACATAGGTATTTAAACGTACTAGAATAACCCTTAGAAGAGCTTCGTGAGCGCTCGCTGTTAGTGGAATCTAGCGGAAGAGTGTTCAACTACAGATAAAAAGATAATAGTGCTAGTATTTTCTCAAACCCCAGTCCTTGCAGCATGCAGCGTTCGTAGCGGCAGGCAGTCCAACTACTTGGACTTTAGCTGCTAATATCGAGCACGCTCTTTATACTTGCAAATCCAGGCGCGGTTTATCTTTAAAATATCTTTTGTAAACCGTATGACAAAATTTGGCGAAAATGGTCTTCATAGCGGCCTGTACCCAAGAATAATATACTACGGGTTGACAACGAAAAATATTTAGGGGGTAGTTAAGGGGTAAAATCTTAAGGGTAAAAAAAGTATTTATCTAGTGTTAGTTATCATTTTAAACTAAAAGTGATACTGATTACGAATAAAATATAGTTTTGTAAATAAGAGTTTACATAAAGTCGCGCATAAAAGGTTCGTTTTCGTGCCCCCAAGTATGGCTCGTATGGTCAGAAAAAATTCCAAAAATGTATGAACCTAGTTTGCATTAAAATAATCAAGATTTTTTTATATTTTTACGTATTTCTGTACTTACGGACCTCAAAAAATAATAATAATAATTAAAATAAAAAACAAAGGACCAAATTTAGGTTTTTTACGCAGCTCATAACTAAGGGTTTGTACCTACTTTTACAGAGTAGGTGAAAGTAAGTACCGTGTAATAAGAGTTAGAAAGTAATTTTTGTTTGAATGGTACAGTCCGCGTTGCGGGAGTGCAGACGACACGGAAGTCAGCTGATCCGTTCGCAGTTCATAACTAAAGGGTTTGTACCTACTTTTACAGAGTAGGTGAAAGTAAGTACCGTGTAATAAGAGTTAGAAAGTAATTTTTGTTTGAATGGTACAGTCCGCGTTGCGGGAGTGCAGACGACACGGAAGTCAGCTGATCCGTTCGCAGTTCATAACTAAAGGGTTTGTACCTACTTTTACAGAGTAGGTGAAAGTAAGTACCGTGTAATAAGAGTTAGAAAGTAATTTTTGTTTGAATGGTACAGTCCGCGTTGCGGGAGTGCAGACGACACGGAAGTCAGCTGATCCGTTCGCAGTTCATAACTAAAGGGTTTGTACCTACTTTTACAGAGTAGGTAAAAGTAAGTACCGTGTAATAAGAGTTAGAAAGTAATTTTTGTTTGAATGGTACAGTCCGCGTTGCGGGAGTGCAGACGACACGGAAGTCAGCTGATCCGTTCTTGTTAAACGAAATTTACATCAGAAACAACCATCAATACGTTACTGTTCAGAAACAAACAGCTCCGTGTTTCGAAACAATGTTCGCAAACAGCCGCCTGTTGTACAAGCGGTGCCGTTAACTTAAGTCCTCGTATTGTAATGACGGATTAGTTCGCTGAACAACAGACAAGCTGTTCTAATCACTATTAATTGATGACGGTAAACACTCGCTATAGAGCATAAATCAAACCACCTGGCGGCCGGCCAGTCGCGCTTACATTTACATACAAACGTTCAGTTTTAACCGGGAACCAATTGATCGCAATTATCGCTGCGCGGATGTCGGCGAAATTTCAGATTAAGAAATCAGTCTGAATATGTTTTTATTCACGTGAAGGCCATTTCCATAACTGGTTCCGAGACAATCGAGCCTGATGTCCGGGTGGATCTACATTCACGATTAATAACTTGGATTTATGTCTCAAGGTCACGTGAACTTTGATTATGATTTGTTTTTTTTACGAATTTCTATTAGAAGATGAGCAGCTGTCACTAAGGAAAGACAGATGCAAGACCTGACTATACAATGATCTTGACGTCTGGAACAAATTCTGAATCGTCGTTGAAACTTTTACTAGAAAATTTCTACGGAAAACGACACTTAAAAGCAAAGCAATAAAAAACATACGAAAGAGAAAACGACGACGGTGAACAGACTGCACATCGTCTAGTTTTTTATCTAGCTGCACATAAAAACACAATAAAATCAAACGGTAGACAATTTTTAAAAAACACGAATAAAGAATACGACAGAATAACGGTGAACACTAAACAGAAAAAAAAACCCAGCACTACTTTCTCAAACGTCTTCCCCCATGTCCTTGCAGTTTGCAGCGATTGTAGCGGCAGATAATCCAATTACTTGCTTTTACGCTGATATCGAGCAAGCTTTTTGTAATGGTGGTCCGTTCATATGCAATGACATTACTGTTACCGATTAAATCGGAAAAGGTTACGAACGCAGGAGCGGTGGCCTAACAATTAATTAAGAATATATCGCGAGGTCTACTGTTCTTTGTACTAGTGGTAGTTAAAAAAAACCATAACGCCACTAATAATAAAAACGGTCAAATATTAGTAACAGAGAAAACGACGACAAGTACAAGTAGAGATACAAAGCAACGGGGAAAAACTAAAAACGATTTGTCAAAAAAACTATTAACAGAAAAAACGACGACGAAACAATGACAAGTGTAAGTAGAGATACAAAGCAAAGGGGAAAACCAGAAAGACTTCAAAAAAAGCTATTAGTAAAGAAAACAACGACGAAACGATGGCTAATACAAGTAGAGATACAAAGCAATGGGAAAAAACGAAAAACGGCGTCAAAAAAGCTATTAGTAGAGAAAACAACGACGAAACGATGAAAAAGTATAAGTGACACAAAACAGGAAAAAACGAAAAACGGCTTGCCACCAAAAATGCTATTAACAGAGAAAACGACGACGAAACGATGACAAGTATAAGCAGAGATACAAAACCGGAAAAAACTAAAACTTGTCAAAAAAGCTATTAGTAGAGAAAACAACGACGAAACGATGAAAAAGTATAAGTGACACAAAACAGGAAAAAACGAAAAACGACTTGCCAAAAAGGCTATTAACAGATAAAACGATGACAAGTGTAAGTAGAGATACAAAACAGGAAAAAACGAAAAACAACTTGCCAAAAAGGCTATTAACAGATAAAACGATGACAAGTGTAAGTAGAGATACAAAACAGGAAAAAACGAAAAACAACTTGCCAAAAAGGCTATTAATAGAGAAAACGATGACAAGTGTAAGTAGAGATACAAAACAGGAAAAAACGAAAAACAACTTGCCAAAAAGGCTATTAACAGATAAAACGATGACAAGTGTAAGTAGAGATACAAAACAGGAAAAAACGAAAAACAACTTGCCAAAAAGGCTATTAATAGAGAAAACGATAACAAGTGTAAGTAGAGATACAAAACAGGAAAAAACGAAAAACAACTTGCCAAAAAGGCTATTAACAGATAAAACGATGACAAGTGTAAGTAGAGATACAAAACAGGAAAAAACGAAAACGTTGGAAGTACAACTTGCCAAAAAGGCTATTAATAGAGAAAACGATGACAAGTGTAAGTAGAGATACAAAACAGGAAAAAACTAAAAATTTGTCAAAAAAGCTATTAGTAGAGAAAACAACGACGAGATCAGTGACCAAGTGACCAGTACAGTTAAACAACGACAATTATAGGACAGAAACAAAGCAAACGCAACTGAAACAATGTCATATCGCATTCCTGAAGGTAAGAATGCAGCTACCTGACGACTGCATTAGGTAATGTATGGCTTTCTCTGCTCTGGCGACCTGTTTGTGTTTGTGTTTGTGTATACTTCAACACATCTTGACACATCAATCTTCCATAGAAGTAACAGCAAGAGACGGTCGACCTGTTATAATACCGGTCGCGTGGGCATCGCAACAAATCATTTTCTATAACGGCAGCTACGATAGTGATGAAAAAATAAATATATTTATTGTACAGTGTGTCCCACGAAAAGGTTTACGCATTTGATCCTCCATTATTTTCTCATTCCTCCATTGATCATTTTGAAACTATACATACTTTTTTTAAAAAAGGTATCAGATGCATATGAGAACTGCATCTTATTGATGTTTGTAGAAACAAATGGCGGCCAAAATAAATACATTCTATCCCTGTTAAAAATCCCACTGTACCGCAGTATTATTTAACAGCTGTTACTTTTTTTAAACAAGAACATAACCTAATTTTCGACCACTATTTTACGGGATTAAGTATTTACAAAATGTTGTTTACAAAGTGTTCTGCTTTTGACAATGGCTACAACTTAACAGTGTGCAGCTGTGGATGAGTAGGTCTGATTTATGAAATGTTCATGCTATTTAGTTTCCTTTTAATTAGTTTGTACATAATTAAATGCTTTTTAGAATTAATAATTAAAATAATAAAATTATGTTTGAAAAAATATAATCAGTTCTATACTTTAGTTAAACTTCATTTTGCCGCCATTTTGTTTCTACAGACATCACCCAGGTGCAATTACCACATACTATTTCTGATACCTTTTTTAAAAAGTATGTATAGTTTCAAAATGATCAATGGATGACGAAGAAAATAATGGAGGATAAAATCCGTAAACCTCCTCGTGGCGCACACTGTATATGGTCCGATATAATTTACATAGAGCGATGAGGCTCCATGTTAAATGAGCTACTGGTGTGTTTCCCCCACCCTTCCGTCCGTAATTTATGCACAGTTAGACTAATGAGGACGAGGTAAGTCGGACGGTGCATGGAAGACTCGTGTTAACGGTAAAGGAACGGCAGTAACCGCATCTCGATCAAGACACAGCAGACTACCCGTGTTTTACCAATACTTTAGCTATTGGTGCGAACATCATACGTAGATTTAAGGCACGTATCCCGAGACGTTGAAAATGAGCATAGATCCTAACCTCTTACACACACGAGTGCGCTTGTACGTACACACAACATAAAAACGAGTCTTTAAAAAGTGTTAGCGTGTTGTTCGGTGAAGAACATATCCCAGCTATTATTGTCAAAATCGATTTTTGGATTGTATTAATATTTTTGGGCTTCAAGTTAATATATACAATTAAACAGAAAACCTGTGTGCATCAGTTCGACAACTGATTCCGGAAGAAAACATTTTTCTCTACGTATTTGGCATTGACATTTTCGAGGTGGAATCTTAAGTCCACCTGGAGGCAGAACCACCTCGAAGATGCTTTAGCAGTACTACGGAAGTGCTCGACGTGTGCACTTACGTCGAAATAACACAAGTGTACTTACGTCGAAGCACCACTAGCGTACTTACGTTGTAAGCACCACAAGTGTATATACGCCGAAATAACACATGTGTATTTACGTCGAAGCACCACTAGTGTACTTACGTTGAAGCACCACGAGTGTATTTACGTCGACGCACCACTAATGTACTTACGTCGAAGCACCACTAATGTACTTACGTCGAAATAACACTGGTGTACTTACGTCGAAGCAACACTAGTGTACTTACGTCGAAGCAACACTAGTGTACTTACGTCGAAGCATCACTAGTGTACTTACGTTGAAGCACCACAAGTGTGTTTACGTCGACGCACCACTAATGTACTTACGTCGAAGCACCACTAGTGTACTTACGTCGAAATAACACTGGTGTACTTACGTCGAAGCAACATTAGTGTACTTACGTCGAAGCACCACTAGTGTACGTACGTTGAAGCACCACGAGTGTATTTACGTCGACGCACCACTAATGTACTTACGTCGAAGCACCACTAGTGTACTTACGTCGAAGCAACACTAGTGTATTTACGTCGAAGCAACACTAGTGTACTTACGTCGAAGCAACACTAGTGTACTTACGTCGAAGCAACACTAGTGTACTTACATCGAAGCATCACTAGTGTACTTACGTTGAAGCACCACTAGTGTACTTACGTCGAAATAACACTGGTGTACTTACGTCGAAGCAACACTAGTGTACTTACGTCGAAGCAACACTAGTGTACTTACGTCGAAGCACCACTGGTGTATTTACGTCGAAATAATACAAGTGTACTTACGTCGAAGCACCACTAGTGTACTTACGTCGAAGCACCACTAGTGTACTTACGTCGAAGCACCACTAGTGTATTTACGTCGAAATAACACAAGTGTACTTACGTCGAAGCACGACGAGTGTATTTACGTCAACGCACCACTAGTGTATTTACGTCGAAATAACACTAGTGTAATTACGTCGAAGCACCACTAGTGTATTTAAGTCGAAATAACACTAGTGTACTTACGTCGAAGCAACACTACTAACGTCAAAGCAACAGTAGTGTGTGTGTATGCGCGCGCGCGTAATTTTTAATAACCTTAAAAAATTAACGCTGACCATGATCAGGATCCTACATTAAGATCGCAAAAATTAATCTTTCTCTCGTTTGGAATTACAAGTACACGATTAATAATACAAGAATACACGATTAAAATACTCTTACTGAAACAAGTATTGCCGTTAGTAAGGTAGGTCATTCCTGACTGACAGAAAAGTTTTTGTTTCAAAGCACAAGTAACACAGTGCAGTGCAGCAGTGGTCGGGTTATATGGCGATGCCTTTGAATTGATCGAAGCCTAGCTGCCGTTGGTACAGAGCGGGATCACGTAGCGGAGTAGGCGGGGTGGGGGGGAGAGAGGGGCAGTGATAACCTTTGGCCTTTGGAAATTATAAGAGGACGTGTCTTTCGGATACATCCAAATGAAATGCTAAGTAAACACGACAAAAATGTACCAAACCGATAGTAATGCTAGCTATACAAATTATGATTATATAATATTCCTTTCCTCGATTGCTAAACTTAAACAGAATAATTGTGTTAATTGTTCAGCCAAAACTGAAACAATATCGAGCAGCATGAACTACAAACGTTGTGAAACCAAATTGAATTTTTTTCTCGCCATTAAGTTTCGATGTAAAATAATCGCTGCACGCGTTTGTCTCGCTGACGTAATGGAAGCGAATTTTTAAAAAAATACCTTTTTTATCGTGCCTTTTCTGAAAATATGATTTTACAACTATAACCGGCATTAAAACTTACGAAAATGAACCCTGACCGCCGTCAAACTTGAAATCAAAAATGCCAAATTATGCAATTTTCAACGCCGAATACACTTGAGAAATCAATTTTCAAAAAAACGTATGACAAAATTCGAATTCATCACGTCAGCAAAGGTAGCTGTCCTTTTTGTTTTTGTATAAAAGACAAAATAAGTCGAATCTTTATAGATCTGATAGCCGCCATTTTGAAACTGCTGAACGGACTTCGCCGGGTAACGAAGCTGTCCGAGCTATCGAGCTTCTACCAAATATCAATCAAACCTAACCAAAATTGCAAAAGTGAGCTCTGAAACGCGCACACACACACAAACTGAAAAAATTATGTAGAGACCTTCTTTCCCACCGGAAATTTGCCAAAATCACAAAAAAAAAATTTTTTTTTGAATTTTTGTTTTGATAATTATCTCAGTATAAACATGAATTCAAATATCAAAAAAATTACGTTTCTTACCCGTAGTTTCGTAAAAGTTTGAGATAGATCGAAACACTAAATATAAATGTACTAAAATGTACCCTTATGAGAGATTTGTGAGCGCTCGCTACTAGTAGCATCTTGCGGCAAATACAATTAAATAGGTAACAGTACTGCATATTTCCTCAAACGTCTCCGCTCCCTGCCCTTGCAGCTTGCAGCGTTCGTAGCGGCAGATAGTCAAATTACTTACTTCAGCCTCTGATACCGAGCACGCTTCTTATAATGGTGGCTATACCTATAATACGTTTATATTCAATAACCGAAACTGATTAGTGGCTTTTAGTTTCGTAATTAAAGGACTGCGATGTATAACTTATACTAGTACACTAGTGTTGCTTCCACGTAAGTACAATAGTGTTAGACTTAATTACACTATTGTTATTTCGACGTAGGTACACTAATGTTATTTCGACGTAAGTGCACTAGTGTTACGTAGACGTAAGTACACTAGTGTTGTTTCGACGTAAGTACACTTGTGTTACTTCGACTTTAAGTACACTAGTGTTAGACGTAAGTAAACTAGTGTTGCTTCCATGTACGTACACTAGTGTTAGACTTAACTAAACTAGTGTTACTTCGACGCAAGTACACTAGTGTTACTTCGACGATAAGTACACTAGTGTTGCTTCGACTTAAGTACTCTCATGTTGCTTAGACGTAAGTACACTAGTGTTGTTTCAACGTAAGTACACTGGTGTTATTTCGACGTAAGTACACTATTGTTGCTTCGATGCAAGTACACTATTGTTGCTTCGATGCAAGTACTCTAATGCTGCTTCGACGTAAGTACACTAGTGTTACCTCGATGTAAGTACTCTCATGTTGCTTAGACGTGAGTACACTAGTGTTATTTCGACGTAGGTACACTAGTTTTACTTCGATGCAAGTACTCTCATGTTGCTTAGACGTAAGTGAGTACACTAGTGTTATTTCGACGTAGGTACACTAGTGTTACCTCGATGTAAGTACTCTCATGTTGCTTAGACGTAAGTGAGTACACTAGTGTTATTTCGACGTAGGTACACTAGTTTTACTTCGATGCAAGTACTCTCATGTTGCTTAGACGTAAGTGAGTACACTAGTGTTATTTCGACGTAAGTACACTAGTGTTACCTCGATGTAAGTACTCTCATGTTGCTTAGACGCAAGTGAGTACACTAGTGTTATTTCGACGTAGGTACACTAGTTTTACTTCGATGCAAGTACTCTCATGTTCCTTAGACGTAAGTGAGTACACTAGTGTTATTTCGACGTAGGTACACTAGTTTTACTTCGATGCAAGTACTCTCATGTTGCTTAGACGTAAGTGAGTACACTAGTGTTATTTCGACGTAAGTACACTGGTGTTACTTCGACGTAAGTACACTAGTGTTACTTCGACGTGTAATAGTTATTTAACAGGTTTGCAAATATTTTCCTTACTGTTTCGCCACATGACAAATCACGCTTCACAGTGACGTATCAATGTGGGCCAAGATAAGAGAACAAAGTTATAAACCTTGCTAGCTTATAAGCAGGCCGTTTCTTTATCAAAGTGGGACACGTCCTCAGTGCAGGGTTTGTTGGAAAAACCACAGAAATACGTTTGGCAGACCTGGAGTACCAACACGTGGAGCGTGTCGTTTGTTTTACTTGGAAAACATTGATTTTTTTGAGAAATAACCGTGTAACAGCTTTATCATTAACGTGATAGTAGCAAAATCCCAAACAATTAACAATGTTTCGTTACATTCTGACCACTTTTTTTTTTAAGCCAAATTTTACCAACGAATTTAATAAAACTGGGACTGGTCGCCATTTTGAAACGGTTAGAAGGACGTTTTTAACGAACCAGTATCCAGATTTTACCGCCATAGACGAATTTGAAGGAATCAGATTTTGTCAGTTTTTTGGCTAAAAATTGTTTCATTTTTTTAATTAAAAAAAATGGTTAGTGATGCGAGCAAACCCGACCTAAATTCAATACACTATTTCACCAAAATCGGTCTTTTACACACTGCAGTTTTATTTCCACTTCTGTTGGACTCACGTGACTTGAATAACTGCAGCACGCACCTGTCTCGCTGACGTGCTAGAAGCGAATCCCAATACCACAACAGTATCAAAATATGCACGTATTAGGATTTGAAATTGACAAATAACACAAAAAATATGAAAAAGAAACCCCGGCCGCCGTCAAAACATTCAATTTTAACGGATTTTTTTAACTCAAAATGCTAATTTATGCAGTATTTAACGCAGAGTACGATGGTGACAAAATTTTAAGACAAAATTGTTATGGAATTTTAAAGATATTAACTGGCTGCCATTTTGAAACTGTTCAACTAATTTTGCTGGTTAAATACTTTACCCAAACTATGACGATAATGGCTTTTTGTACAACTTTTGAATCAAGTCATTACAAAATTGCGAACGTGACGGTGCGGGTGCACACGCGTGCGTAATTTTAATCCCTGAAAAAGTGATCTAGAGGTCAGGATAGGCGCTTATTTCAAGGCCGCTCTAAGAATAGAAATTTGCGAAAAGCTTACAACATCCTATACTTAGTATAGTTGTCTAACAATATATTTTACTCACATAAAAACAATATTTGCACAAAAAAGACTTTGCATGCAAATACATTAAATAACAAATTAACAATAAAATTATTAAAAGAAGTTTTACCCAACCAAAGTTGAAACTTCCCTAAGATTAATACAGTCCGTAAAACCCCTTACATTTATACAGCGTGTTAAACATACCTGTAGTTATATTGCCTATAGTTATTCTTAAAACAGAAATATATTTATCGCCTATCAATTCGAAAATGATGACTTTCCATTGAAAGATTAGCCGTCATGGTAAGACTCAGACCCGGAACCTTGAAATGAGCACCGATCCTAACGTCTGGATCACTTCTTGTGGGGACGTTTAAATTCGTACATGTGTTTTAGTAAGCTAGTTTCGCAATTTTGATACGATTTAGTACACATTTTACAGAAAAATAGTTTCTTTACACAGTCAAATCTGCTTAACGGTTTCAAAATGGCGGTCATTTCAAATATTTAAAAATAATAAAAATCCCACTTAAAATACGAAAATAGGTTGGGCTGTGATCCGAGACGATTTAAAAATTGTCGCTGACTACCAATGGTGGTCAGAGTTTTCCGAATCATAATTAAACATTTTTTTTTAATATTTATACCCGAAAAATATCTGTATAACGAAAAAGGCTTTCGTAAAGGGAACGTTACATTCAGTCTTATCCATTTTGACTTACGGTCCAGCGTGCCGGCTGGGAAGGGGTTTGTATGTGTTCAGAATGGGATTTATTATCTGAAAGTTAAGGGTAGTTCTACTCAACTTAGTTCCAGATAATCCTACAAAAGCAGTTTGGCGACGGTCAGTACTGTTCGGGGGTTGGGGGAGGGAATGGAAATTTACAGTGTGGGCTTAGACCTGCCCCGATCAGTGGATTAACTTCCCCTGTACACAAATCGCACAGCCTTCTAAAAATTAATGATTTTTGTTTTCCTCTTTTGTACCAGACGCACGCGCACGCATGCACACAAGCACACACACACACACGTGCACGCGCGCGCGCGTAAATTCTTTAAAACAAAAACCTCTGTTAAGTACGACCACTCCCCATGAACTGATAAGTTCCAAGCCCAAGGCCGCCCCCAATAAGTCTAACCCAAGTTGTGATTTAACAATGCTAATTCAAACATATTTTCTATAATATTAATTAATGTTCCATTTAATGTACCCTTAATGTATCATTTTAGCACATTGTGCGTCCTAAGCGGATGTAATGCTTTTTTTACACGGGTGATGTCAGTCAAGCGCACGCTAGCAATACTGTTTACTATTGGCAAACAGCAGTGTTGCCAGTTCGAGGGAAACTCTCCCATTTCGGGGAAATTTGAGGACCGACGCAATTGTCGAGATTACTGTTAAGAAGCTTTTCCGTTTAAGAATGGATAACCGAACAAATCGAAAATAAAAACCGTTCCCTTACGAGTAGGAGAACGATCTGTTCCAAAAGCATCCATCTTTGTTCTTCAAGCATTCTAACAGATATTTCTATAAACACAGATGAACACATAATAGTTCCATTGCAGTTTGCGCGCCACCACACCAGTAAGTTACAATACAGTGCGAAAATTATACGATACAAAATCCTAAAAATACAATGTACTAATTATTAATACAACACTACATAGAAACACGAAAAAGTATACGTCTTTTTACAAATACACGTACAAATAGGTTTAATCATTTTAACGAAGTCTGTTTATGGTAATTTTGAGGGAAATTTCTTCGGCTTCTCAAGGTAAAAAAGGATTTTTTTTTACAAAAGAGGAAAACTGAGTAAGTTTGATTAGTAACACCGAGAGCACGCGTGATTGAGTGTGCGTGCTTGAGTACGTGTGTGTGCGTGCGCGCGCGCGCGTGTGTGTGTGCGCGCGCGCGCGATTGAGTGCTTACGTACGTGTGTGCGTGCGCGCGCGCTCTTTGCAAGTCAGAAATTTTGTACAGATTTCACAAAAACGGCAGAAAATCGATTTTTTCGTTATCCACTAAAATCTGCTTAGCAGTTTAAAACCATTAAATATACATTACTTTTATAAGTTCGGTGGTCAGCCGCCTCGGTGGCCTAGTAGATAGCGTAGTAGATGGCTTTCACCCCGAGGACCCGGGTTCGATTCCCGGCCTGGGCTTGGCATTTTCATACGCTATAAATCATCCCATCGTCTGCATTAGCCCAAGTGTGCACAAGAGTCGGACGTTAAACACAAAAAAAAAGAGAAATGTGTTCGTATGTCATTTATCTCGAAAAAGCTCATACGATTTTGACATAACGCCGAAATACATACGTTTTCGTGTTTAAAAAATCAATCTAGATGTGATCAAGCTTTGGGAAAATTCTTTTTAATTAAGAAAAACACAGGCCATAGATAGACTATCTAAGTATGTAACAACGATGATAGAACCAATGCGAATGAATACCGTTCGATCAGCTGATACTTAGGGACGATGATAACCTTAAAGGTTTGTCGCCGGAAGAAAAGCTGATACTTCATAGGCCATAGACAGACTATCTAAGAATATAACGACGATGATAGAACCAATGCGAATGAATACCGTTCGATCAGCTGATACTTAGGGACGATGATAACCTTAAAGGTTTTTCGCCGGAAGAAAAGCTGATACTTCACAGGCCATAGATAGACTATCTAAGAATATAACGACGATGATAGAACCAATGCGAATGAATACCGATCGATCAGCTGATACTTAGGGACGATGATAATTTTAAAGGTTTTTCACCGGAAAAAAAGCTGATACTTCACAGGCCATAGATAGACTATCTAAGAATATAACGACGATGATAGAACCAATGCGAATGAATACCGTTCGATCAGCTGATACTTAGGGACGATGATAACCTTAAAGGTTTTTCGTCGGAAAAAAAGCTGATGTTTATTTAATCAGCTGGTATAATAATCCTCAACATCAATTAACTTTCTTAAAAACTGAATTCCTATTAAAAGAGATTTAATAAGGTATGAATTATCAAAGTATATAATTATATTGCGCAATGAAATGAAATCCAACAATATACATACTGTAACGATTATAATAGTTCTAGGACACGCAGGGGGTGCAGATTAGCTACAGCTATTGAGAGGATTTAGACGTTCCTCGCTTACACACTTACACTTACAACACTACACTTACGACTTTAACACTTTACACTCACACTTACATTTAGGGAGGCGATAATAGCCTCAATGTGCTCTTCGCCTTAAAAAAAAAATCTAAAATACAATTTTCTGGCTCAAAGAAACTACTTTGTTAGATCTAATTTTTACTAAAAAAATCGATTTTGATAAAACCTAGTAAGAAGTTCGTCACTCACAAAAAACCGTTCAACAGTTTCAAAATGGCGATCATTTTAAATCTTAAAATTAAATTATTCTTTTCTGTCTTATTTTTTTTTAATATCTGACTTCAACATAGCGTTAAAATTAAGAAATTAAATTTCGACGGCGGTCATGGTTCATTTTGCAACATTTCCGACGTATTTTAATAGTAGGCCTATATGAAGTAGATATCTACAGACTTTAATGCCGAATGATTATTTTTATTATGATTATTATTTATAAAAGCTAGGAAGAAGTTAGTCAATCACCAAAAATCGTTCAACAGTTTCAAAATGGCGACCTTTTAAAATCTTAAAATTATTTTTTTACATAGTTTTTTTTTAATATCTGACTTCACCATAGCGTTATTTTTTTTTTGTTTAACGTCCGACTATTGTGCACACTTGGGCTAATGCAGACAATGGGATGATTTATAGCGTATGAAAATGCTAGGTTCTGGCCGGGAATCGAACCCGGGGCCTCCGGGTGAAAGCCTTGTACGCTATCAACTAGGCCACCGAGGCGGCTCACCATAGCGTTATATTTTAAAAACACGATAAAATTAAGAAACTGAATTTCGACGGCGGTCAAGGTTCACTTTCAATATTTCCGACGTACTTTTAATAGTATATGAAGTAGATATCTGCAAACTTTAATGCCGAATGATTATTTTTATTATGATTATTATTTATAAAAGCTAGGAAGAAGTTAGTCACCAAAAATCGTTCAACAGTTTAAAAATGGCGACCTTTTCAAATCTTAAAATTATTCTTTTTTATATATTTTTTTTATAATATCTGACTTCACCGTAGCGTTAAATTTTAAAAACGATTTAAAATTAAGAAACTGAATTTCGACGGCGGTGGTCATGGTTCATTTTCAATATTTCCGATGCAGATTTTAATGCTGAATGATTATTTTTATTATTCCGTTGTTTTTAGATGAGGTACTTTAAAAAAACCAGTTTTAATTATTCAAACCTTACAAAAAAAGCAATTCACGTAAAACAGTAATACTAAATAACAGTTACCACAACGGACAGCGACTGGTGTTGTAATCAATTAAGAATTTTTTAATCAATAACTTGATTATCCTTTGACTTGCAGACAAAATATAAAACATGTGTTTGTCGTTGACGAAGCAACCTTCTTATTGAAATCACCGATGTATACAGGTTCTCACTCATTATATTACCAGGGGGTCTGTGCGAAATTTCGCACTATGAATGCATTTAGTTACCCTTGAAAAGGTTACATACAATTGTCCGTAAGTAAAGAAGGCATTGGGTGGGTGCGCGTGCGTGTGCGTGCGTTTCAGCAAGTTCTCGCTCGCAATTTTCGTCCGGTTTGGCTCAAAGTTGACATAAAAGTCAATTTTGTTAAAAGCTGTGAACAAGTTCGTTAACCAGAGAAATTCATTCAACAGTTTCAAAATGGCGGTCAGAAATTCAACATTTGATGTCAGAATTTTTTAAAAAATCAAATCCAATTACCGCAATCAGCATTAAAAATAAAATCAGCATTTTGATTTTCAAAATCCGTTGAAATTAACACATTTCATTTGACAGCGATCGAGGTTAATATTCGTATTGTCAACTCTATTTAAAATTTAAAACGCTAATATATGCAGACTTTAATGCTGATTACGATGGTGATATCAAGAATTTTATAAAAGGGTTGATAGAAAAATTAATTTTGGAAATCCGCTTCAATCATGCCAGCGAGACAGCTGCGTGTCGCGATTATTTTGTTCTACGAGTGTTGCTGTTTTCCACAATATGAAAAAAATTGTTAATTATATAAAAAAAATTTCAGCTTGTTTTAATAATTACGTTAGCAGGCTTATTTTAGGTGACACTAGCATGCAGTGTCCGCTAACAAAATGGGAGCGATTTTTAAATTTAAAATTACATTAAAACATGAACGTCATATTACACATTACGTTGAAATATGTAATTTAAACAGGTTCTGAACATTTTAAATGCTAATTTACATTATTTTTTCGCTGATTACAACTGTAAAATCAGGGTTTCTAGAAAGTTTAGATTTTTTAAAGATTATATATAAATTGCTATAATTTTGAAACTGTTGAACTTATTTTCATGGACAACGAAGCTGTCGATCTTTGTGACGTTTGAATGAGATCTAAACAGAATTGCCAACGTGACAGTGCTAAAACACACTTAAATAATTTTCATATCAAGACGTCGCTGATCGGCGCTCTCCTCAAAATCTCGGACTGGATTTTACCATCGCTAGCTCATTTTACACGTGAAATTCTCTAAAAGAAGGTATGTTATAACTAGGGTTGCCATACGTCCCGGTTTGATCGGGACATTCCGTTTTGGGCCCTTGTCCCGGTGTCCCGGCCGGATTTCTGAATGTCCCGTAAAATTCAAAATTCAAAATGTTGTGCAGATATCTAAGATTAAAAAGGTTGATTATCTGTATTAACACACTGGCGATTCGAAACAGAACTTCAATTCGGTTGGCAGTGACCAGCATACCCGAGTCAGAAAATCCGCGCATGCGTAAAGTGAATAATACTTGATAAGAGAGTCAACTGCAAGAGCTTTACTGTAATGCAAAATTCTTTCCTGTTCAGATTGTCATAAAAAAATATAAAAGACATTTCGAGAACAAGAAGTTAGGTTAGTTTTTTTTTTGAAGAAACGAATAATTTAGTTACGTTTAAAAGTTACTAAATAGGAAAAAAACTTTTAATAAGTTATCAAAACGTACGCTTTTGTAGTAACAGATTTTCAAATTTCTCGGGGAGGGGACTACCTTTTTGCCTAGTTGAATGTTCTCTCCCTCTCCAAATAGTAAGTCTCTTTGGTTTCACTCTTTGGAAACACGGCGAGCCCGCTTACAACACGATAACATTAATTGGCCACTTAGCAGGAAGAAACGAACGCTTTTCAAATTGCCAACTGAATTAATTTAATTCTAAAGTTTTTCAAGTAGTTTAGCCTAATCAGTTCAAGATGGTATTCCTCACGGCCGAGACAGTTGCGTGGAGACCATGTGTAGCGTGTATTGACACTCAGGTAACGCGGGGAAGCGGCGAGATATTGATCACAACCAACGAGGCACCCCGAGCGAGGCTAACGCCGGTTGACCCCGGCACGGACCATCACAAAAATCTGCTACCCACAAACACACGCCTGTTTGACCGTTTACCTTACAATAAAGTCGTCACAAGTGTGAGAGTTGAACATCAAAGTCGATCTGTCTGTCGCGTCTTGACTGACGCGCATGCGCACGCTTAAGATTATGTACGCGCCTATTTTCAAACCGATTATTTTCGTGTTGCTACCTACTGGATCCGCCATGATGGTAAATCCTATACCCGAATCCTTAAAAAAATTAACACTGACCCTGATGTATAATTCAATTTTTTAGGTCGTTAAAAATTGCGTGCGTACGTGCGCGCGTGCGTTAGCATTCACGTTTGCAATTTGATTCGAACTCGATTAAAAAATTGTTTTCAGTAAATACATTTGACAAGTTCGTCAGTAAGCAAATTACTGTAACAGTTTCAAAATGGCGGCCATTTCAAATCTTTAATTTCATAGGAAAGGAGCTCGGTGGTGTAGGTGCTAAAGCATCACAACTAAAGGTTCTTAGTTCGAGCCGCAGTTGCTCACGTTGCTTTTCCCTTCCCGTTACACTGATCCCTCGTCCTCATAATAATTATTAATATCATACAGGAATCTGGTAATTGATAACCCACGATTGATTGTACTTTTTTATACTTTTGATGTTATTTTCTTTATTCTTATTAAGTTGGATTGATGTCGGGTCAAGGTGCAGTTTACATTAAAGTGAATATGGATTACATTATTTATATTTTGAAATTAATTACTTGAAATTTGATTTAATAGTCTTTTTAAAGAGAAATTTCATTGTTATTATTGACTCATAATTATGTACATATCGCCGTCACTCTCTTTAATTTGGAAAAAGTAATAACCAAATAACTTTACCTCTCGTTTATTTTCCTATACCGTTGACACTGACATGAAGTGTGGACATTAAGCATATTAAAAAAATGGAATTAGGAAATTGGATCTGACGTCGGTCAGGGTTCGTATTCATATTTTCTATGTAATTACAATGGATTTTAATGCCGATTGCAGAGTTTTTAGAAAAGGGAGAACAAACTTACTTTTGAAATTCGTTTTCACCAAGTGAGCGAGACAGTTGCGTGTAAAGTGTACGCGGAAGGCGAAGAATGAATGCTGTCTCAGTATAAGACTGAGTGCTGTGTGGATGGTAACAAATGTGCACGCTTAAATCATTCTTATGGGGACTCATTACTGCACTCAATACAGGCCCGGCAAAGTAACAACAGTTCTAAACCTGTTTACTTGCGAATTTCTAATTGACACTTTAGTTGGTGAACTTTTTCCATATGCTTATGGGGAAATCATCCCGATATTTCCCCATATCTAAATATATGTTAAACCTCTTAATTAAACAGTGATATTTCGCCAATTTCCACTGGAAAATGACCTACTCGAACGGCCATTATGGTAAAATCCATGAAATGAGCGCCGATCCTGATCTCTAGATCACTTTTTGAGGTCGTTAAAAATGTTGGACACATTCGTTGAAAAATGTTAACACACTCACGTTTGTTGTTTTTGACAAAAGTCGAATTTAGTTAGCTTTGACCAGTTAACCGTTTCAAAATGGCGAAAATTTCAAACGCATACCCTTGTTAAATGTTACACTATCCTAAAGCTTACATTCTCCATGGCAATCAGCTGCAATGCGCTCACGTTCGCAATTTTGTTCTGTTTTTGACAAAAGTCGATATTAGTTAGCTTTGACCAGTTAACCGTTTTAAAATGGCGGACATTTCAAACGCATACCCTTGTTAAATGTTACACTATCCTAAAGCTTACATTCTCCATGGCAATCAGCTGCAATGCGCTCACGTTCGCAATTTTGTTCTGTTTTTGACAAAAGTCGATATTAGTTAGCTTTGACCAGTTAACCGTTTCAAAATGGCGGACATTTCAAACGCATACCCTTGTTAAATGTTACACTATCCTAAAGCTTACATTCTCCATGGCAATCAGCTGCAATGCGCTCATGTTCGCAATTTTGTTCTGTTTTTGACAAAAGTCGATATTAGTTAGCTTTGACCAGTTAACCGTTTCAAAATGGCGGACATTTCAAACGCATACCCTTGTTAAATGTTACACTATCCTAAAGCTTACATTCTCCATGGCAATCAGCTGCAATGCGCTCACGTTCGCAATTTTGTTCTGTTTTTGACAAAAGTCGATATTAGTTAGCTTTGACCAGTTAACAGTTTCAAAATGGCGAACATTTCAAACGCATACCCTTGTTAAATGTTACACTATCCTAAAGCTTACATTCTCCATGGCAATCAGCTGCAATGCGCTCACGTTCGCAATTTTGTTCTGTTTTTGACAAAAGTCGATATTAGTTAGCTTTGACCAGTTAACCGTTTCAAAATGGCGGACATTTCAAACGCATACCCTTGTTAAATGTTACACTATCCTAAAGCTTACATTCTCCATGGCAATCAGCTGCAATGCGCTCACGTTCGCAATTTTGTTCTGTTTTTGACAAAAGTCGATATTAGTTAGCTTTGACCAGTTAACAGTTTCAAAATGGCGGACATTTCAAACGCATACCCTTGTTAAATGTTACACTATCCTAAAGCTTACATTCTCCATGGCAATCAGCTGCAATGCGCTCACGTTCGCAATTTTGTTCTGTTTTTGACAAAAGTCGATATTAGTTAGCTTTGACCAGTTAACAGTTTCAAAATGGCGGACATTTCAAACGCATACCCTTGTTAAATGTTACACTATCCTAAAGCTTACATTCTCCATGGCAATCAGCTGCAATGCGCTCACGTTCGCAATTTTGTTCTGTTTTTGACAAAAGTCGATATTAGTTAGCTTTGACCAGTTAACCGTTTCAAAATGGCGGACATTTCAAACGCATACCCTTGTTAAATGTTACACTATCCTAAAGCTTACATTCTCCATGGCAATCAGCTGCAATGCGCTCACGTTCGCAATTTTGTTCTGTTTTTGACAAAAGTCGATATTAGTTAGCTTTGACCAGTTAACAGTTTCAAAATGGCGAACATTTCAAACGCATACCCTTGTTAAATGTTACACTATCCTAAAGCTTACATTCTCCATGGCAATCAGCTGCAATGCGCTCACGTTCGCAATTTTGTTCTGTTTTTGACAAAAGTCGATATTAGTTAGCTTTGACCAGTTAACCGTTTCAAAATGGCGGACATTTCAAACGCATACCCTTGTTAAATGTTACACTATCCTAAAGCTTACATTCTCCATGGCAATCAGCTGCAATGCGCTCACGTTCGCAATTTTGTTCTGTTTTTGACAAAAGTCGATATTAGTTAGCTTTGACCAGTTAACCGTTTCAAAATGGCGGACATTTCAAACGCATACCCTTGTTAAATGTTACACTATCCTAAAGCTTACATTCTCCATGGCAATCAGCTGCAATGCGCTCACGTTCGCAATTTTGTTCTGTTTTTGACAAAAGTCGATTTTAGTTAGCTTTGACCAGTTAACAGTTTCAAAATGGCGAAAATTTCAAACGCATACCCTTGTTAAATGTTACACTATCCTAAAGCTTACATTCTCCATGGCAATCAGCTGCAATGCGCTCACGTTCGCAATTTTGTTCTGTTTTTGACAAAAGTCGATATTAGTTAGCTTTGACCAGTTAACCGTTTCAAAATGGCGGACATTTCAAACGCATACCCTTGTTAAATGTTACACTATCCTAAAGCTTACATTCTCCATGGCAATCAGCTGCAATGCGCTCACGTTCGCAATTTTGTTCTGTTTTTGACAAAAGTCGATATTAGTTAGCTTTGACCAGTTAACAGTTTCAAAATGGCGGACATTTCAAACGCATACCCTTGTTAAATGTTACACTATCCTAAAGCTTACATTCTCCATGGCAATCAGCTGCAATGCGCTCACGTTCGCAATTTTGTTCTGTTTTTGACAAAAGTCGATATTAGTTAGCTTTGACCAGTTAACAGTTTCAAAATGGCGAACATTTCAAACGCATACCCTTGTTAAATGTTACACTATCCTAAAGCTTACATTCTCCATGGCAATCAGCTGCAATGCGCTCACGTTCGCAATTTTGTTCTGTTTTTGACAAAAGTCGATATTAGTTAGCTTTGACCAGTTAACCGTTTCAAAATGGCGGACATTTCAAACGCATACCCTTGTTAAATGTTACACTATCCTAAAGCTTACATTCTCCATGGCAATCAGCTGCAATGCGCTCACGTTCGCAATTTTGTTCTGTTTTTGACAAAAGTCGATATTAGTTAGCTTTGACCAGTTAACCGTTTCAAAATGGCGGACATTTCAAACGCATACCCTTGTTAAATGTTACACTATCCTAAAGCTTACATTCTCCATGGCAATCAGCTGCAATGCGCTCACGTTCGCAATTTTGTTCTGTTTTTGACAAAAGTCGATATTAGTTAGCTTTGACCAGTTAACCGTTTCAAAATGGCGGACATTTCAAACGCATACCCTTGTTAAATGTTACACTATCCTAAAGCTTACATTCTCCATGGCAATCAGCTGCAATGCGCTCACGTTCGCAATTTTGTTCTGTTTTTGACAAAAGTCGATATTAGTTAGCTTTGACCAGTTAACCGTTTCAAAATGGCGAAAATTTCAAACGCATACCCTTCTAAATGTTACACTATCCTAAAGCCTAAATTCACCATGGCAATCAGCTGCTATGCGTTTTTATGACATACCTGCACGAAACAAAATTTACAAATTGTTTGTGAACGTTTTTCCATATGCCTGGGAAATCATCCCGAAAAATCTATTAAAAATACTTTAAATCTCGTGATATTTCGCCAATTTCCACTGGAAAAATGACCTACTCGAACGGCCATTGTGGTAAAATCCATGAAATGAGCGCCGATCCTGATCTCTAGATCACTTTTTGAGGTCGTTAACACTCGCTGAAAAATTATTACACACTCATTTTGTTCCGCTTCTGACAAAAGTCGATTACCTTTGACCAGTTAACAGTTTCAAAATGGCGGTAATTTAAAACGTTACACTTTCCTGAAGCCTAATTTCACCATCGTTATCAGCTATGCGTTTTTATGACAACTGTGCGAAATAAACGCATTACTACTGTGGATTCGTGCGTCCTGACGCGACCATTCGACAAGAAATTAAAAGAGCTACAAAAAAGGTAGTTTGACTTTTGTCACTCAAATTTACAAACGTTACTGATTTATTTTTTGTTTGAAATGCTTAAATGTCCGCCACTTTGAAACGGACCAACGTAGGAGTTGATTGGTTTTTCCAGTCAGCTTCTATGAGGTAAAAGAAGCGTGTTCAGTTTTGAATTTTATTGGTTGAACCGTTCTAGACATTAAAAAAAGAAAATGGCGTCTAGTGGGGAAATAAAGAAGGCGTTTCTGATATATTGGCATGTCACTGTGAACTTTATCCGTATTTTTTTATACAGAACCAGCTCACGAGAGATTGCCGTAGTTTCGGATCACTCTGTATATAAAAAGTTTTTCCACGGTTACCAGAATTTCTCTACACTTCTGGTAAGATAGCATGGATTCTAACATTTACTATGCAAATGCTTTTCATGGCGAACGAAAAAGAATGGAAAAAGCACTACGGTTTAAAAAAACGGTAGTAGAGGTACAGTCTCGTGTGAAATTTATACAAGGAGAGCAGCAGGTAGAATAATTGTTGTGGAGAGTGTACGGAGAACATCGCATTCCACGGGACGTCCTTGAACCTGTGATGCGAGGCTACCTAACCTAACCTCGAAATCTTTACTTTGCACTTTGCATCAAGTCACATCACAAAACACACAGGGACGATTTTACTGAATTTACTAATTATTGTTTTAAACAATTACTCTGTACGCGACCTTTGTCTGATACATTAAAGTTACTTGACTTGAACGCAGACCAAAAATTCGTTCGGGAACATTTGGAAAACCCCAAAAATCTGCCTGGTTCGGTTTCTGTTTATACTGTACTAGCTTGTACCCGCAACGTCGCTAGTGTGATTTTCCTAATTTCATAAAAATAACTTGCTTTGAATAAGAATACCCCAAAACTCATAAAACCCTGATGAAATTAATACTATTACACTGGATTTACGGTACTGAATTTATGGAGCGAAGAAAAACAGATTGAACCCACTTCAAGCAGCTGTCTTACTGACGTGATGGAAGCGAATTTACAAAAGTATTATTATTCATCTTACCCTCTTTTCGAAACTGATTACATCACAAACCAGATTCAAATCACGCATTTTAAACTTTCAAATTATATTAATACGAAAACGAACCCAGGCGCCTCAATTTTGTATTTGAAAATTCAAAATACTAATTTCCCCCTTATGCAGTTTTAAATACTGGTTACAATGACAATCGGATTTTCAAAAATATTTAATATAAAAAAGTTAGGCATTTTTTAAAGATTCTGAAACTGTCTTATGAATTTTGTTGGTTAGCGACTTCGCAAAAAGTGTTCTAGAGGTTAGGCTCGGCGCTCATTTCATGGTCCCGGGCCTGGGTCTTGCCGTAATGGCAGCTCCAATACTCATTTTCATGGAAATCGCTAAAAAATCACAGTTAAAAGAGATTTAAATACATTTTTTTACAGATTTCTTCGGACGATCCCGTCGACAAGCGATAAAAATAAAAAAAAAAACTAAATTTTATAAATTAGCAAAAAACAAACGCAAGGGCCAGAATTAACGCAGTGCTAGAACAATAAACACACACACACGAACACGCGCGCGCGCACCACATACAAATTTTCGACAATTATCTCCCTCCAAAAAAGCATACTGTAATTATACTGAGTACATACCACAGATAAAGCGACAGAGTTGGTCTAAAAATAAACCACAGTATTTTCAAAGAATCTCGAAAATACGCACAGTTATAAAGTCCAACACAAATACAGTAGTGTATCTTTTGATTCTGTAATCTTCGAAATGACGTCAACTATCTCTTGGAATTGCTCAGATTAACAAAGCAGAAATTATCTTTTAATTACTATTGTCTGTACAATCTTACTTTACAATAATTACTTTTCTTAACATTTCTTGTAGTCGCGTACCGCACGCAGCTGTCTCGCTGGCGTGACGAGGCTGAATTTCCAAACATAATTTGTTCATCTTACCTTTTACGAATTCTACTTTATTGGTAATCAGTATTAAAAAGTTTTCATTTACATTTTAAACGTTTACCCTGAAATACGAAAATGAACACACAAATTTTTACCCTGAAATACGAAAGTGAACACACAAACTTTTACCCTGAAATACGAAAGTGAACACAAACGTTTACCCTGAAATACGAAAATGAACACAAACGTTTATCCTGAAATACGAAAGTGAACACACAAACGTTTACCCTGAAATACGAAAGTGAACACAAATTTTTACCCTGAAATACGAAAGTGAACACAAACGTTTACCCTGAAATACGAAAATGAACACAAACGTTTACCCTGAAATACGAAAGTGAACACACAAACGTTTACCCTGAAATATGAAAGTGAACACAAACGTTTACCCTGAAATACGAAAATGAACACACAAACTTTTACCCTGAAATACGAAAGTGAACACAAACGTTTACCCTGAAATACGAAAATGAACACAAACGTTTATCCTGAAATACGAAAGTGAACACACAAACGTTTACCCTGAAATACGAAAGTGAACACAAATTTTTACCCTGAAATACGAAAGTGAACACAAACGTTTACCCTGAAATACGAAAATGAACACAAACGTTTACCCTGAAATACGAAAGTGAACACACAAACGTTTACCCTGAAATATGAAAGTGAACACAAACGTTTACCCTGAAATACGAAAATGAACACAAACGTTTACCCTGAAATACGAAAGTGAACACACAAACATTTACCCTGAAATACGAAAATGAACACAAACGTTTACCCTGAAATACGATAGTGAACACACAAACGTTTACCCTGAAATACGAAAGTGAACACAAATTTTTACCCTGAAATACGAAAGTGAACACACAAACTTTTACCCTGAAATACGAAAGTGAACACACAAATTTTTACCCTGAAATACGGAAGTGAATACACAAATTTTTACCCTGAAATACGAAAATGAACACACAAATTTTTACCCTGAAATACGAAAGTGAATACACAAATTTTTACCCTGAAATACGAAAGTGAACACACAAATTTTTACCCTGAAATACGACAGTGAACACACAAACGTTAACCCTGAAATACGAAAATGAACACACAAACTTTTACCCTGAAATACGAAAGTGAACACACAAACTTTTACCCTGAAATACGAAAGTGAACACACAAACGTTTACCCTGAAATACGAAAGTGAAAACAAACGTTTACCCTGAAATACGAAAGTGAACACACAAACTTTTACCCTGAAATACGAAAGTGAACACACAAACGTTTACCCTGAAATACGAAAGTGAACACAAACGTTTACCCTGAAATACGAAAGTGAACACACAAACTTTTACTCTGAAATACGAAAGTGAACACACAAACTTTTACCCTGAAATACGAAAGTGAACACACAAACTTTTACCCTGAAATACGAAAGTGAACACACAAACTTTTACCCTGAAATACGAAAGTGAACACAAACGTTTACCCTGAAATACGAAAGTGAACACACAAACTTTTACCCTGAAATACGAAAGTGAACACACAAACGTTTACCCTGAAATACGAAAGTGAACACAAACGTTTACCCTGAAATACGAAAGTGAACACAAACGTTTACCCTGAAATACGAAAGTGAACACAAACGTTTACCCTGAAATACGAAAGTGAACACACCAACTTTTACCCTGAAATACGAAAGTGAACACACAAACTTTTACCCTGAAATACGAAAGTGAACACAAACGTTTACCCTGAAATACGAAAGTGAACACACAAACTTTTACCCTGAAATACGAAAGTGAACACACAAACGTTTACCCTGATATACGAAAGCGAACACATACGCGCGCTCCAATATTCTCCATTTTAATGAGCTAATTTCCATTCGAAAATGAACTGTTTCCATTCGTAAGTTATACGAACTGTTATCGTGGTAAGACCCAGCCCCAACATCTTGAATGAGAATCGAGCCTGATCTCTACATCACTTTGTGAAGGGTACTTTAAACAGTTTGGGAGTCCCTTAACCCAGCACGAAATCTGCTCAACGATTTCAAAATGGCGACCATTACTAATTTTAAAATTTTCAGTCTTACACAATTCTGAAAATTTGATTCCACCATCGTAATCAGCGTTAAAACGAGCTTAAATCGGCGTTTCCAAGTTCCAAATTCCGTATGATTGTTAAAAATTCGCTTCTATCATGACAGCGAGACAGCTGCGTGTAGCAATTCTTCAGTTTTACGACAGAATTTTGAATTCGTCAGTCCAGTCTTACAAAACAGGAAAGTTCAGATGATACTTATTTGTTGACGCCTACATCTTGGACATAGATGAACGTTTATAAATACAAAAAATTTTCACATGCTAGAATTCTCGTTAATGTGATATTACTTCCACGTCAGCGAGACAGCTGCGGGTGCCGCCTTTACTTTTAACTAAATGGGTAAAATAACAAATACAATATAAAACAAATATTTAAATAATTAGTATACAGCCTACAACAGCTGTAAAGCAATATAAATATTAACAGCTGATGCTTGGCGTCAAATCCTGCAACACAGGCGAGCAATTACGTATAACTTAGCAACAAAATCGTTAACCAATAAAATCTTCTAAACATTTTAAAAAATGACGCTATTTACAATCTTATTTCTGTCAATCTAAATAAAACAGAAAATTTGTTAAAAATAACTAAAGAAATGTTGATACTGCACTTTTTTTTAAAAAAAACTAACTATAAAAAACGAAACTGCAAGGGACTCTAAATCAAAGTCGGACCCGCATAATTCGGCAGAGGAAAGATTTTGGAAGCTGTAACGTTTGAAAACAGCCTTACGCGGCAAAATCTCAGCACATGAGGTGCTCGTGTATTTCCTGTACCGTAATTAATTCAACTTTCCCGCACGCTTCCCCTAGTGGGTCACTCTGAACCATAACTTTCTTTTATTTAAAGTCCTTAGTCACGCTACAAAAACTATATTGAGAACACCCCGGTGGTTGAGAAAATGTCAACCGATAACAGAAGTGCTGGATAATTTTACAAGGTCATTAAAGATAACAATCCCCACACGCACCTGTCTCGCTGACGTGATATTTAATAATAAGTTTACATAATAGTATTTAAAAAATTCCAATTTTAACATTGTCGAAAGTTATAACTGACCGAACGAAGTAATGTCTCTTTAAACTCGACGTTTCGGCGTTTCGTTGTTTTTTCTGTCTCTTACGCAGCTCTTACGAACGCAATGACTAACTGTTTTCCAATTTTGTACCTTGCATAAAGCCCGAACGACTTTTGTGTAAAGACATTTCCCATTCACTTCCTTTCCAAGATGGCGGCCACTTATTTAACGATGCTGAGTGTACGCCTTTTTTTGCCAAACGCATTAACCAATTGTTTTGCAATTTGGTATAAAAGTACCTTGTATAAAGCCCGAACGACTTATGTGTAAGATTTTATCCCATTTACTTCCGTTTCAAGATGGCGGTCACTTATTTAATGATGAGTGTACACAGTTTTGGCAAAACGACCGACTGTTTTCCAATTCGGTAAAACACGGCATAAAGCCCGAACGACTTATGTGTAAGATTTTATCCCATTTACTTCCGTTTCAAGATGGCGGTCATTTATTTAATGATGAGTGTACACAGTTTTGGCAAAACGACCGACTGTTATCCAATTTGGTAAAACACTGCATAAAGCCCGAACGACTTATGCGTAAGATTGTATCCCATTTACTTCCGTTTCAAGATGGCGGTCATTTATTTAATGATGAGTGTACACAGTTTTGGCAAAACGCATGGACCGACTGTTTTCCAATTCGGTAAAACACGGCATAAAGCCCGAACGACTTATGTGTAGGATTTTATCCTATTTACTTCCGTTTCAAGATGGCGGTCACTTATTTAATGATGAGTGTACACAGTTTTGGCAAAACGACCGACTGTTATCCAATTTGGTAAAACACGGCATAAAGCCCGAACGACTTATGCGTAAGATTGTATCCCATTTACTTCCGTTTCAAGATGGCGGTCATTTATTTAATGATGAGTGTACACAGTTTTGGCAAAACGACCGACTGTTATCCAATTTGGTAAAACACTGCATAAAGCCCGAACGACTTATGCGTAAGATTGTATCCCATTTACTTCCGTTTCAAGATGGCGGTCATTTATTTAATGATGAGTGTACACAGTTTTGGCAAAACGCATGGACCGACTGTTTTCCAATTCGGTAAAACACGGCATAAAGCCCGAACGACTTATGCGTAAGATTGTATCCCATTCTCTTCCTTTCCAAGATGGTGGCCACTTACTAACGATGACGAGTGTACACACTGTCCGATTGTTTTACAATTCTGTACAAAGATACCTAGTGTAAAACCAGATAACGACTTACTGTAAAGGTATTTCCCATTCACTTCCGTTTCAAGATGGCGGCCACTTATTAACGATGATGAGTGTACGCAGTTTTGGCCAAACGCATTAACAAATTGTTTTGCAATTTAGTACGGAAATGTACAAAGCCCGAACGACGTATGTGTAAATTTTTTCCCATTCACTTCCGAGAAGGTGGATAGGCAAGGCTGGCCCAATCTCTTGGCCACAAAGAAGCCCGGACTTAACCCCACTTGACGTTTTCTTTTTGGGGCACATAGAAATGTTATGGACGCTGAAAAGATCCGTGACAGCAACCGTTTACGGGAAACAATCATCACGGCGGTTGAGAATTACACCTGCTACGTTGGTGAATACCTAGCGAGAAGTGGAATACCGTCTCGACGTGTGTGGGGCAACAAATGGATTCCACTTTGAAGTTTACTATAAAAAATTTGCTGTTACCTTTCACTGTATGTAATCGTTGTAGTTTTTCATTTATTTCACCAATAAATTTAGTCATAAAACTAGGCAGTTCTTTTCAACACACTCTGTATATCTACGTTGATTTACTGTAAGACGTACTTCTACCAACACGATTTCAATAGCACTGCCTGAGCAATATTACCACGTGCTGCAATATATAATGTATGCAGTATTAAAACAGTTTGACTTTGGCTTGACCGATCAGTTCGAATGCCGATAATTTAAATTTGCATACAGAAACTACGCTACGCTCGGCTATAGCAACATCAACAACGGTGCCTGCGTCATCCGTTACCATGGCAACGCAACGCTAAAACTCGCAACCCTCCTGCAATCTGCACTTAGCTACATACAAGTCGATATTGTAAGCCGTACTGTTTCGAGTTAGGCTTGAACGAAATTTCATTAACATCGATAAAAACTGTGGAAACTGTACACGCATTTAATTTTAAACAATCTCGGCACGCCGCTGTCTCGCTGACGTGATGGAAGCAAAATTCAAAAAAAAAATTTGCGAAATACACTTGAAACACTGAAAACACGAAAACGAACCCTGACCGCCGTCGAATTCAATTTCTAAACGTCAAAGGATTTTAAAAATTCAAAATGCTTACGCAGTTTTGAACGCTAAGCGAGATCAGCTTTTGCAAAACAAAAATAAAAGACAAAAACGTTGTGTTTTTCACTGATTTGAAGTGGCCATTTTGAAACCATTTAACGGAATTAGCTGGCTAATGAATCTGTTCAAGCTACAACTGATACCGATTTTCGTGCTAAGTTTGAATCAAATTTACCAAAATTGTGAACGTTTTTTTTTTTTTTTTTTTGTGTGTTTAACGTCCGACTATTGTGCACACTTGGGCTAATGCAGACGATGGGATGATGTATAGCGTATGAAAATGCCAAGCCCTCGCCGGGAATCGAACCCGGGTCCTCGGGGTGAAAGCCTAGTACGCTATCCACTAGACCACCGAGGCGGCTTAATTGTGAACGTGACAATCTTAAAACAGTATATAATTCTTGATTAACCCTAAAAAAATAATACCAATATCAAGATCGGTGCTCATTTCATAATAACTATGACACCGGCCACTCCGATAGCTCATTTTCCAATACAGTTTCAGACTTATTAAAAAGTACTATTTACTCGGAACACAGCTTGTGAAGTATTTTTCCTTGTTCGTTTTTTTACATTGAAAACGTTACACAATTTAACATAATAATGGAACCAGGACAATGTCTAGTAAATTACGGGATATTTGCATGCAAATGAAGGTAAGTACAGACTGGCAGGTTTTACTGGAGTAGTCAGTTCAGAATGCGCATGCGCACTAAACTAGTTGGGCAGCAGAATCCATGTATTACCCCTCCGCCGCCCCACTCTCAACGTTTTACTTCCCCTCTCGCGCATCTCATCTCTACGCAGAAATTACCTGTCTGTAGTAACTGTCGGTAACTGATCCATACCTGTCGATTATTAGCGACTTTCTACTGAAACGACCATCACAGTAAGACCCAAGCCCGAGACTTTGAAATGAGCACCGATCCTGACCTCTAGGTCACTTTTAAAACATTTACACAATACATGGGTGCGTTAGCGATTTCACGTTCGCACTTTTGTCGGTTTTGAATCAAACGACACATTTTGGTTCAACAACTTCGTTACCCAACAAAATTCGTTTACAGTTTAAAAATGGCGAGTATTACAAATATTTAAAAATCGACAATTTTTTTGAAAATCTGATTTCATGACCGTATCGAGCGTTAAAATTTGCAGAAAAAATATTCTAAAACAAACCTGACGTATGTAAAGGTTTAATTTAATATTTTTAAAATTTAAAACGCTAATTTATGCAGATTTTAAAGCTGATTATGACTGTATAATCAATTTTTTTTTAAATCGTAAAATGAAGTATTATTGTTGGAAATTCGCTTCTATCACGTCAGCCAGACAGCTACGTGCCGATACTGTTGTTTCGACACGTATTTGACGTGTTTATATCGTAACAGTAATTACCGCTGTTTTCAGTAACCTGCACCAATTTCTGTTTTTATGATTTCCATTTCAAGGTCGCGTTCATATTGTGACTAATTTTAGCCCGCTTATTTTTGTTTGTGTGTGAAGTTCTATCAAGGACTCAGCAGACATGGCGACGTTTCGAGAACTTTTACAGATTAAATCCCCTGTATTCACGCCTACTTACGTATAGTTTATAATGAACTTTACGTAAAATTTACGAGGTTTTAAGTAAGATATTCAGGCATGCCAACCGTCCCTATTTTACCGATAATGTCCCGCAGCGATGCCAGACTGAAAAGCTGATGCCCCGATTTCAGATCTTCCACAACCAATAAACAGGACTTGTATCGCAAGTTGCGCATTGACTTTTTTGGAGGGAATAACGATTGGGGGAAAGGGAAATTAAAAAAAAAATAACAATGTCGATTATTGAGTATTTATATAGAAAACAAGCGCGCGCGCGTTTTTTTAGCACGATCACAATTTTGATCCAATTTGATTCGAACTTAACACAAACAATGGTTATGGTAATAGCTTGGAAAAAGTACGTTAACCAGCAAAATTCGTTCAACAGTTTCATAATGGCGGCCATTTGAAATGTTAACAAATTCATAACTTTTTTGTTTCAATTTTTAAGCCATTGTAATCGGCGTTAATAACTGCATAAATCAGCATTTTGAATTTTCAAAATTCGTTGATTTTAAGAATTTTTCGAAGGCGATCAGGGTTCATTTTTTAAAATTTTTAATATAATTTGAAGTTTAAAATCGTAAAATGTACGTATTCTAACGCCGACTGTGACGTGATTGGCAACAGAAATACTTTCGTTAATTCGCTTCTATCACGTCAGCGAGACAGCTGCGAGTACCTATTATTTTAAAAATTGCATTAATCCCTAAAAAAAAATTCTGTCCACTTTAACGTTACTATTGTCAATTGAAATTACGCAATCCTCTCTTAAAATTAAAAAAAAATTAATTAAAAACATTAAAAAATATATTTTATATATTTATATATAAATAAATATAAAAATATATTCATTTATATATAAATAAAACCAAAGTGGTTCAATAAAACTTGATGACTTAAACGATAGTTTTACGAAGTAGAACACATACTGGAAGTTGATTTTTGAAAAAAAATCCCCGCTTTGTCAATGGGGCAAGTCATGTCAAAACACTGTTGTTTTTTTAAGATACTTGGATGGGATACCATAACTTTTGGAGGGATCTGCGCATTCAGCCCTGGGGAGGGGAGGATGGGTCACCCCTGCCATTAAATATGGAACTTTAAAAGAATACTGTACTCTGAATACACCTGTAAATACGAGTACAGTGTGGTGCAAAATTATCTGTAGCTGTACTCAAGTTACAAAACGTGCACTTATCTTAAGCACTTAACTTCAGGTACGTAAATGGTGTTCCAAATTCGCGGTACAGACACATAAAAGTTACAAAACGTGTTTTAATGTAATATCTTAAAAGTAGCGTAGCAAAAAAAATCTGTATATTCTTTACCAACTGAAAATTTTGTAAAAAATGTCTTTTAATATGTTGCAGTTTTTTTAACGTCCATACTTTCTGCCAGTTAGATTAATGAGGACGCAGGATCAGTGTTAACGTTAAGGAAAAAGCAACGGGAGTAAATACAGCTCGAACTAAGAACCTTTTTGACGCGTAGTTCAGTGACGCAAAGACTGACCGATGCTTTAGCCAAATCCACTACCGGAACCCGTTACGTATTCTATACTACTATGTGAATAGAAACGGCTTGGTTACTCAGATTCAATGTGCAACCCTCTAGAATACACAGGTGTTATAATTTTACTGATTACTGAGTATTTTCCGTAAATATTACGGTTACCGGTTAAATTAGCGATAAATGTTACCAACGCGTCGTGAAACGGTGTCCAGGCAATTAAGAATATACTGCGAGGTCTACCGTTATTATTATTATTATATTTTTTTTTACTGCAATTAATTCTAAGAACTAACACAGTACAGTATGTATATAACTTAGTTTAACAAAATATCACAATGTTAAAACACTCCAAAATACAGTCCAGGTTAACCCATCGGCGCTCCAAGTAGGCTATACTATAAGAGGCTTGGTCCTCTTGAGTCTTCTATATAGTTCATCGTTATCGAGCAGTTTACATTAATGTGAATTTTTAGCCGTCTCTCATGGCTTTGAGTACATTTTTTTAATTTCTTTCAACAACAGTGGTCACTCTTAAGTCCCTATGCAGATCGTGATTACGAACATACCAAGATCATTCTCAAAATTTTATTTTGGAAAAGCTGAATAATTGCCTCTTAGCATTTCTAGTACATCCCCCATAACTGTATGTCATATGCCCATTAGGGTTTTAGCACTTGTTTGTAAAGCTTTAGCATGTTGTGTAGGGATAACTCGGACTTCATGTCCAACAGTCTTTCTTAACCTGATGTTCTGTTCCTTTTTCTTTTTAACGTTTTTCATCTAAAGGTCCATTTACACGTTGCCAGTGACTGGCATGCCAGTTGAGAAACGACTTGAAGGCTATTGGCATGCGGCGACTGAAATTCCAGCTCACTGGCGCTTTACAGTTTACACACTGCCAGTGGCTGGCATGCCAGTTGAGAAACGACTGGAAGGTCATTGGCATGCGGCGACTGGAATTCCAGCTCACTGGCGCTTTACGTTTACATATTGCCAGTAGCTGGCATGCCAGTTGAGAAAATTACTGGAAGGTCACTGGCATGCAGCGACAGCTCACTTTATTATGTGGTCCATATCACTAAACCATGGCATTTATGGTTTATACATAAAATCTGTTCCCGCACCACTTGCTTTACATTTCTCAACTTTCGTCAATTCTAAATAATATGTAGATCTTAAAGCTTTAATTTTTATTTTTTTTTTGCACGTCCTTCACTGTACAATTTGGCATATTCATGTCACAACGATGGCTTAAATCGAGGCATTCCTAGCCTCCCGATTGAGGTAATATTTACTAAACAAGTACCGTAGGTTTTGGTGGTCACGGTACAACTGTACAAATGTCACAGTTTTTCCCTCACTCCAACGAATTTTTATTTGCCTTTAACTGCTTAAACAGAACCTGGTAAACGTAATCCACGTGGCTGAATGTTTCCAGCGACTGGCGGACGGCAGTTGTTTCAAACGGTGCCAGTGCGGTGGAGGGGGAACTGGAGCGCCAGTAAAACAAAAATGTTTGTTCTGCTGGAGCGGCCAGCGACTGGCATGTCTGTGGCTTGCTGGCTGCTCCAGTGACTAGTGTGGAGCTACCGTGTGATTAGTATGGACTAGTCCATACCGCGTGACTAGTATGGATTAGTTAGTTACACGGTGCTAGTCGCTGGCATCCAGCGACTGGCAACATCAACTGGAAAGCCGACTGGCATCGTGTAAATGGACCTTAAAGTCCAGCATCTAGAGTCATGCCCAGACATTTTACTGTATTAGCGTGTGGGATCAAAGTTCCGCTGACGATGGTATGTACATGATCATGTAATATGTTTACTAGTAAAATTAACATGATTCTTTAAACTACAGTGTTGGTTCATTTTGTATTTTTTAACACCAATAATTTGCATTTTTATAATTTTAAATGATTGAAAACTTAATTTGTGCAGATGATTTTTTTTAAATAAACAAACCATTGCAAATTGGACTCCATAACATCACCTTGATACCGCTAGCCGCATGCGATGCGCGGGAACAAAAACACCTGTTGATGTAAACCAGACCGATCAATCAATCACCGGTCTCTGACAATTAATCTCTCACCTTCAGATGCGCACACGCACCTGTGCACACTGCAAATTAACTGCACATACCTTATTGTACCTGTTATTCTGTGGTACAATCTACTGGTCCGCTTGTATCTACTATATTTCCGTTCATAGCCGCCTCGGTGGCCTAGTTGATAACGTATTGGGCTTTCACCTCGAGGACCCGGGTTCGATTCCCGGCCAGGGCTTGGCATTTTCATACGCTATAAACCATCCCATCATCTGCATTAGCCCAAGTGTGCACAATAGTCGGACGTTAAACACACAAAAAAATATTTCCGTTCATAAACCTTTTTTTTTGTGTATAACGTCCGACTATTGTGCACACTTGGGCTAATGCAGATGATGGGATGGTTTATAGCGTATGAAAATGCCAAGCCCTGGCCGGGAATCGAACCCGGGTCCTCGGGGTAAAAGCCTAGTACGCTATCAATTAAGCCACCGAGGCCTAAAGGGTTCATAAACCCTTTAAAGATGATTATTCTTCAACGTGACCTACAAATAGGAAACAACTATAGTTTCTAACACTTGTTAACAGGTATGAGCTATTTGGTCTGCAGTCATGAAAGCTCTTGAAATGAGCGAAGATTACCTCTAGAGATCATTTTCTGTGTGGTGGTTAAAAATTACACACATATAATATAAATGCGAGATAAATATTTTTATTTTAATAGTGTGTCACGTGACCGGAAGAAGATGGGGTAAAACCTGCCGTACACGTACCGGCAAGCCTGTCAGTTATGCCTGAACAGTCCGACGGCGAAGTGAGTGGGATCCGGCTGGCCTGTCAGGTTCGACTGAACAGGCGGCCGCTGATCGAACGAAAACACGTTCGTTCAATCGGCAGGCCTGAAGAGAGTCGAGGCAAGCCTGTACGTGTGAGGGGAGAGGCGCCGGGCCGCCGGCCGCGTGATGAGCAGTGTTTAACGTATCACTATTGTACTGTAACGCAAAAATGTCACTGGGAAAAGAAAATCAGTGTTTGGAGGATTGTATTAATGTGTACCAAAGTAAAAAATATTTGTGGAAAGTAAAGTCTCTTATTTTTTTAAGTAAGTCTTTTTTTCTCCGTTTTTTCGTCTCTGAAACGACTAATAAAGCGAGAATCGCATGAGCACCTTCGTCACTAGGGAACATTATTTAACAAACCAAATTTAAATGGACGCGGAGTGCTTGCCGGTCTGTATTCAACTGATGGTGTATGGAGTTTTCAGGCCAACATAACTGTTCAGGTATAACTGACAGGCTTACCGGTACGTGTATGGCAGGCATAACACGGAACCGTTGTCACCACATGAAACAGTAACTGCGGCTTGAATGGCACGTAACAGATGACGGGTAGTGTTTATACTGATCTCACACTTGTTTATATGTCAAATCAGGGGAAAATACGACGGTGGAATTACCCACGAAGTTATATTCTTTTTAACGAAATTCGACTGGAAAGTTACCTATTGGAGCGTCATCATGGTAAGACCTATACATGACACTCTGAAATGATCACCGATCCTGACTCCTAGATCATTTATTAAGTAATCGTTAAAATTTGTAGGTGCGCGTGGGCGTGGAAACTTTAGCACGCTCAAGTGCATAATTGTAGTCCGATTCGATCCAAACTTGGCACAAAAATCAATTTTCCTACTAGCTTGAACGAGTCGTTTACCAGCGAAATTCCTCCAACAGTTTAAAAATGGCTTCCACCTTTAAAAATACTTAAGTTTTTTTCTTAAATATTTTTGCAAATTCGATTTCACCATCGTAATCGGCGTTAAAAACTGCGTAAATCTGTGTTATGAATTTTTAAAATCCTTTTAAATTAAGCCGGAAATTTAATATGACGGCGGCCAGGGTTCTTTTTTCGTATTTTCAATGCAATTTGAAAGTTTAAAATGCTCGCTCTCACGCACGCGCGCACGCACACACACACACACACACACACACACACACACACACACACACACACACACACACACACACACACACACACACACAAATGTTTAGACATGAAATTAGTTTCGAAAAAAGCTACGATAACAAAAATACTTTTGGAAATTCGCTTTCACAGCGAAATCGAAAAAAAGATCATTTTTTAATACGATCTTACGTATATAAACATGCCCGAATTCAGTTACGGAGGACTGAATTTAAGAACGGAATTAGACCCTACTGTAGCGATGTGGGAAAACAAAAATCCAGTTGCCGAGACAGACAAGACGATGCGACGACTTAATCGATACGGACCTGGCACCTGTTGATGGGCCACTGCCACCATCAATCTATCACAACAACCTACGCGCGCGCGCACGCGCTCGTTCTCAGCACTTCTTTTGCGCCATGATTTACTGCACTTCCTACTTACCTAACCTACTCTATTTACACGCACCGTGTTTGCTTGCGCTAAATTCGTAAGGCCTACTGCCTGCGATGCGAAGCGCTGTACAACTCGGTTCTGAAACGTGCATAAATAGCTTTCTGAATTTTTAAATTACTTTGTAAACACAAAAATAAAACTTCGGTCAGGGTGTTATTTTCGTATTTTCCGTGTAACTTGTAAGTTTCATGCGCTAATTTACGCCGACTCCAACGCTGATCATGTTAGTGACATCAATATTTGCAAACAAGCGCAGGATCTTGTTTTTTTAAGAAAATTTGCTCACATCACGTCAGCGGGACAGGTGCGTGCCGCGACGTTTATTATTTTAAAAATAGCTTTCGAAAAGGAATTTTATTTGGACACTGAAAGACATCAAGTAAACCAATCACAAAAAAAATGTAATTTATAAATGTATGTTTGTGAAGTTTAAGGGTTTCTATTTTAAAAAAAACTAAGTTTCGTAAAAACCACACAAAGATAGCGAACATATTTTTTTTTTTTTTTGTTTAACGTCCGAGTATTGTGCACACTTGGGCTAATGCAGACGATGGGTTATAGCGTATGAAAATGCCAAGCCCTCGTCGGAAATCGAACCCGGGTCCTCGGGGTGAAAGCCTAGTACGCTATCAACTAGGCCACCGAGGCGGCTAGATAGCGAACAAACTTCTTGTTTTGATTATATCACTGCATAAATAGCTTTCTGGGAGTAGGGGTTGTTTCAGAGGAGTTCATGAGTCAGCTACCAGTACAGTATTTTTTAATTAGACCTTCGTAAGAAATTTGGTGCGAACAACCCAAAAGATATAAACGCACGCACGCGCGCGCGTTCTTGTATTAAATAATATACTACCATTATTGCTACCAGAACTTAATTGTTTGAGCGATACAAACATTAAAAAATATTAATAAAAGCACGATCATCGAATTCACCAAACTCGTGATTATTTTACCAGTGAATAAGAAAACAGTATCATATCCGGAACATGATATGTCTTATTGACTTCAAATATGTTGCACTCGAATTTATAATGTTCAAAAATGGATAATATACCCCCTTGAAACCTAAATGGGTGTTTTCGAATGGGTTTCTTAGGTTTTAAGAAAATCTAATACGGACATTGTTTTCTCTAATGCAAACATTTATACCTCATTTTTACACTTGTAAACTTTTAGGGGATGAATTCGGAAAATGCTGAATTACGTGTTTCAGAATTTGTTTCAGAATTTTTCTGTTCAATTTTAAGAAAAACATTTTTTCGATGCAAACACTTGGACCTCTGTTTTACATTTTTTTTCTTTTAGAGATGAATTCGGAAAACTGCTTTTCACTTTTTTCATTTAAGAATATGTATCTAGACTGTACGATCAAAAAATATTTTTTCAATGCAAAATTGTATACCCCCTTTCCTACATTTTAGAGGATGAATTTTGGAATTCAGTGTAAAACGTATTGCTTTAGTTGTGTTTTAGAGTAACTGTGTTTTCAAAAAGATCCGACCAAAAACATGTTTTTCCCAATAAAAACTATTGTACCCCATTTTACCCCTTGAGGAATTCAACATTAGAATATCGTTTCCCAGTGCAGGTCTATATGGTGGTACTAAGGTACCCTGAAATTTTCAAGTCTAGCTATTATAGTTTCGGCTGTTGTTGATTGGTCAGATCATTGTTTTTTACGACATTATCGCTATCAATATTATCATCATCATTACTCGTATATGCAGATACAAACAGTGTTGTACGGCGATACCCGTGAGATTCAAACGTGTTCACAGCGAAGGCCCTATGCAAACAGGTATAATTTTTGGCTAAATTTTAAAAAAATTTTGAGATCCGGCTTCGAGGTGTCCGACCTGACCACCAATGTTAAAAATTTCTGATCCCCGCACGCCATAGATTCGACTGTTCATGACGCTCACGGAGGCACAAACAGACAAACATTTCCTTTCATTAATACAAGATATGAAGATTAGATTTATCAAGTGTTCAGTGACATACATGCCCACGTGGCGAGCGTAAAACAAAACAAAATAAATAGACCCTACTAAGAAGACGTCAAAACTAGAATCATTATTCAAGATGCAACACTTGAACAAATTAATAAACGATTACCACTTGAATCTCGATTACCTTTGTATAAGTGTGGCAAGTGTCTCGTTATCAGCTATAACATTTATCATGTGATAACATCGCTGTACTTCTCCGGACGCAGGTTAGCCAACACTTAAATAATAAATATCCCCCTTTACACCTTACGTTACAACTACAGTCGAATTACGACATAACAAACTGTCTATAAGTTCTTTTAAAGAATTCGTTAAACAGGGTGAACGGCACTTGTGCTGTAAAAATATTATTCGACACAAAGAACACTGGTTTTCTAAAATGTCGTAATTCAAGGACAAAACTTTCCTACCACCAGTACTTTGTGACAGCGCAAATAATTTTGAATAAAATACAACCACTTTAACTTCAACAGGTAATATTGTTAGTGTTTTTACTTAGCAACACATTAACATTTCAGAACAAAGTGCTTCGTAGTATTGTCGGAGCACCGTGGTATATCCATCGGGATTTGAAGGTGTCTTTAGTGGCCGAAGAGGTAAAACGGAATGCTGGAAAACATGCAGCAAGGCTCTGTGAACATCAAAATGTAGAGGTGGTACATTTGAGCAACGTACCACAAGGGAGGAGACTGAAGAGAAAGAAACCTGTTGACTTGGTGCAGGATTGATACACATGATTTAAGTGTAATTGCATTGTGAAGGGCGACTCTGGACGTTTTTTCACCACACAGACAGCAGACAGAAAAATGTTGTTTTGATAGTCTTAGACTAGTTGTAATTGTATGAAAAAAAATAGTTTATGTGTAGAAGGGCCCGAGTGGTCGAAGTGGCTGAAGCATCGGTCGGTCTACTGTGTCACTCAAATACGCACCTGAAGGTTCTTAGTTCGAGCCGCAGTTACTCCCGTTGCTTTTTCCTTACCGTTAACGCTGATCCATCGTCCTCATTGGTCTAACTGGTTTGAAGAATGAACTTTAAGGGAAAATATATGTCTAGAAGACAAACGTTTCTTAAAAACCCCGAAACGATTTCTACACACTGTTGTCGTATTTCTAGTGAATTCCGTTTGAAAAATGAGCTACAGCAGTACTATGGTAAAAATAACAGGTGAAATGGGCACCGATTCTGATCCTTTTATTTATTTATTTTTTAGAGGTCGTTAAAACGTGTGTGTGTGTGTGTGTGTGTGTGTGTGTGTGTGTGTGTGTGTGTGTGTGTGTGTGTGTGTGTGTGTGTGTGTGTGTGTGTGTGTGTGTGTGTGTAGTGTGTATGTGTGTGTGTGTGTGTGTGTGTGTGTGTGTGTGTGTGTGTGTGTGTGTGTGTGTGTGTGTGTGTGTGTGTGTGTGTGTGTGTGTGTGTGTGTGTGTGTGTGTGTGTGTGTGTGTGTGTTAGATCACGCTCAAGTTAACATTTTCCGTCCGATCAGATTCAAATTTGGCACAAAAGTTGATTTTAGTAACATTCGGTTGGATAACAGTTCCAAAATGGCGGCCATTTCAAACCATTATAAAATTCGTAATTTTTTTGTCATTGTTTTGAAAATCTGATTTCATCACTGTAATCAACGTTAAAAAAAGCATACTCATTTTGAATTTTTTAAAATCAGTTGAAATTAAGAAATTTCATTTGACGGTGGAAAGGGTTAATTTCAGTATTGTCAATCAAATTTGAAAGTTTAAAATGTTAGTAAAAGCAGATGAAGTAGTAAAAGTAATTAAATTAAAATTTCAGATTTTTCTTTTTGGAAATTCGCTTTTATTACGTCAGCGAGACAACTGCATTCGGAGAAAGCTGGTTTTCTAAAAAATCTAAAAACGTTTCTAAAAATTTTTTTTAAAGTTTTGTTTATCCGAACAAAGTTTAAACCATTTACCAAAATAAATGGCTAAGAATTTTCCCACATTTTTCAATAACAAAAAATTGCAAAATGGCTAGAAACGGCTCATTTTTTTGTGTCTCAGTCACTAAAAATGACTAAATAAAAATAATTCTTTAAAAAATAAAAAAAGACGCTAAAATTCAAAAATAAATTATACATAAAAATTTTATATATATATATAACTAAAGGGTTCGGCTACTGAGAATGAAGAGGGCTCTTGGTATAACACGTGATATTTACAATAAGAAATGTATGTCGACGCACAAAAAACCAGACATTACAACACAGTCATAAAACCGGTGGCGAGACGCTAGCACTCCACACAAAAGGTACCATGGAAGACATTTTGAAGGAAGAACGCAAAATCTTGAGGAAGACCCTTGGGCCAAGATAACAGAAGAAGGATACAGACTGCACTCCCGGAAGACCACAGAGAAGATACTGAACCTGGCGGCAGAAGATATCAGAAGGAGGCTTCAATTTTATGGACACATCGGTAGACTCCCAACAACGAGACGTGCCAACAGTATCCTTAAGTATACACAAGGTGTCAAATCAACAACGTCGTGGATCACACAAATCAGAATAGACCTACATGACGCAGAAATAGACTCAACAGACGTTGAAGACAGGAACGCATACAGGAGAAAGATGCTCGGGTGGAAAATCCCAGAGAATAAAATCCCAAAGAGAGCAGGGGTAAAATGAGCGGAGGAGGATCCTTGGGGACAGGATGAGGGAGGTGTGGAGGATTATAAGGAACAAGACATGAGTCGGAGTGCTTTGCGTGATCCAACAGGGTCTATATGCAAATAATAATAATAATAATATAATATAAATTAATATATTATAATTAAACGAATTGAAAATCTGAAATATAATTGATTTAAAAACATAAAAAACAAAGTATTAGCATTATTGCTGGAGAATATTTTCCGAGTATTTAGTTAATAAATTACTAATTTAAATGTTAAGTCTATACAATAGTGCAACTCTTTCATTACGTTATCAGTGCCAGTATATCACTGACAAACTTCCGAGCTGAACATTGCAAGATACATCTTTTATTAACAATTTAAATGTTAAGTCTATACAATAGTGCAACTCTTTCATTACGTTATCAGTGCCAGTATATCCCTGACAAACTTCCGAGCTGAACATTGCAAGATACATCTTTTATTAACAATTTAAATGTTAAGTCTATACAATAGTGCAACTCTTTCATTACGTTATCAGTGCCAGTATATCCCTGACAAACTTCCGAGCTGAACATTGCAAGATACATCTTTTATTAACAATTTAAATGTTAAGTCTATACAATAGTGCAACTCTTTCATTACGTTATCAGTGCCAGTATATCCCTGACAAACTTCCGAGCTGAACATTGCAAGATACATCTTTTATTAACAATTTAAATGTTAAGTCTATACAATAGTGCAACTCTTTCATTACGTTATCAGTGCCAGTATATCCCTGACACACTTCCGAGCTGAACATTGCAAGATACATCTTTTATTAACAATTTAAATGTTAAGTGTATACAATAGTGCAACTCTTTCATTACGTTATCAGTGCCAGTATATCCCTGACAAACTTCCGAGCTGAACATTGCAAGATACATCTTTTATTAACAATTTAAATGTTAAGTCTATACAATAGTGCAACTCTTTCATTACGTTATCAGTGCCAGTATATCCCTGACAAACTTCCGAGCTGAACATTGCAAGATACATCTTTTATTAACAATTTAAATGTTAAGTCTATACAATAGTGCAACTCTTTCATTACGTTATCAGTGCCAGTATATCCCTGACAAACTTCCGAGCTGAACATTGCAAGATACATCTTTTATTAACAATTTAAATGTTAAGTCTATACAATAGTGCAACTCTTTCATTACGTTATCAGTGCCAGTATATCCCTGACAAACTTCCGAGCTGAACATTGCAAGATACATCTTTTATTAACAATTTAAATGTTAAGTGTATACAATAGTGCAACTCTTTCATTACGTTATCAGTGCCAGTATATCCCTGACAAACTTCCGAGCTGAACATTGCAAGATACATCTTTTATTAACAATTTAAATGTTAAGTCTATACAATAGTGCAACTCTTTCATTACGTTATCAGTGCCAGTATATCCCTGACAAACTTCCGAGCTGAACATTGCAAGATACATCTTTTATTAACAATTTAAATGTTAAGTCTATACAATAGTGCAACTCTTTCATTACGTTATCAGTGCCAGTATATCCCTGACACACTTCCGAGCTGAACATTGCAAGATACATCTTTTATTAACAATTTAAATGTTAAGTCTATACAATAGTGCAACTCTTTCATTACGTTATCAGTGCCAGTATATCCCTGACACACTTCCGAGCTGAACATTGCAAGATACATCTTTTATTAACAATTTAAATGTTAAGTCTATACAATAGTGCAACTCTTTCATTACGTTATCAGTGCCAGTATATCCCTGACAAACTTCCGAGCTGAACATTGCAAGATACATCTTTTATTAACAATTTAAATGTTAAGTCTATACAATAGTGCAACTCTTTCATTACGTTATCAGTGCCAGTATATCCCTGACACACTTCCGAGCTGAACATTGCAAGATACATCTTTTATTAACAATTTAAATGTTAAGTCTATACAATAGTGCAACTCTTTCATTACGTTATCAGTGCCAGTATATCCCTGACAAACTTCCGAGCTGAACATTGCAAGATACATCTTTTATTAACAATTTAAATGTTAAGTCTATACAATAGTGCAACTCTTTCATTACGTTATCAGTGCCAGTATATCCTGACAAACTTCCGAGCTGAACATTGCAAGATACATCTTTTATTAACAATTTAAATGTTAAGTCTATACAATAGTGCAACTCTTTCATTACGTTATCAGTGCCAGTATATCCCTGACAAACTTCCGAGCTGAACATTGCAAGATACATCTTTTATTAACAATTTAAATGTTAAGTCTATACAATAGTGCAACTCTTTCATTACGTTATCAGTGCCAGTATATCCTGACAAACTTCCGAGCTGAACATTGCAAGATACATCTTTTATTAACAATTTAAATGTTAAGTCTATACAATAGTGCAACTCTTTCATTACGTTATCAGTGCCAGTATATCCTGACAAACTTCCGAGCTGAACATTGCAAGATACATCTTTTATTAACAATTTAAATGTTAAGTCTATACAATAGTGCAACTCTTTCATTACGTTATCAGTGCCAGTATATCCCTGACAAACTTCCGAGCTGAACATTGCAAGATACATCTTTTATTAACAATTTAAATGTTAAGTCTATACAATAGTGCAACTCTTTCATTACGTTATCAGTGCCAGTATATCCTGACAAACTTCCGAGCTGAACATTGCAAGAAACATCTTTTATTAACAATTTAAATGTTAAGTCTATACAATAGTGCTACTCTTTCATTACGTTATCAGTGCCAGTATATCCCTGACAAACTTCCGAGCTGAACATTGCAAGAAACATCTTTTATTAACAATTTAAATGTTAAGTCTATACAATAGTGCAACTCTTTCATTACGTTATCAGTGCCAGTATATCCCTGACAAACTTCCGAGCTGAACATTGCAAGAAACATCTTTTATTACTAATTTAAATGTTAAGTCTATACAATAGTGCAACTCTTTCATTACGTTATCAGTGCCAGTATATCCCTGACACACTTCCGAGCTGAACATTGCAAGATACATCTTTTATTAACAATTTAAATGTTAAGTCTATACAATAGTGCAACTCTTTCATTACGTTATCAGTGCCAGTATATCCCTGACAAACTTCCGAGCTGAACATTGCAAGAAACATCTTTTATTAACAATTTAAATACAGTCGGGAGCTGTTTAGTGCAAATATATTGACATGCAGTCCTCTACTGCATTTAAATTAACTGAATATCAACATTTTCTAAATGAACATTGTGCAATGTTCAAATTACCCCTAACTGACATTCCTTAACAATTAATTTGTCGGACAATCGCGTTACTTCAAACACCAGACAGGATGTGAACGGTTGGGGAAAACAGTGGAGGCGAAATATCAAAAGAGCAAAGTCTCTTTGAGAAAGGAAAATTTAAAGTCGTCGGGGGGAGGCAGAGCAAAGAGATAAAGAGGGGTGAAGGGGTAGGGAGTTGGGGGTGGGAGAAAAGCTTACTGTTAAGGGTAACTGCACGCTCTGGTATCGCAGCTCTACTCTGTATGCTGTATGCTTACTGGTACAGTATTCTTAACATTTAATATTCTACTGTTTATGCATGGAAATTGTTACTGTATGATTTGAGACTTTATTCAGTGAATCATGGTACGTGTACAGATCCTACCGCTTTACACACAACTCTCGCAATAATGACGCTTTCACTAATGCAGCTTATTTTAAAGAGTCGAACGAAGAATGTGTTTCGAGCACACGTGGAGTAAAATCGTATATCAGTATCGATTTTTTTTTTTTTTTAACGTCCGACTATTGAGCACACTTGGGCTAATGCAGACGATGGGATGATTTATAGCGTATGAAAATGCCAAGAAGCCCTAGCCGGGAATCGAACCCGGGTCCTCGGGGTGAAAGCCCAGTACGCTATCAACTAGGCCACCGAGGCGGCTATATCAGTATCGAAAAAATAATTTAGTGTAACAGAATTGACCGGGTAGATTGTGTGCACAACAAGCAAATCAAAGAGTGTACGACTTACAAGTATTTGGGAATGACAGACACAGCGATATATGGGATCAACAGATATCGAAAATAGAATATATAATACAATTATAAAAAGTATAAACACATACGGAGGCGAAGTATGGCCATAAAACAAATAATATAATAAAAAACACTGATTTTCATATTACGAAATATTTTATTGCAAATAATAAATTCAAACGCACGTGTTATTACTGAATGTAAACCGTATACCGTTGAACTGTTGCTGCTGCGCGCATCATTACATGAACAAACATCATTACATGCGCGCGACGCGAATATAAGAAGAAGAAAAGTGGAGAAAGAGAAAGAAAATAAAGAGATAGAGAGAAGCATGCACGTTGTATGTACATACAGGCACAAAACACACATACGCGCGCGACCAACTCATTCGGAACCGGCAGACGAAAGAAAGGAGAAGAGCTGAGAACTGGAGGGGATCTGTGTCATACTTCCCCTACTCGCGTTACTTACGCTTCGTAAGCCTACTCGATGAAACCGAATCACTCCATGGTGACAAATACAAAGTGCACAACGCGGTATTAAGAAGCTAACGGTTCAAAAACAGAAGATTGTCTTGAAGCTACAGAAATGGTGTCGCCGATCGGTCGAAACGGGAAAGATAAAATTTAAGAATCCGTTAAATCATAGATGTGAAGCACACGATGTAGACGACACAGCTTCGATGGTTTGGCCATGCCCTTTTGGACAAAAATCGACTTCGCAAACAGATTTTCAAATGGAAACCACACATGGTCGCAGAAAAAAGGAAGAAAGAGGCATAGTTGGAGACAAGGAAGTGAAATAGAGGGGACTGGATCTATAGAACGACAGAGAAAATGGACGCTAGGAATCGGAAGACGTCGGAGAACGTTGTAGGTCGAAAAGAAGAGAATTTTGTGTCGAAAATAATGTACGAAAAAGTAACTCAATTACAGTGTTAGTGATTTTTGAAAAATGAGCTACTGCAGCAGCCACCCTTATAAAGCACTGATCCTGGCCTCCAGATCACTTTTTGAGGGGGGGGTCGTTAAATTTAAAAGTACTTGAGTGTTTTTTAGCACGCTCACATTCGCAATGTCAGTCCGATTTGATTCAAACTTTGCACAAAAATCGATTTTGTTAATACCTTAAACAAGTCCGTTAACCAACGAAATGCGTTGAACAGTTTCAAAATGGCGGCCATTTCTAACGATTAAAAAGTTTTTAATTCGTAAACCTGCCTTCACCATCGTAATTAGAGTTAAAAACTGTATAATTCAGAGCATTTCAAAATCCGTTGAAATTAAAACGACCGTTTTTCAATGTAATTTTAAAATTCCACATGCTGATCATGACAGTTGCGCGGCGCGGTATAGTTGCGCATCATTCAGAATAGTTGCGCATCATAGGAACACCCTGTATAAACATAAATATATTGACGGAAATTATATACAAAAAACACGAATGTAAGAACACGTGGCTAACAATACAGATACAGCCAACTCGGATGTACAAGTCTACAAGAAGTTTAAGAGGTTTGCTCCCAGCTGGGGGAGGGAGGGGGTTACTTGACTGCTCACTGCTCAATGCTACACATCTCCCACTGGACCAATGCAGTTTGACGAAGCAGATAAAACTTTATGAAACTATTGCAAATTAATAATATTCAATTAATATTGTGCAAAGTGTTAAGGTGAATTTTCACTGGGAAGCACAAACTACGGGATGTTCGGGAAGTACCGACCAGCCTGTACCCTCTGTCGTGTGAAGATAAAATACGAAACGTTAATGGTGGTTTCTACACCAAAAGAGGTAAAATTTTGGGGTCAAGACAAACTGCAAATAGTGGAATTTAAAAAATACTGAACATTCTGGCGTAAAAAAACAAAACACCTTTGGACTTGCTGCAAAATTTATAATTTTGTCTACGCTTTGCACTGGTCTTCTGTGATCGTTTGCAATAAAGGGTGTTCGGAAAACATCGACTTCAAATCGAACACCGGCAGGAAGAAATTTATAAATACTTAAAAGTAGTGAACATTTTTGTGAACCTAGTGTGCCTCTTGAACTACCCTAGGGAAGCGATGATTTGACCTTGAATGACTACCAGTGGCAGAATATAGTCACAAAATTTAGCTAATTTTCCAATGGTAAAACACTACAAATTGAATGTCTAAAAAATGTTTAAATTTTTTTCCACAATTTATTTTAAATGAGTAATAATTTCATGTATTTGTGTGAGATGAATGGTACCTAAAAGCGACGTTAAAAAAACTTAAATTGCTACCATCTTATAGTCTCCTAATACTGAGACGGAAAAGAAGAATCTTTAAAGGAAACTGAATTGTTTTTTTATTAGGAAATTAATCAAATCGCCGCATTGTTTTTTCAGTAAACATATTTAAAAGCGACGTTAAAAAAAAATTGCTTCCATTAGAAATTAATCAAATCGCCGCATTGTTTTTTCAGTAAACATATTTAAAAGCGACGTTAAAAAAACTTAAATTGCTACCATCTTATAGTCTCCAAATACTGCGACGGAAAAGAAGAATCTTTAAGGAAACAACTGAATTGTTTTTTATTAGGAAATTAATCAAATCGCTGCATTGTGTTTTCAGTAAACATATCACTACATAGTAGAGTTGTTCACTGAAAATTTTTCAGTTTACACTCCCAATTTTAATGTAAATACGACACGTACTATTCCCTGTCGTGATAATAGCGAATCTGCAATATATTTTTTACCTTACACTTTTCTTGAAAATTTCAGCACCTTCATAACTAACATTAAATGCATATTAGCAATTGAAATTTTGAAATTACAACTGAAATAGAATTTTAAAAAGTTAAATTGCTGCATATTCTTCTTCCTTCTTGTACGGCCTAAGGGAACCACTTCAAGTTCTCTTATTGGCTGTTCCTTTTGCTCTCAATTCCGCGTGGTTCTTCATGCGGTCAGATCTACTTTTCCTCTCGGCTTCGGACATCATCTTTTTTCTGTTGATATCTGTTCTGAATCTCGTTTTATGCGCTTTCATTAGCCTGTAATTTCCGGATTCCTCCTCCCAACTCTCTTCTTTCAATACCCAGTTCCTTCGTGTCCTCTATAGTCAGTTTTAGCCACTTGGGTTGGGTTTTCCTCTTCCAGTAAAATTCCGTTAGTTTTTTCAGAATTCATTCTCAGGATATGCCCCAAGAAAGATACCCTCCTTATGACGTCCGGTAATGGTTCTATCTTCTGATATACTTCTTCGTTGGAGATGTTCTGGTACCTTCCCTCTTGAATGTTCCATTTCCCTATACAGTTTCTAATAATTTTCCTTTTCGGTTATCTCTAATGTTCCTCCACATTTAACTGTCGGATCCCATAATGTTTCCCCACCGTATAATATTTTCTGCTGCATATTGCGACAGTATAATTTTTTTTTTTTTAATATGTAAGAGAAAAGTAACGAATTTGCTCAATGTAGGGTTCCAGAATATACAACAGCTGTTTTTGAAATTGAAATTCGCAAAAAACAACCTTACAGATAAGCTAACAAAAGGAACAGCTGTTTCGTGAATAAAAAAATTGTCACTTGATAAAACAAAAAAACAGTATTTGCACTATATACAAAACTAGAACTTATTTCATCCACACTGTTTTTAAAAGCTTAATTTTCGCAATTTAACTTAATTTTTGGAGCTGATTGTTTTTTCTTAAGACAAAATCTAAACTTTATATTGCCACACCTTCTGCATTCTTCCATGTCTCATTCCGACAAAATCTGCTTAACAAAATGTCCGCTAACAGAATTACGTACATATTTCTAACGATCGCCGCACGCAACTGTCTCGCCGACGTGTTAAAGCGAATTTCGTGCACTCTTTTTAAAAAACTGATTTCGCAACCATAATCACTAATCAGCATTACATTCTATTAGCACCTTAACCTATCAAACTGCATTGAAAATATATAAAAATTGTGTGTGTGTGTGTGTGTGTGTGTGTTAGATTTGAAAATATTTACCTAAGAAATATACGTGGCGTTATCTAGCGTTTTTTCTAAAAACTATTTTCACTACGAAACAGAAAACAGAACTACTGTAATTCACTGTCATGTTCACGTATATCAATTATTTGTCCACGGTCACGCACTGCCCGGTACGGCTAGTTGTTTCAGTAAAAAAAAAAAATTGTCCTGAGGATACAGGCGAAAAAATCATTGAAAAATTGGCCAATCGTTTAGGCTTTTGTATGTAAAACTGTGATTACATAAATATTTCTGGTTCGATTTTTTTTAACCGAAAATGATACTCTATACTTCTAACGGTTAAAAAATAAAAGGTATCTATTTTTTTCTATACTTTTGTTTGTTTCCATTTAAATTTTTTAAAAACATTTGTATTTTTTATTGTGGTTGTGTGTGTATGCGCGTGCGTGCGTGTACATTTGCACGCTCACGTTCGCAATTTATAACTTTTCCGTCCGTTTTCCCCATCATAATCAGCGTTAACTGCGTGCACTAACATTTTGGTTTTTCTAAATCCGTTGAAACTGAGAAATTTAATTTGACGGCGGACAAGGATTTATTTTAAGTATTTTCACTGCAATTTGAAAGATTAAATTACTAACGTACGTAGATTTCAATGCCGATTATGGTGGTCAAAACAGAATTTCAAAAAAATTACTAGGTACATAAAAAATACTTCTGTAAATTTGCTCCAATCACGTCAGCGAGACAGCTGCGAGCCGCGATTATAACATTAATTTTTAACAGTAATTACAGGCAGGTTAAGTTATTTCGGTCCTTTCACAGCACCTTGGCTCTACTAATTCCAACAGATATCACGCTTTAGTTAAGATATTTTTGTACAGTTTGATAGACACCTGTCCCTGGCTGTATGCACGTTATATCAATACCCCCTCCTCCTTTCACTCCTCACCCTACCGCTCCCCCTCCCTCTGGATCGATATTCATACTGACAAACACTCGCACAAGTAAGTTTTAATCTAAACACAGATGCTGACGTGATAGAAGCTAAATCCCAACCGTAGTTTTTTTTATCATACAATATTTTGAGAAAAATGATTTCACCTTAATAACCCGCAAATAGACCCGCGTAAATTGCCGCTTTAAACTTTCAAATTACAGTGAAAATATAAACATGAACCTGACCGTCGTCAGAATATTTACGCTCTCTTATTCACAACGTAAATTTCAAAATACCTATTGTAATACCGATCACTTTACCGAAAACAGATTTGGAATTACGAAATTTTTTTAAAGATCTGGAATGCCCGCCATTTTGAAACGTTTCAACCGATTTTATACGGTATTGAACTTGTACCAAGCTATTAACAAAATCGATTTTACTACCAACTTTCGATCAAATCAGACCTAAATTGACGCACGCACGCACGCACGCACGCACGCACGCACGCACGCACACACACACACACACACACACACACACACACACACACACACACACACACACACACACACACACACACACACACACACACACACACACACACACACACACACACACACACACACACACACACACACACACACACACACACACACACACACACACACACACACACACACACACACACACACACACACACACACACACACACACACACACACACACACACACACACACACACACACACACACACACACACACACACACACACACACACACACACACACACACACACACACACACACACACACACACACACACACACACACACACACACACACACACACACACACACACACACACACACACACACACACACACAAAGAGCAATGCGTTGCGCGGATGCTCTCCTTTCTTGTGACGTGCACGCTACTTACGGAATTAGGTTAATTGCAGCCTAGCAAAGCATTTCTCGTGCAATTAACCGCGAAAGTTCCTAACCTCAAAGTGCATTCGCTGTACTATACCGGTCTAAAGTGTAACTGACTTTCCCAGATACCGGGTGAATCCGGAGGGCATTGTCCTGATAAACAGACAATAAACACATCGTGCGGCAACACGACGTGATGGAAGCGATTTTTTTTTTTAACGTCCGACTATTGTGCACACGTGGGATAATGCAGACGATGGGATGATTTATAGCGTATGAAAATGCCAAGCCCTGACCGGGAATCGAACCCGGGTCCTCGGGGAGACAGGCTCCCGGTTCCTCGCTATCAACTAGGCCACCGAGGCGGCAGGAAGCGATTTTTAAACATATAGTTTCTTCGTCGCATGTGTTTAATCAGCGTTAAAATCTGCATAAACTAGCGTTTTAAATTTTCAAATTTACAATAAAATTACGACAATGAACCTTAACAATGATTTTGTCAGATGTAATGGAATTCCAAGAAATTATGATTCTTTTATTCAAAGTGGCAGCCATTTCGGTGAAATTTCTTTGGGTAACGAACTTGTCGGAGCTACTATTACCAAAATCTACTTTTGTGCCAAGTTTGAATCGAATAGGACCTAAATTGCGAACTATAAATGGCGAAACGAGTGATCCGAAGGTCAAGATCAGTGCTCATTTCTTATTCCCTGGAAGTGGGTCTTACCAAGACGATAATTCTATTAGAAAATGAACTATTGGCGCGATACCATACTCATATTATACCCTATAAGGGTAGAACGAACAGTTTCTGAAAATCGTTTTAAAAAATGTCAAATATTTCGCAATCTACAGTCTACAAATCTATTCAGTCTAATTTTTTTTTTTTTTTTTTTTTTTTTTTTTTTTTTAAGGCGAAAAGCACATTGAGGCTATTATCGCCTCCCTAAACGTAAATAAGTGTTAAGTAAACGTAAAGTGTAAAGTCGTAAGTGCAGTGTTGTAAGTGTGTAAGTGTTAGACTCGGGTAGCGCGAGGGACATCTAAATCCTCTCAATAGGTGCAACTGTCTTTAGCAAAAAAAGTTGCTTTTGGATCAATAGCTCGTACAAATTCATCCAGTAAAATCCGTCAGTCGTTTTCAAAATGGCGGTTATTCAAATAACGTTAACTTTGTATCTGAAAATGTTTGTGTACTATAAAAATCGGCTATTAAAATTTTCAGACTGACTGAAAATACGACAAAACATTAAATAATTAGGGATTGTTTTCATATGTTTTGCTATAAGGAAATTTGTCGCATAAAATAGTTGGCTTGTTAATTCGCTCCCGTCACATCAGCGAGACAGCTGCGTGCGGCGGTTATTCAATGTCATTTGACTGGATGTGATGACAGCTAATACAAGAGCCTATTGAATGCACGCAGTCACTACTCACACACAGTGCATAGACCCTGTCTCCGGAAGCAATGGCGCCTTAGGTTTCTCATTATAACCGCGACTGAACACCGTGCAATCGCCGCTCGCTGTGCTCCACGTAAATTGTACTGTACTAACGTTCTCACTTCTCCGAAAAAATTTTCGAATTTCCTAAATGAGAATGAAAACTGAAATGAAAAACTGAAAATTAGCTGTTCGAGCGGTGAAAATCTCAATCAGGGTCCTTGAAATAATCGCCGAGCCTGACCTCAAAGATCTCTTTTTGAGACTCACTTACAGGGGAGGCAGACAGACACAGACAGACAAACAGAGACAGCACACGCACGCGCGCGCGCGCGCATGTGTGTGTGTGTGTGTGTGTGTGTGTGTAGGTGTGCGTGCGTTTTAACACTCTAACTCTCGCCATTGCATGGACAGTTTCAAAATGGCGGCCATTTCAAATCTAAACAAATTCACAACTATTTCCTCTTACACTTGCTTATTTGAAAAATGATGAATTCTCTGTAGTAACCAGCGTTAAAATTCACACGAATTAACGTGTGAATTAACGGATTTTCAAAATCCGTTGAAATTAGGAAACTGAATTCGACGGAGGTAAGGGTTAGTTTTCCTATATTCAACGTAATTTTAAAGTTTTAAAGGCTAATGTATGGAGATTTATGTGCTTACAGAAATGATAAAATCAGACTTTCAAAAAAAGGAAAGAAAAATAAATTATTTTACGAAATTTGCTTCCATCCCGTCAGCGAGACAGCTGCGTGCGCGACTATTCTGAAAATTTTCCTGTACCTAATTTTTATACTAAAATGTTTTGGCAAAAATATTGAAATTACAACCGCCCTCGGCAGATTTTATTTGACAAACGCGCATGCGCGCTCCTCGATTATTTAAACCGCCTTAAATCAAACAAACATAGGCCTAATCCGATTTGCATTTCTTGCTACTTAAGTGCCCATTAAAATATTTAATACCTTTTAATACCATCGTACTTGTTCGATCAGTTACGTAACTTCTTTTATAAAACACGACATGTTTCGGAACCGTAGTGCCATTTTCAGGTATTCTAATCACTCCGAAGGATTTTATAATCACTATAAAACACCCTGTCTTTACACACGGAGATACGGTTCCCTATAAAACACCCTGTCTTTACACACGGAGATACGGTTCCCTATAAAACACCCTGTCTTTACACACGGAGATACGGTTCCCTATAAAACACCCTGTCTTTACACACGGAGATACGGTTCTCCATAAAACACCCTGTTTTTACACACGGAGATACGGTTCCCTATAAAACACCCTGTCTTTACACACGGAGATACGGTTCCCTATAAAACACCCTGTCTTTACACACGGAGATACGGTTCTCCATAAAACACCCTGTTTTTACACACAGAGATACGGTTCTCTATAAAACACCCTGTCTTTACACACGGAGATACGGTTCTCTATAAAACACCCTGTCTTTACACACGGAGATACGGTTCCCTATAAAACACCCTGTCTTTACACACGGAGATACGGTTCTCCATAAAACACCCTGTCTTTACACACGGAGATACGGTTCTCTATAAAACATCCTGTCTTTACACACGGAGATACGGTTCCCTATAAAACACCCTGTCTTTACACACGGAGATACGGTTCTCCATAAAACACCCTGTTTTTACACACAGAGATACGGTTCTCTATAAAACACCCTGTCTTTACACACGGAGATACGGTTCTCTATAAAACACCCTGTCTTTACACACGGAGATACGGTTCCCTATAAAACACCCTGTCTTTACACACGGAGATACGGTTCTCCATAAAATACCCTGTTTTTACACACAGAGATACGGTTCTCTATAAAACACCCTGTCTTTACACACGGAGATACGGTTCTCTATAAAACACCCTGTCTTTACACACGGAGATACGGTTCTCTATAAAGCAGAAAGTCAGTCAATGCAACAACAGTTACCGTTACTTTACGAGATGAAGACGTTCAGAATACAGGACGTGGCTAAGCTCTCCATATTTGGACCGCGGACTACTGTACTGTACTGTATTGTATTGTATTGGCCGTATTGTTATTCAACCAATGTAAATCGGGATTTGGTTCAGCTGACCAGCCAATCGTTAAAACCTGTTTAATACGTCTGAGTAGAATAATTAAACCAGGAAAACGACAGCCAGGATTGCAGACATACCGGAGATCAGCTGATCCGTTCCTTTTCCTACGCATCACCTGATTTGTCACACTTAATCTTTTCGGTTTTTCGCCCCACAAAAAAATCCAAAAATATTTTTATTCACCTTACACTTTGTCAAATTCTAAATTCACCGTCACAATCGCATTGAAATCCGCGTGTACTGGAATTTTAAACAATGAAAATACAATTGAAAACCCTGACCGCCGTCAAAGTAATTCTCAATTTCAACGGATTCTGAAAATTCGAAACACTAAATTTATGCAGCTTTTAACGCTGATTACGACGGTGAAATCGGATTTTCAAAAAGGTTAAGTTATTTTTTTAATGATTTGAAATGGCCTCCATTTTGAAACTTTTGAACTAATTTTGCTGGCTAACGAATTTGTCCAAGCTGTTCAGTAATCGATTTTCGTGCTAAGTTTGAATCAAATCGAACCATAATTGAGAACGTAAGCGTCTACAAAACACGAGCGCGCGCGCGCACACACACACACAATTTTAACGAACCCTCTAAAAAAAAATTATAGGCATCAGGAGCGGTGTTCATTCAAAGGTCTCGGGTCTAGGTTTTACCATGACAGCCGTTCCAATACCTCGCTAATAAAGCCCCCTACTATTTAATCCTTGACAAATACCAAAATTTTCATATTATACTTTCAGACTACATTGAAAATACGAAAGTGAACCCTGACCGCCGTCAAATTAAATTACTTAAATCCAAGAAAAAAAGTTACGAATTTTAAAAGATTTGAAACGGTCGCCATTTTGAAACTGTTAAACAAATTTTGCTAGTTAAACGACTTGTAAAAGCTATTACCAAAACCAGGGCGCGAAATCCATGGACAATAATTTCAGTAGTACGTTTATCATGATATAGCACGGATCGTTGTGTTCTGACAAACTTGCTGCATAGTTTTGAAAGTTAAACCATTCGATGGAAAATTAAAAGGGTTCCAAAAAAACGTACCTTGGCATTTGACACTAAAATCTACCGTTACTTTATTTTGGATTACAATTTGTGCAAGACCGCCATTTTAAAAACGGATCAATAATATATGAAGATGGTTATTTTTTCCAATTAACTTTCTACCTGGTAATTCTTTACCATGTATGCTAAGTTTCAGTTTTATTGGTCTAGATATTAAATACGAGGGCTATTCAGAAAGTAGATTACGTTTTTGGATAAAAAAAAAACTAAGTACAGGAAAAAAATTTTATTATATACATTTGAAAGAGGAACTAAAATACTATTTTTCGACATAATCGCCAAACAAATTTAGACATTTGTCATATCGGTGAACTAGCTTTGAAATTCCCGTGTCGTAGAATTCCGCCGCCTGTGACGCCAGCCAGTCAGTCACGCCCGCGCGGAGATCTGCGTCGTCATCGAAGCGCTGTATTGCAAGCCAAGTCTTCATCTTCGGGAATAAGTGGAAATCACTAGGTGCCAGGTCCGGACTGTAGGGTGGATGAGGGAAAATCTCTAGAATTGGCTGCATCGTTGTCATTTCTGGACGCTTACGACAAAGATGGTGAATCATTTCTTGATCGCATCGTAACGGGAGATGAGACTTGGGTTAAGCACGTTACCTGTGAGACAAAACTACAGTCTATGGAGTGGGGGCACACAAATTCCCCCAAAAAACCGAGGAAATGTTTGCAAACCCTGTCAGCAAGGAAGATCATGGCGACCGTTTTTTGGGACAGGAAAGGTGTTCTTCTGGTTGACTTCCTAGAACGTGGAGCAACCATAAACTCAGAAAGGTATTGCCAAACATTACGAAACTTAAGACGAGCTATCCAGAACAAGCGGAGAGGAAAACTGAGTGCAAAAGTGTTGTTTTTGCACGACAATGCCCGCCCTCACACGGCAAATCGAACAAAAGACGTCTTGACGGCCTTCAAGTGGGAGATTTTCCCTCATCCACCCTACAGTCCGGACCTGGCACCTAGTGATTTCCACTTATTCCCGAAGATGAAGACTTGGCTTGCAACACAGCGCTTCGATGACGACGCAGATCTCCGCGCGGGCGTGACTGACTGGCTGGCGTCACAGGCGGCGGAATTCTACGACACGGGAATTTCAAAGCTAGTTCACCGATATGACAAATGTCTAAATTTGTTTGGCGATTATGTCGAAAAATAGTATTTTAGTTCCTCTTTCAAATGTATATAATAAAATTTTTTTCCTGTACTTAGTTTTTTTTTTATCCAAAAACGTAATCTACTTTCTGAATAGCCCTCGTATTTAAAAAAAACTAAATGACGACTATTACGTAAAATTGCAGCGTTTTCAGTCGTTCGTTTATATGAAATTTTTCATATTATTATTTACAGATTCTTTTCTTAAATAATTTCGCTTTTCTTCTGAGACATCCTACATAGTTTTGCACATAAAGAGGTCTTCTTTTCTAAACATTCTCGTTTTCATGTTCCACTAATTTCGACATGTTCCGATCACGTCTCAAAAAATGTATATTTTATATCGAAACAAAAAAAAAATTCAATAATTTTCGATACCTGACAGTGTGTACGGATCCCAACAAAAGCGTGTTTCGAAAAATTCATCTACTTAAGATTTTTCTATTGGGTTTTTGGCTATCATCGCCCGTTACGCAGAAGGGAAACTAAAACTAAACATATTAACGCTAAACTAAAACTAAATTGTATGAACACTAAAACTAGACAACATTGTTAAATAGGTTACAAAAACTCCACAAAATACAAATTTAACAACAAAGCAGGTAACAGAAATAAAAATAAAAGTTTTATCTAAAACTAATTAACAAAATATTTTTTTTAAATTACGGATTATGTTGCATATTAGAATACAATTCGAAAATAATTGTTACGTTTGGGCAACAAAAAAGTTTCAAAAAGTGCACTCAAGTCGTACACTACAAGCTGTAAGTCAGCTGATCCATTCTTATTAATGTCTACTTTATATTTGAAACAAGACCACTCCGTAAACGCATGTGCGCACATTTCTTTACAAAGATAGCTTAAATACAAACGTTTCTGGAATACGGTGACCATTTTTTTCAATTATTTACTAAATCGGAAACGCGTACAGTCACTGACGCAAATGTCTATTTTCCATATAGCACAGAGTGTACCCGTATTTTTATTTCCAACAACAGTTTCTTTTTGCAGCATAACGGTTTGGTTGTCATAGCAACGGAAGTGCGGTGAAAATAGAACAGTGAAGTTGGAGGTACAGTCGTAGTTGGTACAGTCCGCGCTACGAACTGGTATTGATTGACACAAGACTGACAGGCGAGGGTGGGGGGGAGCAGACAAATTAAAATCGCGGCATCGCGAATATTTTGCAAAAATTTCTACTGACCCAGAAACTTATTGGGGGGTGCAAAAACCAACCGCGACTTCTAAAAAACTTTCTGAAGCTAATACGTACGCATCGCAATACGTAAAACTCGCTTAAAATCAACTGCGTAAAAACATTTCACGCTACATTATTCATAAACAAGAAATACAGTCAAGACGTCAAAAAGAAAAAATAGAACTAAATTCACAAATTCGGTGCAGCAGATTTTGATCAAATTTTTATCATATGAAGAATCATAAATGAAGCCGGTGTACCGAATTTATAAAAGTTCGAGAGCAAATCGGGAAGAAACGATGGCGGTCAAGGTTCATTTTTTAGATTTATAAAACCGTAAAATTCTGAGCTTCGATTATCTGTCTAAAACTTTACCAAAATCCGTTTGAACATTCTGAGAAACTAGGCCAACTGAATTTTTTACGATATAGTGACCCAAAACGTTTAGTTTTGGAAGTTACGAGATACATTTGAAAAATTTGATCGATTAGTCGAAACCGGTTTTGTGAAAATCTAAACTTTGCCAGTTTTTTTTACCAAAATAATACGTTTTTAATACACATTTAAAATTAATCAAAATTTATGAAAACGGATACAAAAACTTCTTTCTGCATTTTTTAAAAATTTTTCGGAAAGCACACCAGACCAATATGCCACATTTAAGGAATTTTTTTAGAGTATCATCCAAATTGAATTTTTCAGTTATATATATCCCGTAAGTTTTTGTTTTGTACTTATAAGAAAGACTACATCTGAATTGAACTTGATCGAATTCATAAGAACCGGTTTTGATGAAACAGATTTTTATCGCAATAAAAACGGGTGTAAAAAAAACTAGATACGGTCGAACCGTCTGCATGCCAAATTTCAAAATCGGGTCAATCACCTGAGTCTCCAACGATAAGAGCTCGCGCAAGATAACGCACTCACGTCCGATTTTATTCACCCTTGCTTACAAATATCGGTCTTGGTTGGACAGGTTCGTTAGAGTAACAGTGGCTACCAAAAGCGGAGCGGGCTACGCTTTCAAAAGTTAACCAATTGTTTTAATGTAAATGCGGCCACTGAGCGGAGTCAAGCGGTGTAGCTTCGACTCTGTCTAGGTTCGGTTTTGAAGCTAACTCAGCTTCACCCACCACGCTGGCCACGCCTAAATAACGCTTTTTAAACATGGCAATTTCCTAGAATCCGTAAACATTTAAATTTAAAAAATACAAACGCGTTCCTTAAACTGACTGAACTCCGTTTCCGGTTGCCGTCCATCTTCATTCCGATCCGCTCCGCGCTTATTAAATTTACAAAATCCATTGAAATTCAAATAACCGTTGCATGCACTGTTCGCTGACATGATACGAGGGCTATTCAGAAAGTAGATTACGTTTTTGGATAAAAAAAAAACTAAGTACAGGAAAAAAATTTTATTATATACATTTGAAAGAGGAACTAAAATACTATTTTTCGACATAATCGCCAAACAAATTTAGACATTTGTCATATCGGTGAACTAGCTTTGAAATTCCCGTGTCGTAGAATTCCGCCGCCTGTGACGCCAGCCAGTCAGTCACGCCCGCGCGGAGATCTGCGTCGTCATCGAAGCGCTGTGTTGCAAGCCAAGTCTTCATCTTCGGGAATAAGTGGAAATCACTAGGTGCCAGGTCCGGACTGTAGGGTGGATGAGGAAAAATCTCCCACTTGAAGGCCGTCAACAAGACGTCTTTTGTTCGATTTGCCGTGTGAGGGCGGGCATTGTCGTGCAAAAACAACACTTTTGCACTCAGTTTTCCTCTCCGCTTGTTCTGGATAGCTCGTCTTAAGTTTCGTAATGTTTGGCAATACCTTTCTGAGTTTATGGTTGCTCCACGTTCTAGGAAGTCAACCAGAAGAACACCTTTCCTGTCCCAAAAAACGGTCGCCATGATCTTCCTTGCTGACAGGGTTTGCAAACATTTCCTCGGTTTTTTGGGGGAATTTGTGTGCCCCCACTCCATAGACTGTAGTTTTGTCTCACAGGTAACGTGCTTAACCCAAGTCTCATCTCCCGTTACGATGCGATCAAGAAATGATTCACCATCTTTGTCGTAAGCGTCCAGAAATGACAACGATGCAGGCTTACTGGCTGGCGTCACAGGCGGCGGAATTCTACGACACGGGAATTTCAAAGCTAGTTCACCGATATGACAAATGTCTAAATTTGTTTGGCGATTATGTCGAAAAATAGTATTTTAGTTCCTCTTTCAAATGTATATAATAACATTTTTTTCCTGTACTTAGTTTTTTTTTTATCCAAAAACGTAATCTACTTTCTGAATATCCCTCGTAGAAGCGAATTTGCAAAAGTATTTTTTTTTTAAATTTACCCTTTATTGAAATTATTATTTCAACTATATGCATAAACTAGCGTTTTAAAACGTTCAAACTACAATTAAAATTTAAAAAAATAACCATATTATCCGTCAAATTAAATTTTTTAATTTCATATTTTTTTTAAAATCGCTAATTTACGCAATTTTTAACGCGGATTACGATAATGAATCAGATTTAAAGTTATGCGTTTTTAGAAGATTTGAAATTGCCGCCATTTTGAAACTTCACCGGGTAACTTGCCTGAGCTACTAACGAAATCGATTTTTGTGCCAGGTTTTAAATCAAAATTGCGAACGTGTTCATTTTTAAGGACTTCAACGCTTTCAAAAAGTAAAGATAAAAAAGTAACAATTGGAAATTTGCTTACATCATGTCAACCAAACAGCTGCATTTTTTCCTGAACGCCCATACTTTACGCCAGTTAAACTAATCAAGACGACGGTTCAGCGTTAACGGTAAGGGAAAAGCAACGGAAGCAACTGCGGCTCGAACTTTAGGTGCGCGGTTGAGTGACGCAGTAGACTGACCGATGCTTTACCACATCGACCACCGAGCCCCAAATTTCGTTTCATATTAGTACACGCACTAGAGTTTCGAACCTTTACGTAACCAAATTTTTAACATTCTGTTAAACCGATTATGATAATTTAATCAGGTATTTAGTGAATCTGGAAAAATGAGTTATTGAAACACAACCGGGAACATGAAATGAGCACCGATCCAAGAATGAAATGCTATAAGCAGATTTCAATGATGGTGAAATATAAGCATAAAACAAAAAATTCTTTTGTAAACTAGCTTCAATCACGTCAGCGAAACTACTAAGTGTCTTGATAATTGTGTATTTTTGTAGATAGGCTCCTTAATCTCTGCACCTTAACTTCTTATAAATACAGTAATTTAATCGAACGCATGAGCGCTGGACGAGCGTTTTTGCACGCGCCTAGTGTTCCGATCGCTCGGCGCTGTTCGTGTTATTTTATTACGATTTGTTTTTTATTTTTTTGTAAAACTCTTTTTGCGTCCGCGTCTGGTCAAGTGAGAAAGTAAGTGCATGGTTTTTACACGGTGCGGTGCAAACCGGTCGTCCAAGGCCGTAAACCTGCCTGCCGAACATCCACTGTTAATTAATTTTAATTAACTAAACCCGAGTGTACGCAGATCGGCCTGTGTACAGGGTGTAACGAAAATACAAGTCCGACCGAACGCGATTCCCATTAATTTTACATATATTCACCATTTTTACACTACTGATAGCATATATCTCCAAAACAGTTTGGCCGATTGAATAGAAACTTTGCTTAAATGAATTAAAACATAAAATACCGAACGTGGTCGAATAAACAGTTTCAAAATGGCGACATTTTAAATTTTTGTACGGAAACAACTAATTTTTTAATATTTGTAAATCTAGTTCATTCAGTTTTTAACGTTGATTAAAATAGTGAAATCCGATTTTCAATGCAATACATAAAGAGCTACCTTAGCGGCCATCGTGGTAAGACCCAGATCCGGGACTTCGGAATGAGCGACGATCCTGAACTTTAAATCACTTTTTGAAGGGTCGTTAAAAATTCTCTGTTATTGCGAATACGTGCACGCATTTGTGTTACGCAATTTTGGCCCGTTTGCTTCACATCTGGCACACACAAAATTTCTGTAATACCTTGTAAGTTCGTTACTCGGCAAAATCCGTTCAATAGTTTCAAAATGGCGGCTATTTCTATTTTAAGATGTTTTTTTTTGAAAATTTGATTTCATCATCGTTAAAAACTGCACAAATCAGCATTCTGAGTTTTCAAAATTCAGTGAAATTAAGAAATATTTTAGCGGCGGTCAAGGGTCATTTCGTATTTTCAATGCGATCGGAAAGTTCAAACTGCAAATTAATGCCGATTTTGACGATGCCATCAGAATTTCAAAAAATATGCTATAAAGGAAAAAAAATACTTTTGGAAAATCGCTTCTATCACGTCATCGAGACAGCTGTGCACCGTGATTATATAAAACAAAAAAATAAAAAAGTAGTTAAAATACGTTTTATATCTAGTAACGTACGTTTGTTTTTCAAAATGAAAAGTTTTTAAAAATCGTTGCTAGCCGTAGAAACAGCACCGCACGCAATGAGCGACAAAATACAATACAGTAAACATCGACTGTCCTATATAGAACACCGTTCATCTGAACGTTCGGTTATCCGAATGCCCTAAGATTACATTTAAAAAATTAACAGACTACTTTAAACTTTCCGTTCGACCTTTTTCAGCACTGTTCCCGGTCAGCAAATCTCAATTTGTGAGTGAGTGTACACGCTTCTCTGTTAACAGAATGTTTTATGCTTCATTTTGGTTGTAAAAATGCGGATCAAGCACTTTGTGCATGAAGGAAAACAAACTCGCGAGAGCATGAATAATAGGTAAAAATGCGTCATGCTTACTAGAAACACATTACCTATTACTATTTTTGAGTGCATGAGTTTACCAGTGAGCTAAAACACACACACACACACACACACACACACACACACACACACACACACACACACACACACACACACACACACACACACACACACACACACACACACACACACACACACACACACACACACACACACACACACACACACACACACACACACACACACACACACACACACACACACACACACACACACACACACACACACACACACACACACACACACACACACACACACACACACACACACACACACACACACACACACACACACACACACACACACACACACACACACACACACACACACACACACACACACACACACACACACACACACACACACACACACACACACACACACACACACACACACACACACACACACACACACACACACACACACACACACACACACACACACACACACACACACACACACACACACACACACACACACACACACACACACACACACACACACACACACACACACACACACACACACACACACACACACACACACACACACACACACACACACACACACGTTTACTACAAACACATTACCTATTAATATTTTTTCAGTGTATAAGTCTACCAGTGAGCTATCAGCAAATCTTTAAAACGCGCGCGCGCCACTGTACTGCATTCCAGCACGAGCACAAAATTGTACAGTATTCACAGTTAAGTACCGTTTTACTGAATACGTTTTGCACATTATGTACAACGTTGTTTTTAATATTATGTACAAGTCCATCAATAAATATTTGTACATTACAAATAAAGCCATTATACCTCAAAACAAGTCCATGCAGTACGAACACTGCCACGCAATAATTGGTCCGGATTAACGAACATCTACCACTGTAATTTCACATTCAATAACTCGGCTAAACATAATAAATACCTTAGTCTGGTTTTTAAAGAGAAAGGATGTACGTTTGTGCCAGTACCGGTTTAAAAATAAAATAACTCCCTCACCTTAGTCTGGCTTTTAAAGAGAAAGGGTGTACGTTTGTGCCAGTACCGGTTTAAAAATAAAATAACTCTCTCGCCTTAGTCTGGCTTTTAAAGAGAAAGGGTGTACGTTTGTGCCAGTACCGGTTTAAAAATAAAATAACTCCCTCACCTTAGTCTGGCTTTTAAAGAGAAAGGGTGTAACGTTTGTGCCAGTACCGGTTTAAAAATAAAATAACTCCCTCACCTTAGTCTGGCTTTTAAAGAGAAAGGGTGTACGTTTGTGCCAGTACCGGTTTAAAAATAAAATAACTCCCTCACCTTAGTATGGCTTTTAAAGAGAAAGGGTGTACGTTTGTGCCAGTACCGGTTTAAAAATAAAATAACTCCCTCACCTTAGTATGGCTTTTAAAGAGAAAGGGTGTACGTTTGTGCCAGTACCGGTTTAAAAATAAAATAACTCCCTCACCTTAGTCTGGCTTTTAAAGAGAAAGGGTGTACGTTTGTGCCAGTACCGGTTTAAAAATAAAATAACTCCCTCACCTTAGTCTGGCTTTTAAAGAGAAAGGGTGTACGTTTGTGCCAGTACCGGTTTAAAAATAAAATAACTCCCTCACCTTAGTCTGGCTTTTAAAGAGAAAGGGTGTACGTTTGTGCCAGTACCGGTTTAAAAATAAAATAACTCTCTCGCCTTAGTCTGGCTTTTAAAGAGAAAGGGTGTACGTTTGTGCCAGTACCGGTTTAAAAATAAAATAACTCCCTCACCTTAGTCTGGCTTTTAAAGAGAAAGGGTGTACGTTTGTGCCAGTACCGGTTTAAAAATAAAATAACTCCCTCACCTTAGTCTGGCTTTTAAAGAGAAAGGGTGTACGTTTGTGCCAGTACCGGTTTAAAAATAAAATAACTCCCTCACCTTAGTCTGGCTTTTAAAGAGAAAGGGTGTACGTTTGTGCCAGTACCGGTTTAAAAATAAAATAACTCCCTCACCTTAGTCTGGCTTTTAAAGAGAAAGGGTGTACGTTTGTGCCAGTACCGGTTTAAAAATAAAATAACTCTCTCGCCTTAGTCTGGCTTTTAAAGAGAAAGGGTGTACGTTTGTGCCAGTACCGGTTTAAAAATAAAATAACTCCCTCACCTTAGTCTGGCTTTTAAAGAGAAAGGGTGTACGTTTGTGCCAGTACCGGTTTAAAAATAAAATAACTCCCTCACCTTAGTATGGCTTTTAAAGAGAAAGGGTGTACGTTTGTGCCAGTACCGGTTTAAAAATAAAATAACTCCCTCACCTTAGTATGGCTTTTAAAGAGAAAGGGTGTACGTTTGTGCCAGTACCGGTTTAAAAATAAAATAACTCCCTCACCTTAGTCTGGCTTTTAAAGAGAAAGGGTGTACGTTTGTGCCAGTACCGGTTTAAAAATAAAATAACTCTCTCGCCTTAGTCTGGCTTTTAAAGAGAAAGGGTGTACGTTTGTGCCAATACCGGTTCAGCACTCGTGGCGACCCCGGACGTCGAGATTCCCCGCACAACAAAAGTAAACACCGAATTTCGGTTTTCCGGATTCGACACGACCAATTAACCGTTTTGAGTGAGGCGAATATTACAAAATGTTCTGTATTGGAAAATCTTCTAATGACCAGGGACTTCGAAATACCGATGATCCTGACCGTTAGGTCACGTCACATCTGTATATATACCGGGGTTTTAAAAATCTGTATATATACCGGTTTTTCGAAAAAAGTTCTGTATATATATTCTTTAAACATGTACAAAATTTGAGCAAAATCTCGTGAACAGATTTTGAGAGAACAGACTTTTTTTTGAAAATAATGAAAAAAATTAAAATCCTTTTTTTACTATTTATTAGTCTATATTTTCTATATATACAGAACGAAAGGAAAACAAAAGTATCCTCTACTTAAAAAAAAAATTAATATTTACAACTACAAAATGTATATAGGAAATATATAACTGTATGTCGTTTCGAGGGCTGCTGAAATGACGCCAGAACTTTCAACTCAAAAACCAGCGCCGTTCAGCTACTTAAAAATTCCAAATTTACAAAAGCGTTTTATTCGAGTAACGCAAATTTGCCAAATTACTCGCAACACAGAAGACACGTACACAATGGGAATTGATAAAGTTACTATATGAGATGAGAGGGAGTGTGGAGGGGAGGTCAAGAGAGAGAGGGGGAGGGAGAAGAGAGAGAGAGCATACATTACCGATCGTCAGAGCGAGTGGCTGTAACCATAGCAACGGGCTGTAATTATTAGGGGTAAAAAAGAAAGGCAAGCACAACAGAGAGCTCCGTTCCATTCCCCGTACAGTCAATACTGGCCTTGTTACTGAATTTATACGAAAATTGTGGTACGAAATGTGCACAGATCCCACGACCAGAGCAAGCCTAACCGCACTTGCAGTACAAACACTCGGTTCAAACTGGAACTCCGCGATTTCGCGCTTATGGAACACTAGAAAAATATATTTTTCAAAACTCGGTGTCCCAAAAGAACAAATTTAGATGTACAAGTAGTTTCCAAAAACGTTTTAAATGTAATTAAGTTCTTTCCATGTAAATAATTTGTGAAAATATTTAAACTTTGTCTACTTTCAAAATGACGGAAACAAAATTTGTTTTCGGTTTTCACATTTTTTTTTACTAAACGACTTATTTTTAGACAGAAATATTTTTACAAAACACTGTTTTTTGATATATAAAATAACTCTTTTTTTCCAATTTAAAAAAAATTAATAATTTGTACTTCTAGTAATTAAAAAAGGAAAAAAATGGTTTTATTATTTTTTTCAAATTTGTTATAATAACATATATAAACATGCCTATTCTTGAAATTTAGCACAAATTATTGAAGGTTTTCCAAAATGTGTCTACATGTGATACAACTGAATGAAATTTGTACTCACAATGATGACTCTTTTTTATTTTTACAGCTACAGGATATTAATAAAATATATTCAAAATATTATCAAAATTGCCCAAGCTATTTGGTCTGTACAAGTGTTTTCCTAGCTCAAGGGAAATCAAATTTTGATTTTTAAAAAAATTATTACTGTAAAGTTACACAAATTACGGACATACAATATTTTATAAAAAAAGGAGAATTAACAGAATTTATTGAAGTTTTATTTTAACCTATTCCTTTGAAAAAATCCTTGAAAAAAATTAAATTAAACTTAATACTTTTATTTCATACTGCAGACTATTTATTGAAAATTTATAGAAAAAAATTTCAAAATTACTAAACTTGTTAAAAAAGTCAATAAATTTTAAAATACTGATGAATTTGACTTACAGTATTTATAGTAAAAAATATAATCGTAATCAATAAAAAATATAGTAAAAATCTATGCATGTTTAAAATTCTAAAAAAACTGTTATCTTTAATTTTATTAAATTTTATGTTCAATTTGTTTGTTTGTTATTTTAAGGTGAAAAGTGCATCGCCTTCCCTAAATGTAAGTGTTAGTGTAAGTGTAGTGTTGTGTGTGTGTGTGTGTGTTAGACTCGGGTACCACGAGGGACGTCTAAATCCTCTCAATAGGTGCAGCCCCTGCGAGGTTTTTATGATCAGTTTTTAAACTTTTATGTTCAAAAATTTGATCATTAGGATCCGAATATTTAGCTAATAATTATTTCAAAAATTGTGATCATTAGGATTGGAATATTTAGCTAATATTAACTGCTTTCTAAATACCCTATATTTGGTTTTATTTTAAAATTATTTAACACCAACTAAACCTAAACAGATTAATGACAATGAAACTATGTAATACAAAGGCTTTCCAAACAAACCATTTAAAAGACAAACCTAATAATATTTCACAAGTCTACATAAATCATCACTGCAATATCATATGTTAATCATTGATTTTTCAAACAAATAGCCTAAAAATATGTTTAACAAAAACAGCTGATAAACTTGTTCCCTTGTTATGCTAACTTTAAGGTTGTGTATTTTTTCAGGATCATGTACACACACAAATGAAACCACAGTAAGCAGTCAGGTTAGGTTGAAAGTGTATACAGACAAGAGCAGTGAGCGAGGTTGTCCTACAAAGCGGGCAGAGCTAGAATTATTTATTCTCCTAACTGGAGTGAACAACATTTATACACCTATTGGATTCTTGTAAGCCTACTGTATTTTGGAATTTTATATAAGAAATAATATAATTTACGTGTTTATATCTTTCTGTGTAACCGTTTCAAAACGAACGCACTTATAACTTTATCTTGTCCTTTTTTTAAAATCTGATTTCACCATTAAAATCCGCGTAAATTAGCACTTTAAATTTTAAAATTCTATTGAAAATTATAAACGCTATTTTTTGTAGTACGATTTCGTTACGTTTTGGAAATTTGCTTTACACATCGTCGAGGCATTCCGCGATTATCACACACAGCACCCGTAAAAATAACGTAAAATTGAAATCAAATATGTGTGTACTCGCGTATATACATATGCTTGAATTGTCTCAAAAACCCTTACTGACCACAAGAGAATATGATAGAACTTAAAATACTTATGCATCAAATATTGTTTTATAAGAAACACATTTTTTTTTTTAAACAAAGAGGTTCTGTAACGACAGGTAACTAAGGTAACATTATTGAGTTATTAAATACGTTATTAACCCTTTCAATGCCATGGACTTCTTTTATATAGACAAAAATTTAATATTTTTTTACATTTGAGTATATTTTAAGCTAAATGAATATATTTTATGAAAATTATATTTTCAAGTGGACACACACAGTATTCAGTAAGAAAATTAGCAAACGGTCAGCTCTGTAACTCGCAACAAATTCGCCTGTCCCTTGTCAGCTTCCACCACCTGAACTGTCATCTATTTACATAAGGTGAATCTCGTCTGTCCGTCTACCACAGACAGGCAAACTCTAAGTGAAATGAACGGCTGATGCAGGGTTTGAACCCACTCATGCCTAACACTATACTAGCCAGGCATAGCGCTAAGTTCGCTAAGTTGTTTAACCAGGCTGAAACTGTTTCACGTAACAAGTCTAATAAGTCATTGGTTATTAAATGGTTATTGTTTTGCATTTTTGTATTTTTTTTTTTTTAACAGACATTACCAGAGCTAAAGAATGCTGGGATTAGATTTATATAAAACAGACGCCCAGTAAAACCAGACATTGGCATTGAAAGGGTTAGACATTGAAGATAGGCTATTCAAAAGATTTATCTTAAGAAACAATGTACAGGAGTTGACACTTACCCCTGGTCTATCCTGTCTACAGGGTTAGGTCCCGGCATCTGTCCTGGCATCATCCCATGTCCAGGCATGGGCCCTGGCATTGGTCCATGACCAAAAGGAGATCCTGGAGGAATGCCAAACTGATGGCCACCAAAAGGTTGTCCTCCCGCACCAAAGTGTGGATTACCTCCGACAGGAGGACCACCTACGAATGGAGGGCCTGAAGAATTAGGTCGCCCAACAAACTGAGGTCCGCCCCCTGAAGGGGAACCAAAAGGACCCGGGCCATTATAAGGAGGCCCGGCCGAATTAGACGGAGGGGGGAAACCTGACGGTTGCGGGGGTCCTGGGCCAGGAGTAGAGGAACCCGAAGGTGCAGGAGATGCGGTGTACTGCGGAGTACTCGAACCAGGTGGAGGTCCACCAGAATAGGGAGGAGCTCCAGCAGGGGAACCAGCCCCGGCCGGAGGCCCCTGAAAAGGAGGGCCTTGGTACCCCGTGTTGGGGCCTGAAAAGTTCTGCCCTGGATTGGGAGTAAAACCTTGGGGCTCTGGGGGCGGCCCCTTCCAAGTCGCAGCAGGGTCCTCCAGTGTGGCTGGCAGCGTGATTGGTGGTGCTACACGACGACTACAGCCTGTAAACAAATAAAAATACGAGCTACTGACAAATATTATAACAGACATAAAAATGTGGAACAATAAACGAACAAATACATTTGGTAAAGAAAATAATTACTTTTAAATTTATATGTATACTGTAATTTCTTAAACCTTGTCCAGAAATTCATAACTTTGCATACCTTACTAGTATTCAATCTACACTATTCACGCCTACGCCTTAACTACTTCCTTATATTTTCTGTATTGTAGTAAAAAAAAAAAAACTATGATTAACCACTAATTATCATTCCTGTCCATTTTGACGTTACAATCCAAAAAATAAATAAATAAATATAATAAAACTGTTAGACTTTATGTTTGTCAACACAATTCAAATAGAAGACTTGAATATATCAGAATAATATTCAAATATAGATTTTGTGAATGTTATTAAGGACCTAACAATATGCATTTTTGTTATTTTTTTCAGTTTATCCCATCATAACCCTCTGTGAATAATTTAACTTACTTTATATTATTTAAATCATATGACATCCAATGTTTTAAAAAAATTCCAAGATCAATGTATGATATTTACAAATTTTAGAAAAAAACACAATTATAGTGTATTATGCAAATACAATTAGAACGTATAAATACATATTGTGTATTGTCTTGTAGGAAAATATAAAACAAAAAATTTTAGAACTGAGAAGAAGAAATTACATGATTGAAAAAGAGAACCCTATGTGGTGAGGAGGGACAGATTTGGATCCAATGTAAGCTTAAATATGTACTGTGAGAATAAGAACTATGCAACTTAAAATGACATCAAAATTGTTTCTGGTAAACGCTCCACAATATTCTGTCATAATATCAAAAACTGGTTCATTACGGTTAATGGAAACCCATTCTGTTAATGCCGACCCCACATCCACATTAGTCTAACTGGCAGAAAGTATGGATGCTTAAAAAAATAGATATTTATAAAAGAAACTGACAGAACTTTTAAGTTCAATGATTTTCACGTCACTTTTGTACTTAATTATAACAAAATGAAGTAGCCATACCGGAAACCAACCAGTCTTACATGCTTTTAATCTGTTTCAAAACAGGTGAGAAACTCACTTTAGAATTACTATATAGACGTTGAGAAGAGAATATAAATAAATATACTGTACTCTCTTTTGGTAATAAAAAAACAGAAAATTAACCAAATTTCTCATTACCAGTTTGTCAGAATTTGCGGAATTTTGATCATAAAGGAATAATAAAGGAAATAAGGAAACTAAAAATCAAAGTTCTTTCATTTGAATTACTGTAAACTCTTTAATTTTTTTTTTTTTTTGCATTTTACATTTACAAGTGAATACCCACTCCAAAGGCCTTCTGCCTTAGTCGATTTCGAGATATCCAACAATGATTAATTGTAACATATTCTGCAATTTATAAGTGATCCCAAAAAGCAGAAAGTGCTCCATAAAAAGTATTTTTGCCTCACAATGCTTCAACACATATCTATATGGTTCCTCCACTTTAAACAAATGCAGCAGACTCTACAGTCTACAGATGTTAACACATAAAAAAGACTTTTGAAACTACCTTTAAAACAAATTTTAACAGATTTAATATGACCTGTGTTGGGGTTTTCAATTCCTCAAAAATCCCCTTAATCACCTATTTTAACAGAGCTCATCATCACCACCTATTATAATACATTTAACCACCCCTATTTCTTGCGTAAAGATTGATGAGACGTCTCGCTCTCCATCTTGTTCTGAACGACTATTTTTACTTGTTCTCACATACGCATATATAGTCTTTGATAAATCTAAAAGGCAATGAACTCTTGCGAATAATATATTTGGTGACACATGTCAACTATTTTTAGAACAGAATGATGACTTAATTTACAAATTTTGAATCAGTCTAGTTTTATTTGAAATTAGCCAACTGAAATGAAATACCAAAAAAAAACTCTTTAAAAACTGAATTAAAAAAAAATCACTCGGTGAAGAAAAGTTGGTTGAAAGCACCAGTCTTAATAAAAACCTGATTTTACATTTACTTTGCGAAAGTAAACCTTTTTTTTTTAAGTTATTGTTCATATTTTTAATACACCAGGAACTGATTTTCTAAATTATTTTCTAATCTCATATTTTTTTAAATTCTAAATTTTACGAATACTTATAAAATCTAAATATTTTTTAATTTTTGTATAGCCTACCCTAATTTGTTTGAATATTTTTATTAATTTTTTAATGAAATGATTCCCAATATAACATCTTTACACTACAATTTATCATTATACTCCTTCAATGTTTTGAAATAAATTACCATTTGCCAACATAAACAGTATTTTGCAAAAATATAAGTTAATTAAAACATATTATGGACAAAATTTTTTGTAAATCATATATTATGGTGTATTATTTTAAAAAAATCTTGTTTTGTATAAATCAGGATAAAGTAAAACCGACTAGTCCATAGTCTACCTTACCACTTATATTATTTACTGATGGGCAAAGTAAAACCTGAGTTAAATAAGTAGGTTAATATTGAATCATTGCGTTTTCCAGCTTAAAGTAACCAATTAAGCAGAAAGCACAGATAAACAATCACAGTATGACCTCCCACACAATGTTTATACACCAACCACAGTACTGACAATTACCACACACAAGGAATATTAAGAAATACAGTAAAATAAGAAATTTTTATGTAATATGTTTCTTTTAAAGGCCCTAAATTTGAAATAAATTTACAATTCAAGTGACATTTAAGATTCCGCAAACAGTTTTTGATATGTGTCCTAACCTAAATGTCCTTTTCAGATTCAAACCAAAAATTCCAAAATGTACAATTTTTTGCCCTTTATAATTGCTCAAAAAAGGGCACTTCTTCAATTCCAAAGGCTATTCAGACTCAACAAAAATCTCCTTTAAAACTTATACCCCACTCAAAAAAAAAAGTCCTTAACCCTCCTTTTGAAAATGTTCACCCACTTATTTCACCCCCCCCCCAATTTCTGAGTAAAAACATTATAAAAACAATTGGGTTCAATCGATTAATCTTTTCTCTAATTATCGTGCTTACTAAACACAGATAGTTTTGAAAGTTGTTTGCAAATTGACAGTGAGCATATGCATAAGAAAAATTTCATTTTGAATAAGTATTTTTAATAGTTTTAGAATTTCATCTAGTAAAAACAACAATATACTGTACTATTAGTTCTTGACCACAAAGAGTGTAACAAATGACTCACACACTTTGCATTCTGAATAACTAAGATATCTTGAATTATGGTAATTCGGGCCTACATTAAATCTGTGTGGTGCACAAGTCTCTAGAGATGTGCTTATAATGTTGAACCAAAATTTACTTGCTTGTAAAGATTTTTATCAAAACTATAAGTTTTTTTAACATCCATACTTTATGCCAGTTAAACTAATAAGGATGAACGATCAGCATTGATAGTAAGGACAAAGCAACTGTTGGAATTGCATCTGGAACCCACAACCTCAATGTACGTAGTTCAGAGACAGAGATGACCAGTTACTTAGCCACATTAATTATCAGGCCCTCTGTTTACAAAATGATTCAACTATTTGAAGCAGTGAAAGATTTCAAAAGTCACTTAAAGTAATATTTGAATGGAATGACATTAATAGACACAAAAACAAAAGTACAAGTGGGTGGAACGAGAAGCGACTTGTTCAGGCTGATCAATGCACGCATAGGGCGATTGCTATTCAGAAGTTATTCAACTCAGTCTTGCATGTAGTTACTCAAAACCTTTAGAATTCACATAGTCTGACCATACACCTTGCGAAATAAACTAAGATAATGAGATTAAAGCTGGAACGAAATAAAATGTTTGTGTCCTCAGCAGAATTAAGTATGTATGTCTCAACCGATATTTCGCAATGGTTTTTCATAAAAACCGCTAAATATAACGCTTATAGTAAGAATCAACAGTATCAATTTCTGAAAATTACTGTAACACCAAAAAAGAAAAGAAAAAGCGAACCTCTAACCAATACTATGTTACTGACCTACTTAACATTCCAATGTCAAACATAATGCAGCTGCTGCTTATACATACAACTTCGTTGTGTGATAGTTTTTGTGTAATAACTCATCCCATGATGAAAATTAATATCACACAATATTTTTGATAAAAATTGTACAAAATCGTAACCTAATAAATATGTTGTAAATTAATATTACTTAACTCCATTAAATTATAGTAAATAAAATAAAAATATTGTGTAATTAAATAGTAAGTTGACACAGATCTCCTCATAGTTCATCAGTGTTTACGAGGCTAAGTGGCAGAGTTTAATACTACTTTAATACTGTTATTAACTCCTAAAATAGCAACCAAAACAACAAGTGGGGATGGTGGAAACTAACTAGCAGTTTTTAATACTTTTAAGAGACTTAGAGCTGATGTAATGTTTGTTACATGTCGGCTGAGACTTTAATAAATCTAACTGTTTTGATATTCAAAGGCAGTACAAAAGGAACAGAAAAGAATTCTTACTGGACCACTGCTAAGAAGCGAGGATGAGTTAAGATATTTGCGATATGTATATATCGCAATGTATACCGATATGTATACCTACTGAGAATATTTGCGATATGTAGTCAGAAACTGTGACACTGACTTGGATGTCAAAAAGTCTAAAAAAATTTAATTAATAGGCCCAAGAAAAAGAGAAGACTGAGAAGGTGGTTACATAATGTGGCAACTAGATGGGTGCGAGTTGTGAACGAGAGTTCATGATATTCATGAGTAGAAAAGGATTGTTCGAGATCTAAAACAATGTAGAGTAAAATAATAAGATAAAGTACTGTACGTTCAAACATTGTATAGCCCGAAAGTCTGAACAATTTAATAACCTACTTTTTTTTTAAGATCTACCTTAATTATAATTAGGCACTACATTAGTACTGTAGATATAAAAACTGAAGTAATCATCATGGTAACATGCCTGTAACACTGAAATGAGCAATGATCCTTACTCCTAGATCACTTTTTGGAAGTTGTTAAAAATTGTACATATAAACGTTTGCATATGCACGTGCTTGCGTATGTGTTGCTTGGGATCACGCTCACGTTAACAATTTTGATCAGGTTTGATTAAAACTTTGCACAAAAGTTTTAGTAATAACTTGGAGGTACATATAACCAAATAAAATGTTTGTTTAATCTGATTTCACCATCACAATAAACATTAAGAACTGCACAAATTGACAGGGTTTTTAAAAAAATCTGTTCAAAGAAGCTGAGTCTGACAGCAGTTAGTGTTTTAAGTATAAAAGTTACATGATGGCAATACATGTATGTACCATACATAATGTATTATGATGGTAAAATCAGAATTAAAAAAAAATCTTCTTTTGAAAATTCACTTTCAAGGCGCTGGCATGCTATGATAATTTTGCAATTCATCAAACCTAAAAAAGGTTTTTCACAATGACCTCGACGACAAATGCATGAACACGTATCTACAATCCCACATTTATAACTCCCCAAACATTGTAAACTGTTTATAACTAATGTAATTATAATAATAAACTAATGTAGATTAAAAATTATAATAGAGGACAGGCTAGGTATAATACAATAATTCTGACTGCTTTCTATGCAACATTTCAAGTAAAACTTCACCCAATTACATGCTACATTTTCTTCCACTCATCATATAACAGAAAAAAATTATAAAAAATGTTATCAGACAAAGCATAAACAAAAGTCACTGTCTACAATTACATAACAGTCTAAAGACTTATCTATTCTTTTAATTAATAGAGCGATAAATGTCAACATAAGTAAGCAGAAATAACATAAAAACTTGCTTTTAAAATATTTTAATAAAATCATTAAGGCTTTATTTTGAGAACCTCGAAAAGCCAATATCCACACCTATGAAAAATTAACTTTATTTAACTAAACATAAATATACCACACCTTAAATTGTATATTCACATTATGTAAGCTGGACTATTTTGTAAAAAAATCTATATAATAATAAAAAATTAGCCTAATGATTCTGGAGGTTCAAAGTAAATAGATGACAGCCTATTTATGTGTTTGCCTTAAAACATCATAACATTATCCAAAACAAAACTATTACTTAGCCGACTGTGTGTGCGTGCGTGCGTGCGTGTGTGTGTGTGTGTGCGTGCACGCGCACTTTTACACATTAAAAAATAATAAATTAGTTTCTTTCTGACTAATCAACAAACAGAACTACTGTTCCTTTTTCATACTTTTATAATTTATTAATAAGTCTCCAATACAGAAATTCTGTGTAAACATAAATGTTAACATCCAGAAATAAAACAGTTATTTCTGCTGCAAGCAGTTAGTTCTTGCTGCATTCTCAGGCAAATTTAATGCGCTCTCTCGGTTAATGCATGTATGTTTTAAATAATCACCTGATCAAATAAAACCTTCTCCAAAAGATTAACATGGGAACTTTGAAAGACAATGGAGCAAACCCCTTAAAGAAAAATGATAGCCTAAATACCTGTTAATATATCTGAGCATTAAAATGTAAATATTTTTTTTAATTAGGCAAATTGGTTAAAAAGACAAATTTGTTTTTAGGCCTCATGGTTTTTTTAATATATAAATCAATAATTTATTATAAGTGATTATTTTTTTTTAAATTATTAACGTTACAGAATAACAATTTTTAAAATTAGAAATAGGCGTAACACAACATTAGAACACACGCAGAAAAAAATAATACCATTCATGCACGAAATTAACCCAACATATTAAACATCATGTGTTTACTACTGTATTTCTAAAAAATATTAGTCTGCATAAATATTTGTAAGAAAAGTTAAGTAGGCCTAAATTAGAAAATTTACTTTCTTGAACTTTTTTCTTAATTATTTTTTTACTTACAAATAGTCTTAATCTTCTAAGAACCCAACTGTTAAATTAAAAAAGCAATGTTCCAAAATGAAAGCTTATTTGGTATTTCTGACTTTTCAATTACAAAAGTAATGATTTTAATAATGTTTTTTTTTTTCATTGTGTGCTACATTATTTCGCAGAGAAATATTAATCCACACGATTAAATTTACCAAAATAATTTACAATTTTTAGCCACTTATTATGGAACTATATTCTGACATACATTTTTATAAAGCAGCGGCAATAACTCTCCAAACAAAGATTAATGGCTTTTAAAAAGTACTAGTTATACACCCAAGAACTGAGTTAAACACTCAACAACCGAATCGATTTAGTTCTAAAGTTTTTATTTTAATATATTCTTTCATCACTAATCATTTTCAGAATGCAAAACATGTTTCCTATTTTAGCACAATAGTCATTTTGAGATTATGTTTGTACTTTTATTTTTTATAACTTTCTATTGTTTTTGTACTTTATATTATAGATTATTAATATTGGGCTTATAGTAAAGAGTTTTGGTGCAAAAACTACAAAAACTGACAAAAACCTTGTGTGTGTTTGCTTAAAACACTGAATGTATTCTATTACCAGATATTCACCTTTTTGTTGATAAGGTTAGGTTACGTCTGAAAAACTATAAATGGGAAAAAATTGTGGATTTATTAAAGTAACTTATTGTTAATGAAACCATTCGGAACCAAATTACCATTGAAGCCTTATGTACCCATTATTTTCCCCCAAAAATACCAACTTCTCTAAGTAAACAAGATTTTCAATATTAAAAAAATGTCTATACATAGAATTTCTTTTGGAAAATTTTGAATAAAAATAATTTTAAACATCAACAAATGATGCTCGTTTCACTTACAATACAATGCATTCCATATAGGCCTAACTCTACCCACCTAAACACTAATAAAATTGATAAAACTTTTTTTTTTAGATAATACTATTTTACAAACCTAACTATTGGCCTGTTTACTGAAATTGAAACCCTTGAGCAAAAAAAATTGTGGCTAGTTATAAGACTACTTGAAAATATGTAGTTTAATTTAATCTCATTTTTATTCATATATTAATTTTATTATAATTTTTAAATTTTTTACGAAATGTTTAAGAATTTAATTTTAGTGAGAAATAATAAACATAGTTTTAATTTTTGTTATGTTATGTAGTTTTTCTAAGTGAGAGTATTTTTTTATGAATCTTAATTGTCTCACTTATAGTTATTGTAATTAAAGTTTTATTAATCTGTTTAATTACTCGGTTTAAACGTATTGAATTGCCTAGACACTTATTAAGTACTGGACAGAGAAGCTATGTGTATTATGTGTCAAAAAGTATTTTAATGGATTACCAAATGAGTTGAAAAATCTTAAGTTTAAATAAAAAGTGCTTTAAAAAGTTGGAGAAATTAGAGACACTATTATTGATTAACTAAAAATATTAATCTATCATGGAGTGAACTTTTTTCTTATCTTTCACCGTTTGTTTGTTGCTTGTTTTATATATAATTTAGATCTGTTGAATTAAAATGAAAAATCTTTTGTTTTTTATAAATATCATTTGTGCTATACTAATAATATCAGACTAGCTGTACCTATTGCACTCACATTTACATTTAAGGAGGCAATAATACCCCAATGTGCTTTTCGCTTTAAAAAAAAAAAATCATTTGTGATTATATATTATTGGTTACTTATTGTTATTACGTACCATCATTGGAGGACCAATCTACGTACTATAAATCCTTTATGTATAATTATTATTTATGCAACGGAAATTTTGGAAATAAACAAATAAGTTAGTCTAGTTGTCAGTGTCTTGTATTTTACTTTCGATTATTTTAATGTTGGGTATTTTCAATTTTACCCAATTCAGTCAAACAAAAATCGAACTAAAACATCATATCTGGGTTTGGTAATTTACAAATATCCAGACCTACATTTGGTAATTTAAAGGCAACCAAAGCCAAGAAAAAAAGTTAATTTCTGGCTTAGCAAACCACATCCAAACCTGGGATTGGTTAACTTTTTTGCCCATCAACTGTTTTCAGACCTTACGCCGAACATGCACACTGACAGATCACTAAGAGAAACAGTTTGGTTCAGAAACAATATCACATAAGGGTTAGGACAAACATTATATTAAAAAATGAACAGCTGAATTTCATATCACAATAATTAATTAATAATAGTTCAATAGAAACATTTACCTTGGTTAGAAGGATTTCCTTTTATTTCTACCCTTTACTTTTAGCAAAACTTTTACCTTCTACCTTTATCTTTAAAGGATTTACTTTTTTTATTACTACTGCCTTTTAACAGAGGTTTAGGCCTAGAACTGATTTTACAGTAGAATGAAAGTATTTAAGCATGTTATGCAGTAGTATAGTATGGGGCCTAACAAAATTAAGTGCTGTGTAAAAATTTTTATATCTTAAGATTTCTTCAAAATTACTTTACTTCCTTTTCAGGTTATTAAAAGCAAGGTTATAAAATGTTCATTTTTTTTAATAAAATTTTGAAAAAGACAAAATAATTAACAATACTTAGAGTTTTAGTCAAAAATTCTCAGGGTTTTAACCGATTCACTGTAAAATATATTTCATCTATTTCTCATTTAAAAAAAAGGAAACAAAGTAGTAGGTTGGCTACTTTAAAATATTTTCCTTTCAAACTAATTAATATCTGAAAATATTAATACAGGCCTAATAAATTTTAAACAAAATTATTTCTAAGTCTGGAATTATTTATTTCAGGGCCTCATAAAAATATTCCAGATTAAGAATAAAAGTTTGTTTTCAAATAGAACTATTTAGTTTATAAAAATTGCAATTATTGGGTGATGAAGATCTTTAACCTCAACTCAAAAACTTTTGTAAACAAACTGTAACATATCAAAATCTATATTAAAAAAAAAAATCATGTTAGGTTAGGTCTGCCAAGGTTTATTTTAAAAATATTTGCAAACCTAACCTGACAGTTTTATAAAGCGTTATTGCTTTTTTTAAAATATATAATAGAAAAAGTTTAAATATATAAAATACTATTTATACAAACAGAAATTTAGCTGTGACAAAAGTACTTGTGACTAAAATACCATAAATAAATTTTACTTATACATAGCAGGTTCTGACATGATTCAGTTCAATATAAGCTGAGAAACATAGAGGTCGCATTATCATATGACATTTTGAGAACATATTTAAATTCATTTTGAGCTTAGAAAGATGACGCTTGCAATATATACAACATTTTTACACAGTGCTAAGTTGGGTTTTGCAAGTACAAAATTGGATAAACAAAAAATAACATAAAAATAAAATGTATGTCAAACTTGTTTACATGAAATAAAGCATGTCATATATACTGTTTAGGACCTACTAATGGTACTGATTAAGATTAGACAAATGCCCTTCTTAAATGCATTATAATGTTTTATGCTTTATAATTATTTTCAGAAAAAAATGTTCTTAAATCAGGAATATTTTTGTAATAAAACATTCTAGACGTCCCTATTCCACACAACTAAAAACTATCTTGTTATGAATCAAAATACTGTACCTAATTACTTTGCAATAGGCTAGACAGAATATATTAAAATACTATATACAGAATATTTACAATTTATGGTATTTACAGTAACCAGCCCATGAACTGATTTGTTTAAAAAATGATACATCAAAGACAGTTGCACACAAAGTCCTGACCTTAACAAATACTATACAACATGCAATAAAAGATATGGGAGGCCTAAAGTTAAGATTACAAAGATTCGCTTATTTATACTTTTGCAAGGTGTTTGACAAGCTGACTGTCAACATAAGGAGAAGAGAGAAATGTTTGTAAGTTAGGAATAAAGTGACAGGGTATTCACACAAGGAGGCAAACTCACGTCTAGTCTTGTGAACTAAGCTTTATAGTACCTAAACTCACTCATATCCTGATCATTCAAATTTGGTAAAATGACCATAACATAATTAATATTGTTTTCTGATGTTAATCTATCAACTGTATGACAATTATTTTAAAAAAATCATAATTTTTGTTTTTAAAAACAAATAAATCCTAATGGTATACACAAATATAGCAAATTTAACAAGTCAGATAAGATTCCATGGTCTAAGTAAAGTAGACTAGTTTTAGTTTATAACTAAAACACTCTTAATTCCTTTTTTAAGGAAGAAAATGCAGTAAATTCCATGTATAGGTACTCCACTAGAACTTGGTTAAATATTAACAAATTACCCTAACTAATTAAGACATCAATCAGTAAAATTATGTTGTCACTTCTGATTTTTATATTAATGACTCAATCAATAACTAAAATTAGTTTGCAAGAATAGTACAGTATACTATCACAAACTAAATTATATTAATTCCTAGGAAATATTGTTAATATATATTAAAATGTTCCATTATCTACCACAAAAAACAAAAAAATTACTTTTGGTTTGGTTACCAATTTTAAACAAAATAGCCTAGCTTAAATAAGTATTTGGAAAGTAATGGTATGCATTAAATATTTTATACTGTGAAGTAACATATGCATATATAGTTCTAAACAGGTTAGGCCTAGTCAAACCTAACCTAACTTTCTAAAAAACTAATACTATATAGTGGGTTTTTATATAACCAATATAAATAATGCCTTGTGTATGTCATTAAATGAAACATATATATTGTTAAATGTTATAATAAAACATAAAATTTGAATTAGGAGCAGTTTAGAAAGGTTTTTTGTTTGATTAGTAGGACTATTTAAATTTGAAAATTAAATGTCAAACATTTAAAGCTGGGCCTAAATTCAAATGTTTTTTTTCAAATAATTAATTGAATAAAATTACATTTTTTATTTCGTTGACCTCCGCGTCCTTGTCTCATTCTGTGATTGTCAAAACACGCGAAAATCGAATGTTTTGGTTGTCTGCCTTTCTGGCCACATTAGTCAAGCAGCACTGCATGATCACGCCTTACACGCGGCACTATACAACACAACACCGTTCACAAAATTAAAAAATCTATAAGAATTACTACTTAATTTACAAGTCCAAATATTTAAAGGTTTACTCATTCTGAAAAAAATCAACAAGACCCTTGTTCTGTATTCCTCTTTTCTAAATAAAATCAACTTCTCAAGAAACGCAGCAAGTAAACACGGCTGTAGTCAATGTCATAACTTAAAAGGAGAAGAGTTACAATTTTTAACAAGAACGTAGTTTAAAATTATTACTATTGACTGTGTAATATACAAATACAAGTATTACTATTATGCAGGTTTAAAATATTTGTTTATTACAATAATAATTAGAATGAGTGATTTTGAAGAGGAGTTAATTTGACTTCAGTTATACTACAATCATTCCCCAATCCCACATTTTAGTGCACAGATCCAACAAGATACTAAAATTGAAATATATTCTTTTTTAATGTTTTCTTATGCTAATAGAACACAATCATATGAAAGTAATAAAAAAAGTAACATACCTTTTACCATTATATCACTGCGTCGAATGTTTATAACCAATGGCAACTGACAATAGTAATTCGCGAATTTAAAACTCTACCAAAATACCGGCACCATTTTTCTTTTAAAACTAAACTCACTACATTACGATTTTCAAAACTAAATTGAATAAGAAACTCGAAGTAAACGCCCACCTTTTGTGCTTATAATGAGGGCTGTGATAGAGTGCAAGCGAACTTGATGACGGTAGAATGTCAACTAATTTTCTTCTTTGGACGTCTGCAAAAATTAACCTGTGAGAAGCCGCCAATCGCTGCCATTTTTACAGAACGACGCGACCAGTCAGCAGCGGGCATGCTGTGCTGCCACACATTCTATACACTTCACACACCGTTTTCACTGTCAACCTAATCATAACAATCTTAAAACTACACATTCCTTTGCCACTAGGAACTATTACGAACTTCACTACACACTATTCAATCGTTGACAAAGCTGTTAATTTTTTCTGTTAACATAATGAAGACACAGTCAACGTTAGTTGACAGTGTCACCCCAAAAAATCAATAAAAGTTCCACCCCTGGCCTTCCCACCACCCCCTAACACTATCATTACTAGGCACAGGCACAATGTAATTGAACTGAGAGCCCTAAAAATCTGGGTAGAGCCCCGAAGTGAGCACTAAGTAAGAGACGAAACGAAACAGCAAGTGTTCATGTGGCATGAATGTACCGCTTCGCTTGGTTGTTGCCTTTCTGATGTGAAAACAATAACAGGAGGGGAGTACAGTAGTCTCAAACAAAGAGTACGACCTGTGTACTGTACATCTATCAACTTTCTTCACTTTACTACGCTTAGCTTCACTGTAAATAGTCTTGAAACGTAGAAAAACATTTTATAAAACAAATAGTAATTTATTTCTGTTCTATTATTTTATAAAAATTTCACACTAATTTAAATTGTGCTTACTACATTTTTTATTTATTTATGAAAAGTTTTTTTTGTAGTACTGTAGTTGTACTTTTGCCTATTATGCATATCCCAAGTTACGTTACTGTTGTTGACAATATTTTTTTAAAAAATTTGGATTTACCGAATAAGCATTTCGTACTCGATTTACTAACCTCAATCAATAAAAGTAGTTTTTTTTATATTAAGTCGTTTATTTAACCTACTAATCGCTTACTCAGATCATGTACGCGAAAATATCTGTAGGCGTTAAAAAGTGCTATTCAAGAAAAAGGGTGGTATTAAAAAACAAAATATTTATATATTTCCTTGGAATGTATACATACAATAATCATTGCATTCACAAGTCTCGCTTACATGATGCATTTCTAAATACATATCTTAATTTTTTTTTCGAAATTCTGATCTCACTATCGCAAACAGCATTAAAATCTGTATATATTTGTATTTTAAACTTTAAAATTGCATTGAAAATACGAAGATGTTTAATTTCAACGGATTTTGAAAATTCATTAGTTTTTAACGCTGATTACGATGGTGAAATCAGATTTTTAAGACCATAGCCTATGTTTATTCAGGTTTATCTCGTAAGCAATCAAGGGAAGGAGATCGAAATAAAGTTTTAAAAATTTCTATGAACCCCTCACCGCCATAAGATTCGTTTTTAATTTTCAACAGAATTTGATAATTTTAAATCACAATTTTTGCAGTTTTTACGCGGCTTCGATAGTGAAATCAGATTTTCCAAATACCGAAATCGATTTTTGTACCGTTCGAATCAAATTGCGTGTGAGAGTTAAAAATATATAAAAAAATTTAAGGACCCCCCCTCTCGAAAAGTGATCCAGAATAGGTTTGGATCTTACTATGATAACATCCAATATCTCGTTTTCTAGTTATTGGAATTCGCTAATTAGGTAAAAACAGTTAATTTAATCGGCCATTGCGATACAAGTGTAAGCGGCCTATTTTACTTAAACCTTAATTCGTGGTTTAAGTAAAAATATTAGGGTGTTATATTTGTTTAGCAAGACGTTTTAATTATTTAAGAAACTTTATTTATAAAATTTTAAACCAATGTTAAAAATAATAATAATAAGCAGATTAGTATATGCTATGTCCAATTTAAAGTGTCTATAACATGTCTAAAAGTACAAACTAATTTGTTTCGGTAAAAATATAACCTTTTTATTGCTGCTGAAAATGAAATAAGCCGACCTGATAATACTAGCAGCAAGGCCGCAGCGGTTCGGTAAACAGGAACCTTAGTGCCAGTGATTTAGTTCGAATCAATATGTGGTCATCGATATGTGGTTTAATTTCACCTAACATATAACGTCAACAAATTTAATATCTGTTCATTAATTTTGAGGTTATGAACCTCAGTTGGCATATTTCGCCAGGCCGCAGTTTATCATTTTGGTTTCAACAATAAGCAATTACACGGAACCACGGGATTATTGAAGTTCTAAGTTGAAGTCCAAATAGACTGTTTAGTCTTATTTGACCGGAAGTTACTGTTTAATTATGCAGAACACTTCCGTGGTCGCAGGAAACCAGTCTTTAAGTACAAACTCATGTTTTCAGTACAGAATGCCTATTTATTTGTAATTGGATGCATTTTTTTACTTTCCTGTTATTCTAAGCTAAAGGAGTGAAAACATTTGCGAACGTCACAAAAATTCAATTGGCATCTTGATTTTTTAACGTATGTTCAGTTTGTTGTAGCATTTAACGGAATTATTTCAAACGTGTGAAAGTATCAATGTTTACGGCAACTGTATAGCTCCTTATAAATTATTATTTTCCAAGTTATTTTTTCAAAATAAATTACGTTGGCCAAACATTAATATTGTGTTTATCACGCAGGCTTTGGTTTAACGCTGCCATATTGGATCTATTTTTTCTTAGTGTATTGTTACACTGCAAAGCATAACGCAGTAAACTTTGTATAGGCCTATAATAAAGTTTCCACTTTCAATAAAATTAATTAAAATGGGTCCAAATAAAACATATTTCGAATGTATGCCTACGTGTAATTTACGCACGTCTCTAAAATCATTTTTAATTTTAATTACGGTCATTAAATAACCAAACAAAATTTGTATTTCCTACTGGATCTGTTTTAGTGCTTCCCACAAAAAAAAAAAAAAAAAAAAAAACGGAAAATCGGCCGTATTTCTCAAAACGGGTTATCAAATTTGAATGAAATTTTGTTCATTTGTTTACATTCATAGTTCAAATCGACCGGTTTGTTGAATTGTACCTTTCGAGTAAGAGATCCTACCGAACGTCGGCATAGTGCTGTTTAAACTTTTAAAAAATAATTTACTGATACCTGTGACCGATACATTATTGCTGTTACTGGTATCAGTAAAAGCATCAAGTTAAAAAGTACTAGGTATCGAAGGAAAAGTGCCGATACTCTACTGGTATCGGGGATTGGTTTTCCTTAGACGTTTCTTTAGACAAGCCCTATTGGAATATACAAAGTTTGACTTTCGTTTATTTTCTGAAAGTTATAATAAAATGGCGTTTTACTCGCGTTTTATATTAGGCCTGTTAATAACCACAGCAATAAGACGTGATGGAAGCGAATTTCCAAAACGTAACAATAACCGTGTTTTTTAAACTTCTATGAAAGAATCTCACCATCATATTCTGTATTAAAATCATTAACATTTTTAAAATTCAAATTGCATCCACTGGAAAACGGAAATGAATATGACGGCGGTCAGGGTTCATTATCGTACTTTTACCCCGCAGGGGGGGGGTGCAGACTAGCTACACCTATTGAGAGGATTTAGATATTCCTCGCGGTACCCGAGTCTAACACACACTTACATTTACAACACTACACTTACGACTTTAACACTTTACACGCACACTTACATGTAGGGAGGTGATAATAATGTGCTTTTCGCCTTAAAATAACCAAAAAAATCGTAATTTTAATTGTATTTTGAAAGTTTAATACGCCATAGTTCGTTGCCGATTTGAGTGCTTGAACAAGTTCGTTAACCAGGAAAATCCTTCCAACATTTTGAAAATGTGGCCACTTCAAATCTTAAAAATGCACGACTTTTTTTATCTTGCAAATTTTCGAAAAATTTGTTCCACAAAAGATACCGACTTTAGAAACCGAATAAATTAGCATTTCAAATTTTAAAAATCCAATTAATTTGAAGCTGTCAGTGCTGTCAGTGAGATCATCTGTCTCGCTGACGTGACTGAAGCGAATTTTCAAAAATAGTTTTTTTTATCTTAACCTCTTTTTGATCTGATTTCACCATGGTAAAACAGCATTAAAATCTGCATATATTAGCGTTTTGAACGTTCAAATTGCATTGAAAATACGAAAATAAACTGAATTATGGTTGATTTCAACGGATTTTTAAAACGAGGGTTTTAACGCTGATATAACGAAGTATACCTTCCTAAGTGATTTTTTAAAGATCAAAAAACGGCCGCCATTTTGAAACTGTTGAACGGATTTTGCTGGTCAACGAACTAGTGCAGGGTATAACTAAAATCGATTTTTGTGTCAATCTGATTAAAATTATGAATTGAGCGTGCTAACACATAGCCTATATTTGAAATTCTTAATCTTTTTCCCCGCTAGAAATGTTGTAATGTTGTTGTAATGTTGTAGAGTGCGTATCCCCGCCTTTCCTAGCTTCAAACACTTTATATTTGTTGACGCGTTTCGGAATACTTCCATTTTCAAAACTTTACTGTACTGCTCGCCCAAGTCTAGGTTCGTTCTTTTACACTCCCCCCCTACTTATACCGCCTAGTCAGGTTTCTAATTACTGACGTGCTGGCTTCTGATTGGTCCTCACAGCATTTTGTCTTTACGGCCTACTTGATCCTTACAATTTATAAACGTTTTCAGGCTTTCGAAAATAACTCTTGCTCTTTTATTATATTTCCAAAAATAGTTCATTTTTCCAAGAAAATTCGCTTCTGGCACGTCAGCGAGTCAGTTACACTATTTGGGTTTTAGTCCTTCACTCGCTCCGCTCCAAGATTTAATTAAATTAAAGCGATGCTCAAATTGTTGAGCATGAGCTTTAGGCTGATGTGAGCCGAATAGTGGCTACAGAGCTCTGTATAATAAAATCGACTTGCATCAGGCAAAGCTGGGGTTGGGGGTGAATCGGGGGCGGTAGGGGTTGTAGAGAGAAATAGTCAATATCTTCGGTTAAGTACTACATATAATTTTAGACGAAATTAAACAGTAACCTACGTAATGTTTCAAAATTACAAATTATTGTGTTCATTTCCATTAGAAGATAAGCTGTCGGTGCGGCCATCATGGTAAGACCCAGACCCGTGCTTTAAAATGAACGATCCGGACATCTAGATCACTTTTTCAGGGGACTGTATGCATTGTAAAGTGTGCCCCACGAAGAGGTTTACGCATTTGATCCTCTATTATTTTCTCATTCCTCCATTGATCATTTTGAAACTTATACATACTTTTTAAGTAATTAGGATTATGACCTATTCTTCCCGTCAGTGGTCTATCCACTCCCCTCGTAAAGGCTACCACGGTTTCGAAACTCTAACGTTTCATCTTCAGGCTACAAAATGTTAATTTCTCTGTCGAGGTCGTCACAAAGTTAAACAAAACATTAAAAACATCACAAACACTACGCACAATTATACGATTAAAATTAATTTTATTAATTAATTTAAATCGTGTAATTGTGCTTAGTGTTTGTGATGTATGTTTTTAATGTTTTATTTGACTTTGTGACGACCTCGACAGAGAAATTAACATTTTGTAATACGGCCTGAAGATGAAACGTTAGTTTCGAAACCGTGGTAGCCTTTACGAGGGGAGTGGATAGACCACTGACGGGAAGAATAGGTCATAATCCTAATTACTTAAATATGTGGTCTGGTGGCTATGTTACAATAATGATACTTTTTAAGGAAGGTACCAGAAATAGTATGTGAGAATTTCATCTGGCTGACGTTTGTAGAAACAAAATGGCGGCCAAAATAAAGTTTAGAACTGATTTTGTTATTTTTTCCAAACATAATTTTATTTTTAAAATTTAATTAGATAACTAATTAAAAGAAAATTAAATAGCAATGAACATTTCATAAATTAGACCAATTCAAACTGAAAATCATCTGCTGCACTGATAACAACGCCGAACAAATGTATCGTACGCTCTTGAAAACAACTCCTGAGGTATCCGAAGTGATTCCTCTTCGGTAACACGTTTCAAATCGCCATTGTTGTTGAAACTATGGGTGTACACTTGTTCCTTTAAGTATCCCCATAAGAAAAAGTCACACACAGTTAAACTAGGAGATCTGGGTGGCCAATGTAAAAAATTACTTCCACGATTCATCCAACGACTTTGAAGGTTGTCATTTAGTAACTGCTTGACTATTTGCACAGTGAGGTGCAGCACCATCGTGTTGAAAATCGCTCGACCCATTTCAGGTACCAAAAAATGGGGCATTTAAAACGTGTTTATACCTACTTCCAGTCATGGTATTGTCTGAAATGCCATAAGACAACACTCCATTAGCATTGACAGCGGCCCATACAGTAATCCCTTTCGATTTAAGATTTTTTTTTGTTCAAGAACGTGAGGGTTTGTGGTGTAATAATTACAGTTATGCCTATTAACTACACCATGGCGATAGAAAGTGGTCTCCCCCGCAGGGGGGGTGCAGACTTCCTACACCTATTGAGAGGATTTAGATGTCCCTCGCGGTACCAGAGTCACAATTACACTTGCAACACTACACTTACGACTTTAATATTTTACACTCACACTTACATGTAGGGAGGCGATAATAGCCTTAATGTGCTTTTCGCCTTAAAATACAAAAAAAAAAAAAAAAAAAAACAGTGGACTTGTCTGAGAAAATAATACGCTAATGCCAATAAGGATTATGATCATGTGGGAACAGAATTCCACTCTCTGTCCGGATCATCTTCAAGTAGATAATGGACTACGTGACTTTTGAAAAAAATAATTTTGTCTCTTAACAATTTTCTGTATTGAAAGTTTGGGAACTCCAGTTTCAAGTTCTACCTTTCTGTGCTGAGTATTGAAGTGCATACCATTTTTTTCCTGATCAGGAGTTCGAGAGTGCTTTTTCACTGCACTTCCAGTTACCAACAACAAATTCTTCCATTTAATTATTGATATTTTGGTTGGAGGTTCGACTCCCGGAAAGGCTAGCCGAAATCTTCTGATCCCGCTGTTAAAGAATTAACAGCTGTTCAAAGATCTGATTTAATACTGCGGTACAGCGAGATTTTTTAAGAGGGGTAGAATTTATTTATTTTGACCGCCATTTTGTTTCTACAAACATCAGCCAGATGCAATTCTCACATACTATTTCTGGTATCTTCTTTAAAAAGTATGTGTAGTTTCAAAACGGTCAATGGAGGAATGAGAAAATAATGGAGGATCAAATGCGTAAACTTCTTCGTGGGACCGTACGTGTTAGCACGCTCACGTTCTCAATTTCACTCAACTACTTGCAAATGAAATATTGCAATTTTATTACTTCCAACCGAAGGTTCTACGTTTGATCTTATAAGCTCCTGATATAATTACTAATGAAGTTATCCATAGGCAGCTCAAAATGCCGACTATCGCTGAAGAAATTAAAATATTCAGTAACAGTTACAGACATCGAATATCAGTCCGTCCGAATGTTTTGGCTAAAGAAATGATGCAATCAGCAACACGAAGACTCAAGAGAAGACCTAGCGATCAGACTGAAGAATAAGACGGTTTGGCCCAGCAGTTAATGTCGACTAGCAATGTCACATTATTTATGTAATTGTTTTTTTTTTTTTTTTTTGGAGTTTAATGTCCGACTATTGTGCACACTTGGGTTAATGCAGACGATGGGATGATTTATAGCGTATGAAAATGCCAAGCCCTGGCCGGGAATCGAACCCGGGTCCTCGGAATGAAAGCCCAGTACGCTATCAACTAGGCCACCGAGGCGGCTTTATGTAGTTGTGATTTCACTTGTATGTGACAATGGATATATGATTCTCGTGTTATTGCAGCCATATAATGTACTTAGCATCTTATTGACAGATTGTAAATAATTTTGGGAAAATAAAAACAAAGTTCAGTCGGACTGGTACAAAAATCGATTTTGGCGATACGTTGGACAAGTTCGTTAGCCATCAAAATCCGTTCGACAGTTTCAAAATGGTGGGCATTTTATCTTTAAAAAAATCATATTTGTTTCATTTAGAAAGGGCTCGATGGTTGATGTGCCTAAAGCACTGTTCAGTCTGCTGCGCTAAACTGCGCACGTCAAGGTTGTAAGTTCGAGACGCAATTACTGCCGTTGCTTTACCCTTACCGTTGAAATGCCAAGCCCTCGCCGGGAATCGAACCCGGGTCCTCCGGGTGAAAGCCCAGTACGCTATCAACTAGGCCACCGAGGAGACTATACATATACATATATATATATATATATATATATATATATCAAAAAATGCTTATATATATATTATAAGAATAGGATTTATTGTGAAAACGTAAGCGACTCACCTGCCTGCTTCGTGGAACTAACCCGCTGGCTGGGTGCCTTTCCCGACTGTTACGTACGCAGCTTACAATAGTGATTAACATAACCTAAAAAAAATAGCAACAAGCATGGTTGGCACAATGGAAGCTAATTTCCAAAAGTATTTTTTTTTTTTTATCCTTTTTTGAAATTTTGGTTTCACCACCATAGCCATCATTAAAATCTGCATACATTAGCATTTTAAGTTATACTAAAAATACAAAAATGGAACCCTGACCCTTAATTGTTTATTTTCAAGGGATTTTGACCGTAGCTAATTTATGCATTTCTTAACGCTGATTACGAAGGTGAAATTAGATTTTCAAAAATATTTAATACAAAAAAATACGAATTTTTAAACATTTTAAATTCGTTGAAAGAATTTTGCTGGTTAAGGAACTCGACCTAGATATTACCGAAAATCGACTTTTTTCTACATTTGAATCGAATCGATCAAAAATTGCATAGGCCTACGTGAGAGTGCTAACATATATAAATATTTTCACATATTAAATATATTCATATTAAATATATATATTTATATATATTTCACAAAAATTCTGTTATTAAACAAAAATCGTGTAACATGTTTTCTCTTTCTTTTTTATTTTAATTACGATAATTTATTCAAAAACACGACATTGTTAACATAACCTGAAACTTATTACAGCCTATCAGCTGTTCAATGATATCAGCTGATCGTTACGAATTAATATAAAACAACTGATCTTTTACTATTACATATTTATCAAAATTAAATTAACAATTCATTTCATATCGCTTAAACTTCTCGTAGTTTCCGTAGTGTGGTGATTATCACGTGCGCCTCACACGCGCAAAGTCCCCGGTTCGATCGCGAGCGGAAACACAGGAAATTTTAATTATAATTTAATATGAGACTTGCGACGCGCAAAATGTACTATCAATGTGAATTTGTGCACTTGCATCACACAAAATCCATTACAACTAGTACTAAAAAGGAAAACTGTTTAATGTTAAACCCATTTTAAGGCCCCGGGTCAGGATCTAACTATAACCATGGGCCGTTCAAATAGCTCGTTTTCCAATAAAAATTCGCTGTAGACCTAGTCTACATTTGTTTCCCTAAAAAAACTAAAATTAACTACAAACAAAAGTAATTTGTCAATTGACGTCGACTCAATTGGGTATAAAGAGTTCGCGTTATCTTCAAATTAATTCCACTTTGAATTTTCACACGGCAGAAAAATGCTGTAGGAAAACTTGATTGTTTGTTAAATAATAACTTCATAGCATCATAATTCCAATAATTATATCCTCCATTCGTTAACTCGGCTTAATTTGTCCTTGACAGATTTTGCATTATCAGTAAAGTTGTGTTCACTTATTTTCTAGCGTCAATTCTAAAGCATGGGATATAATTTTGTGAAATTTTCTTTAGTAAATTTATTACAAATAGCCTACATTTTAAAATTTGCTACCATGATTTGAACGTATATTTATTAATTTCGTATATAGTCGAATTACGAATTATATGCGCGACTAATTATTTATTGTAGTTTATGAATTTTCGTATAGCCTCCTCTATAACAAATTCTGACGAATCTAATAATATAGAGAAATCATTTCAAACGTTCAGTCGTTTTTTGACGTTAACTTTCGTAATTCGTTAGCTTTGTTTTGGTAATTAATGTTTGGATTCGAGAAAAAGTTTTTTTAACCGATTTTAATAGGCCTAAATCAGATTTGTGTTAATTTTTAAATTTTTTCACCAGCTTGAAAACAAAATTTGTCTAACCTCAAAACACGGTCCTAACCTCAAACTACATATAAATTAAAGATTTCGTAGAATTCGTACAATAATGTGCACAGATCACTCAGTTAAAACCAAATTTTTTGGGGTCGGGACTTGGAAAAGCCATCAAAATCTTAAAATCGATTTTTTCCACGATCACAAAAATGACTGGTTTGACTTCTTAAAAATGAGTCAAATATGCGACGGGCAAAATACTTTTGAAATAATACGGTTGTGTACTGATTTCAGCAAACAGTATATTCATTTTTTTTTACATTCAACTGAATTATTAAACAACTTCGTACACAGACAAATCTTGTTCAGAAAACAGCCTGAAAAACAAAGAAAACTGGCAAAATTTCTCAAAATCACATCATCAGATTTTGCTTAAGTAAACATATTTATAACAGGTTCTTGTTTTAAAATTATTTAAATACTGATGAAATTTCCCATCAGTCACTGTTTAGGCCTACGATGGGAAATATTTGGCATATGCGGTTCTTTTAATTATTCTTCACGTAGATGGTTATGAAGTTTTTCACTTCTGTTACGGTGTGATTATTTTTACGTTACTTAAATTTACATTTTTCAAACAAAAATAATTCGCTTCTAAAGTAGGCTATTTATTTATTTATGTATTTAGGCTACCTATTCCAATCCAAGGCTATTACCAACATTTTTTGTAAAAAACGAAAATAATTGCATTGACTATTGTATATCAGGGAAACAAAATTTAATATTTCTTAGTCTGTATAACTGAAAGTCATTGATTGTTTTCTGTAGAGTAAATTATTTTTAATATTTTTTTCAAGTAAAGTAAAAAAAAAAAAAACGTATGAAAAGCAAGTCAAACACGAATGCGTGTTAATCTTGAAGTGTGGTAAAAGTGGCAACAGCGAGTTTGCTGGTGCGCATCTCAGGTTGTCACGTACGGTGTTGCCAAATGTACCCACGCCATACAACTCAAGGCTCCAGCCTTGTTGGTTTGTTCATCGACTGACTCTGCTCCGGTCACTTCATTCACTCGTTGTAATAATGGAGGAGGGGAGGGGCTTCACACGCCCTGCACTGAGCATCCTAACAATACAGCAGGAATTACAAATAATTATTTATCTCGGCACGGCAGTAATAGGACAAGTAACATTGCTTCAGAATATTACGGTTTTGATTTGATCATCATTATATTTTATTTCGATAATTTTAACCTGCCAGCCTATTGATTAAAAATATTTAAAATTTAGAATAATTCATTTTGTAAAAAAAACGTTCAAAAATATTTATATTTTTAAATTGTCAAATTTTAAATAAATATCAAGATTTTTTTTCTTTCTTCATCGCGTTTCACAAAAAAGTACAATATTTCTCGCTGATTTTCGAAAAAAATAGGCCAGAGGTTTGTTTTTTTAAATTGCAGCAGGGTGATAGCGTTGCTTATACCTCCTAACAAGAGAGTTTGTACTATTTATAAAATAAAAACCGATAAAAAAACTTCCCTAGTCAAAGATATCGTGAGTTTAGTTTGTTTTAAAAAAAATTGCAGAACAATGTATAAAATTTTTGTTTATTTAGGCCCTCCGTTAAGTTTTAAACTACTAGCCTACATATATAGTTTATGGTAGTGAAATGTTAATGCACATTTCACTAATCCGATAAAAATTTCAAACTTAAAATTTGTTATACATTTGTTACAATATTAAAAAAATTTGAATATAATTCCAAACCTATTGTAATGTGTGTTAATGCACATTCACTAATCTGATAAAAATTTCAAACAAAATTTGTTATACATGTATTTGTTACATTAGATTTGAATAGTTCCAAATTTTAATTCAATAAAACTGCATTGCAGCACCATCTACCAGTATATGGTACAACTTCGTGAGGATAAATTAGTTACGAGTAAAATAAGTATTACTATAATAGTAAAATCAAACCTACTATTTGATCCAGTTAATAACAGTATTTTGTGTCGTAATTTACCTACCGCTTTATAGCGTAATGTAAAATTACATGAGATGTTTAGTATATTTAGAATAGCTTTTTTTACAGGTTAAATAGAAAATTGTAATATGCTATTGTAATGCCTGTACAATGTAAAATACATTTTATTTACATTACTGTAGAACTTCCCTACAATAAAAATAAATATGAACTACAGATCATTAACTTTTTTTATAACAAAATGCATAACTTTATCATAATAATTTGATATACATTTTTCGTGACAAAAAACTCTTAATTACTGAATATACAGAAATCGAATTAAATCTTTCAGTAGAATATTGAAACATTCATTCATGACTTTAAAACTACACAGCAACACCATCTACTAGACTTTTGTGCAACTTGTTTAAGTTTATTGTGTTAAAATAAGTACAAATGTAATTACCGATAATAAAGATTGTTTGGCTTAACTCAGAATCATTTTCGCAATGCTAATGTAATTTTAAAATTAAAAATGCTAATTTATGCATATTGTAACACTGATTACAATGATGAAATCAGATATTAAAAAGCTAGCTGGTGCTTATACCATCATGATCACTCCTATAGGTAATTAATTTTCTTTGGGAAAATTTAGCTAATTTGCTAAAAAGATAATATATAGATACCTACATACTAAAGTACTTGCACATTTGTACAGAACACAAACTGTATTAATTTCCTATTAAAACATTTTTGCAGTTATAAAATTATATTTGTCCATAAAGTGTAGATAATTTTAGCTAATAAAATTTTTTTTGTTCAATTATAAATTCAAATTATGCCATTGTCACACCACATCTAGAAATTCCAGAAGGCAATACCACAAAGGCAGGTACCAGGAAAACATAAAAGCTTCTTTAACCAATAACATTCAAATCTGACATCCATACAGTTACTGTACAGCATGATTACATGTACTAAAAACATTTCTTCCATCCAAAATTAATGCATTTTTGTATTTTGGCTATTAATATCTACAAGTGAATATGACAATTGAAATTTTTTTCCAACCACCCTATAACTGGTAAGACATTCTGGTTATCACAAGAACTCAGAAAAATGCAAATATTGCAAAAATGTTTAAAAAGAAACCTTTATAATATTTCTTCTATAAGGATATAACAAATGAGGTAGTCTGTACAATATCACCTACATTTGACACTTTCTTGTGTATAATGTGTGTAACTAATACACGATTGCTTATGAAATTATTATTTCAAATACAATGTTAATAATTAAAAAAACAAAAACAATTAACATTCTTCATCATCATCATCATCATCATCAGGCTCGTCTTCGCTCGTGATGTCCAAGTCATCTGACTGTGCTTCGCACTTAGGGCATTTGCATGAGAAAAGATAATGCTCCCTGCGAAATATAACAGTTTTAACAAATGAAAGAATTCAACTGTCCAAAATGGAAACTTTGTGAGAAATTATGAAATGGGATAATATTACGACAGAAGAGAATAACAAGGTTTAGTGGGTGGCATGGCGGAGAAGAGAATATTCACAGATACGTGAACGGAAGGGCAAGGTACACAACTGAGGAAACACAATACTGTACATACTAAATATATAAAGGAACATGCATGGAAGAAAGAAGAATGAACCATTTGAGTAAGAGGACATAAGGACATGGTTAGGTGGCCTTACAAATGAAGGTTAGGTATGTATACAATGTAGGCAATGCTACAGGAATACAAACATGTAAAACTTCCCCAGGATTAGAAAAGAAACACACAGCAGGAAATATTATTCTCAATAATTAGAAGCGTTAAAAAAAAATCCAAATAGTTTAGTACAAAGATATTAGAAAAGTGTAAGACGTATTATAAACATTACGTATTTTTAACAGTTTAGCTATGGAGCTTCGTTTGATTCCATCAAGAATAAATATCACTTAAATTATTATGCTAAGTTACTTATTGAAATAACCGTGTTCATTTTTAATATCCATATGTGGGCAAGGCCACAGGCCATTATAAAATTGCACGTTATCTGTCAGTAACGCTGTGATTGTTTTACTTGAAAACTATGTGACTGATTGCTATAACATTTGGTGAAAATGGCCTTTGTAGTGTCTCGAACCCAGGAAAAATATAGTGGTTAACAACAACAAAAATTTAGCTGTATAGTGAGACTTTGATACACCATCAGGATTGGGACTAGGGCCGTGATGGTTAATCAAATAGATGGTAACAGAAAAACTTTAATTTTTTTTGGTGGTTATTTTAAGGCAAAAGCACATTGATTTTTTGTTTTTGTTTTTAACGTCCGACTATTGTGCACACTTGGGCTAATGCAGATTATGGGATGATTTATAGCGTATGAAAATGCCAAGTCCTGGCTGGGAATCGAACCCGGGTCCTCGGGATGAAAGCCTAGTACGCTATCAACTAGGCCACCGAGACGGCAAAAAAGCACATTGAGGCTATTATCACCGCCCTAAATGTAAGTGTGAGTATAAAGTGTTAAAGTCGTAAGTGTAAGTGTGTGTTAGACTCGGGTACCGTGAGGGACATCTAAATCCTCTCAATAGATGCAGCCAGTCTGCACCCCCCTGCGGGTCATTGCATACCAACAAAAGATTTAGAAAAATGCATATTTATGAACTGGATATACGTTCTACAATAAAATAAAATATAACTGCTACAAACACTGATATCAGGACACTTATACTGTTCAAATCAAATGTCTTAATATATACTGAAGCAGCTAAGCTAACACATAGCAAACAACACCAATCACTACCGTATTATCAGTCACAACTGCAACTGACAACATGCGTGATATAGGTAGTACACGTAGAAAACAGTATGGTAAGAACACCAATGAGACAGAGAGGAAAAATATGTAAGTGAGAGTGGAGTCCCCAATATCTCTCCTTCCGTCCTTTAATACTACTGAGTAACGAGTATCAGCTAACAGCTGACAAATTGTCAAACGTCAGCTTACTTGTCATCGTTATTAATTGGATTTCTATATATTTCAGCGAATTTTGTATTTGTTAAAGTAAACGAAACAAACTTTCTAGGATACTTTTGTTCAGGAAACAAACTTTTAACAAATCAATATTATGTTAATATAAGATAATACTTGTATACAATAATAAATATATCCGTAACTAAATTTTGCTAATTAAAAAATTAGATAGTGCATAGATACTTTTTTTACAGCCTTGATAATAAGTAATATTTTATAAAAATCCAAATTTTCATGAGTTTTCAAATTATCACAAAAATATTTCTTCAGAATTTTGTGAATGTCTTCTGTTTTATATATTAACAAGTACAGCAGTGTGGTCAATTTGATTTTGGAACGTGTATCCAGTAAATAAATGTGCATTTTTAAAAATCTTTTGTTCGTATGCAATGAACAATGTGGGTTGTTTGTTTTACCCCGCAGGGGGATGCATACTAGCTGCATCTATTAAGAGGATTTAGACGTCCCTCGCGGTACCCGAGTCTAACACACATTTACACTTACAACACTATACATACAACTTTAACACTTTACACTCACACTTACATTTAGGGAGGCGATAATAGCCTCAATGTGCTTTTTGCCTTAAAAAAAAAAAAAAAATGTTTTTGGTACGTCATGTTCTCAGCTGTTTTTACTTATGAGGAATATACATAATGGCTATTAATTTTACCAGGCAGTAGAGACCTAATACTTTTTTTTTGAGATACTTGGCGTTAAAAAATTAAAATGGTCAACATTTTGAAAATATTTGAAATCACTTTGTTCCTGGTGTGCAGCCGCCTCGGTGGCCTAGTTGATAGCGTACTGAGCTTTCACCCCGAGGACCCGGGTTCGATTACTGGCCAGGGCTTGGCATTTTCATACGCTATAAATCATCCCATCATGCATTAGCCCAAGTGTGCACAATAGTCGGACGTTAAACACTAATAAAAAAAATCCTGGTATGCATATAAAATGTTATTTTCTAAACGTGTATACAAAATCTGGATCTACTGGTCTACATATTTTCATAGTTAAAAACAGTAAACAGTTAGTAGACTAGCAGATGTCTGTGTCACTAGACTGTTGGAGGGGAATAGTTCTACATGCACGAAAAATTCTCGCACAGGCCATTTACGATGTGCTTACTAGTGATGGGCAAAAGCGCTATTTTTGTTTAGCAGCTAATTCTGTTAATGCTAATTATAATTAGCAGTTAAAAATAACAGTTACAACTGCTAATTTTCTAGACTGCTAACAACGACCTTAGCAGGAAAATGCAGCTTAAGTAGTATTGTCACATTACTTTATTCTTTATTCCTTATCTTGGCAGCTGAGATAAGCAAATACAGTGAGGATGCAGTTGGCACGTTTTGTCTTACCCTTACTGCACTATTAATTTGTCTATAGGATTTGTGAATAAATTTCTGACGATAATGAGAAATACAATGAACATGCTTAAGTTCAAAGATGCAATTAATTGTATTCGGTTTGTCTCTCACGCACTGTCAAGTAATATGAAATATATTTTGTAGCACCATTTTCTAAACCTATGATACAATAATAATTTAAATTAAAAAAAATTAAATTAAATTAATTTTAATTTGATTAGGGTCATGTTCGATGTTTGTAATTAATTAAAATGCTATTTAAAAAATATTATTGTATTTTAATACATGTAGACTATCTATGGAGGCCTATCTTTTTTAGATTTCACTTATTTATTCATGTTCCTAATAAATTAAAATGTTCTTGTTAGGTATTATTTCAAGTATTTTATTATAGACTATCATAATGGTTCTGATAATGTTTATTTTTGTTATAATCACATTATTTAAAATAATATTGTCATTTATTATATACTATATATAATTGTGTGAAAAATCGAAAAATAAGTGTTTGAAGGACAAATAATTACTTGTTAATCTATAATTCTTATGTTTTAAAATATAATTTTAAGCTAAATATTTTTATAATGTTAAAAGTACAAGTTCGACTTGTGTTACATTTATTATTTATAAAAAAACACCCTCATTTAAATTTACAGTTAACAAAGAAAAAAATGATACTACTATGCAATCTGAATCTCAGGACAGTAGCCAACAACAATTAATGGAAAGAAACACTGACAATGTTTCCTGTTTAGCAGTTACATTAGCAGCTTCAACGTTAAACAGGTTCAGCAGTTAGCAGTAGAGGTTAGCTGTTGGCAGGTCGGTAACAGTCGAAACAGTGTGCCATGACTCTGCTATTAAACAGTTAGATTAGCAGCTTCAACGTTTAACAGGTTCAACAGTTGGCAGTAGACGTTAGCAGTTAGCAGGTCCGAAACAGTTGTTATGTCCCTGCTATTCAACAGTTAGATTAGCAGCTTCAACGTTTAACAGGTTCAACAGTTAGCAGTATACGTTAGCAGCTGCAGTTACGTTAGCAGTTAGTACCGTAGCAGGTCGGAAGCAGTGTGCTCTAACCCTGTTATTTAACAGTTTGTTTATTATCTGTTATTTTTAAGTATGTTTAGCAGTCTGCTAATGCTAAAACCATTTAGCAGTTAAAAAATAACAGATTGTTAAATAGTAACCCATCACTAGCTGCTTACCTATAATTTATATTCCTCAGAAGTGACCAAAATGTGACTGATTCATCAATAAAACAAAATTGTACCCATTCCAACGCCTGCAGTATTCATCAATAAAGCGAAGATTATTTTTCACAGCAATATAGCTACTGTACATGCTATATATGTGTATTGTACTAATTATTATTTACACTTTTAATTATTCGTTGCTTTTATTATTTCTTTAAGAAATATGAATAAAAAAATTTCAGTATAACAATATTTAATTACTGTAATTAATTTTTAATAATGGACTGCCAGTTAACATAAACTGGTGGTTAAAAAAACATGACAATAACAGAAGTTCTGATTACATGTATTAACATTGTTTTTATTATCTAGTGTGGTGAATATAATTTGCTACTAGAATTGATACAGGTTACAAATATATATATATATATATATATATATATATATATATATATATATATATATATATATTAGTTTTTGCACATAGAGTTTATACATAGCCGCTATTACTCAATTCTTAAAATCATAAATTTTGTATTTTATTATACATATTAAGTTTGTTTTTTCACAAATCTCACAGATAATCAGGAATGTACTGTAATTCACAAAAACCATTTAACACATTCACGACACGCCCATTTTTACATGTCATAACATTTTGTGATACGGTAATTAACATGAAATCTCAACTATAGGTATAAAAATTTTTTCTGTAGAATTGTCAAAATATGTATTTATGTAACATTTTAGGTGATATTCAACCGGAAAAAAACCTGTATTCTATATATTTTACAGGTTATGTCAGTGCAAAGGTGGCACACAACGCCTATTTGTAAACCATTGCTATAATAGACATAGTTTGTCACTGGAGGCACATTGTTATTGATCCGTACACACATAAAGTTTCAATTAAAAGACTCCATAAGTTATATGCTTTCTTCTTTGATGTCTTAGTGTTATAGTTGTCAATAGATAGATGTTAATATTTTGAATGTATTTTCAGTTTAGTTTAACAATAAAGGTCACCAAGATAAAGAAAAAAAAATTATTAGGTCAAAATATAATATTACTTTATTATATTTAAAATTAAGTTTAAAATTTTTTTTTTTTTTTGGTGTTTAACGTCCGATTATTGTGCACACTTGGGCTAATGCAGACGATAGAATTTAAAAATTAAAGTGATGCTTCTAACACTTTTATTGAATTTAAATTTGTTATCCTTTTAAATTACCTCCAAAGTGAGCCAGGGTAAAGAAACAAAATACCATAGACCTAATCCAACTAAAGTTACTCCAGCATACTTTAAAATGGTTGTCCAACACAATTCTAGGCTTCAAACATGGGCGTCATAAATAACCCATATGAAGTAAGAAGGGGAGTGTGTATTCGTGACACACCCTCACCTTACCGGTAAGTGCAGCGTGCGTCACTTGTAACACACATCATCGTAAACAATGTTAAAACATTTAAATTCCACTAACCTCAAAATTTTGTTGCGTGTATGTTTACTCCGCTCCAAAATACATTCATCTAAGTAACTGATTGTGATCTCCTCGCCCACTTCAATATCCTTATTAGCGACCATTGAAAGTACATAGTTGTTGTGAAGGTAACACGGCATAGCGTTCGGTTCACAGCTGTGATTGGCACACCTTTGTAACCTGTATAGCGCAGAGCCTTCGTTGTTCAGGAAAGTACCAACCACTTCAAACGTGAAAACAAACAATAGAATATAAACGATTTATCAAATAAAACAAAATATATCTTAATAAACAAGCGGTTAAAAATTTCAGTTTTAACACAGCTGTGGTGCGTGGTGATGGGTTAAGGTTATTTTTTTATAATAATTAAACTGCTAATTTGGAACTACAAATATTTCTTTGATATAGTGATTGAGGATATCACTTCTGATGTAGTAGTCAGTTAAAAACTACATATACATTAAAAAAGAACTGGTCACAACAGCGAAACCATTATGTAGGCTTTAAATTGAAGATATAATTTGAAAGATTATTTGGAATTGAATTAGAATGCCTAAAAAAGCATTAAAATATTATAAAAATCAATCATTACAACTAAGAATAAATATGCACGCTTTAGTTAAGGCTCAGTTTTAGTTTGAATGAGCAAAGTTTTCACATTTTTTTATGATCTGTAAGAAAAACCAAAGACCCTTACTCGCATATGTGGTCCTTCTATCTGTCAGTAATGCACATCTTACTTGTAAAAATGTGACACATCACATAAAAAATATAAGAATTCATGTAAAAAAATATTTACGGGTAATTAAGAGATAAAAGGATTTTTATTTACTTAATGTAGGAATTCATTTGAAACAAGAATGTACAGTGATTCCCTGGTTAACGATTTTAATTCGTTCCAGAACTGTTAGCTGAGCAGACTGCTGTGTATGTCAGCGTTTATAATAGAGACTTAAGGAAAACATTTTAATTGGTTACATAGAAAAGAACTGCATACTCACTATTAATATGTCAAAAATAAATAATGAAGAAAATTCACAGAACCGAAGTCACACTTTATTTTAACATTTAGTTATCAGACATAACATGAATTTATCATACAAATATAATTATGTCACATATACACAAACAGGACTAATCAATACTATATATCTTTTTAGTTCATACTGTAACTTTTTTTAGTTCAATAGTCAATCAAAGTTTGTCTTTTACTTCCATTACCACAAGCACTTCTTTCAGGACCCATTTAATTAATATTCACCAAAAAAAAAAAAACAAACTGAAAACAGGATTTAAACAACAATTTAAAATACTCACTTACAGTTTTGTTAAATTTAAAAATCAAAAGTATGTAACACACTAATATTATAACTGTTTAAATTTTTTAACAGGCTAACAAATTAAAAACACAGCAAAGGAGTTGATGACACACTACGTAAAATTAGTACGATGACAGAAAAAAGAATAAGAAAGGGCATTCTGGAGAACATATGACTAAGAAATATCATGCAAGTTATTGCCCTACAAAAATCCAAACACCCATCAATCAAAGGTTTGTTTGTGTTAACTTTCTGTAGCACAGCACAATGTTCAACCTTTTATTCCAAACCTAAACGGTTATATGGGTCATTTTTCATTCTGTGAATTAGTTGTCCAGGTCGACCATTAGCCAGGGTATTCCTGTGTGCTGTTTCAGAATATGTACATAATTTTTTACATACAATGTTTTATACAGATGCCAAACCTCTTCACCAGTTAAGGTTTTCTTCCTTCCTCTCAACTTTGACATGTTTGGTTAAAAAAAAACTCGAGAAATTTATAAACTTAATTTCAATCGAAAAAATATTTGTCAGGATTTTTCAATATTTTACTTACGTATTTATAGAACTTAACAGAAGTGTCTTTTGAAAAATTCAACTACAACTTCAGAAATTTTTTTATGCCACTCAACTTTTTTCAGAGTGGATAAAAGTAATTACTGATCCATACTTATTTATTTTCAAACCATACACTAATGACTGTAAAAAATGTTTTGTTGCAAATATCATAAATATTTTCTACAAAAAAATTTGAACTACAAATCGTTATTTTTCTTGTAGCAAAGCCATAACTTCTTTATACAGTACTAATTTGGTATAAATTTATTACCATAAAACCAATAATAATAATAATAATAAGCAATAATAATAATACCAAGATTTTTTTTTTGTGTTTAACGTCTGACTATTGTGTACACGTGGGCTAATGCAGACGATGGGATGATTTATAGTGTATGAAAATGCCAAGCCCTCGCCGGGAATCAAACCCGGGTCCTCGGGGTGAAAGCCTAGTACACTATCCACTAGGCCACCGAGGCGGCCCTACCAAGCAATAATAATTTATTTATTGCTGAATATTTAGGAATTGAATTCAACCCTTCTGTAGAATACTAAAAAATTCGCAAGTTTAAAACTACACAGAAGCATTATCTACCAGATTTTAGCGCAACTTATAAATCACTGTATAAGTACAATACAATTCAAAAATCACATTTATGTTTGGACATCAAATAAGTTTTCAAAAAGTGCACTTTAATCATACACTACAAGTGGTATAGCCACAGTCGCAGCAGTGTATATGACATGGAAGTCAGATGACCTATTCGTGTTAATAGTTTATATTTGTTATGTAAATCATTGCGAGTATAAAAATACAAGTATTTATAATCACACGATATTAAAAACATGTTCTTGACCATTTTATTTAATAATAAGAGCAATTAAGTTGATATACAAGGTGTGGCTAGGAACAGTTCTTGCTGACCAAGATGTAACATACCCTCTCCCCTCTTTAAATTTTTTAACCCACTCAAAGACTCATCACCATACACTTTTTGCAACAAAATTAATATTACTATGGCGGATATTCTGAGTTTAATGAGAAATTTTACATTAACAAATGCTCCAAACTAGCATTAAGCATTTTTCTGATGCAGAACAATTACACGGTACTGTTCAATTGACTGCTGTGAGTGAACTAGACATTGGGAATCATCAAAATGGCGGAATAGGTAGAGGGAGCATTCAAGGTCAATGCCCTACCATTGTCAACTGCGCGGAATAAATATCATAGGCATACGAAAATCAGTCCAGTTATTTTCTAGCCATACCTCGTAGACATGATTAAACTCTCACTTACCTTCTTCCATATCATCGTAAATGCTTTCAATCAACTGATCAAACATTTCTTTTTCTTCTGAAGGTAACGGTAATTTTGATACATTTTTTATCCAGTAACTAAACACACTAGTCCCCACGCCTTGGCCATTTCTACCGACTAAAGCCAGCAATGAGCAAAATCCAACTGGCGTTAACCACTAGAACAAAACACTCTTAATTATTTGATATTATTAAAATATTAAGATTGATTTCATTACAAAAACTACATCTTTAGAATATGAAATATCCACCGACCATTACAAATATTTGTATGAAGAAAATGTTCTGTAAACTGCAATTTCATGGCCGGAAGCATTAATACAAAGTAAATAATTTTGTAAAAACTCCAAAAATTTATTTATATGTATTTGAAAGAAGTATGTTAAATGATAGTTTACAGACACATTTTTATTTTCAAAATGAGGTGAGTTAAAAACTTTTTACAAAATATGTAGTGTTTGATACTTGCAGCCATTTGAAACAGATCAACAACAGAGTTTAGGCTACAAGAGAAACTTACTTTTCGGATGTATTAACTCAGGTACGTTAATACTTCATTCATGGACGCAAATGATATGCTCACTGGCTACAAAAGCCAAAGAATGGCATCTTTTGTAAGACTCTGTGCACAGACTGGCGTTATACTAAGATTTGTTTTATCATCTGTGGACTCGTCTATTTGTTACTTTGTTTTATAAATATTTATTTTCTCATTCTAACTCTAATGTTGTTACAAGGAAAGTACAATATTCTTAGCTATTAAAGTGCTCCACACAGAAATCTGTAACAATTTTTTTTTTGAAGTGTTCAATTTTATTTTTTTATAACTAACAAGAACATACTATAAGAGGACTAACTAAAATCTTCAAAACAAATGTTGTCAGGCACTGTAAATGGATCCAGTACACACAAGGTATAAAGCGATTATAAATGGGAAAATCATATATTATTTCTCGAGTCAACATCCCTTCTTCTCAGCACACTCTATTCGTACAGGCATAAATGAAATATCTTGTAACAGGATTATATGTTCATTAGGAGCTTAAGAAGAGTATGACCAAAACATTTTTGTATGAAGAAATAAATGTGTTATTATATATTTTAAAAGTAAACCATTTTATTTAATGTTTTGAAAATTTACTGCAATCTCAGTATATTGGTGCCGAAGAACAAAAACTATGTTTACCAGGAACTGAATTTAAAGGTAAAAATTCAGATTTTGGAATGGGAAAATTTACCCCCTCTACTATTGGAGAATAGCAAGACCACCATTATCTGAAATTGTTAATGAAAATATATATTATTCTGAATATTGTTATAATTTTTGTTGTTGACTCAAAAAATATAGAGGCAGTGATATCTGAAAATCGCTAGTTGTATGAGATAAGATAGAAATTTGAAAATTGCTTTTTTCTTGAAATATTACTTTTTTAAGATTTATAAAGATTTGTTTAATAACTTTTATGCAATACTAGTTTCATATCAATCTGTGTTAAGTTTTCATGCAATACTTCTTTCACACAAAACCATGTTACGTTCTTAAGTCATTAAAAAAAATATTGGTTTCATAGGAAATTTATTAATTATGAAACAAAGAACCAGTTGGCCATCATAAGGAATGAGTCGTGAAACAAGATGGCTTCTGAAATAAATCATAAATATAACTTAAAATGAAAAAAGGTTTTAGTGAAATAAAAATAACGTTTAAAAAAATTACAATACGTTTAATAAAAGTAAAAAAAGTATAGTTTATGTAACATTTGTACTATTCAGTGACAAATCTTACGTTTTATCTGATACAAATCTAATATTTCACACAAAGAAAGAAATTTTTAAAACTGCTTTCTTATTCCACACAAGTAGCAATTTTCAAAAAATTGCTAAGGCAATAACTTTTGAATCTGTACATAGATTTTTGTACCATAATATTCCAAATAATGTATATTCAAAAAAAAAAAAAAAAAAAAAAAAAAAAAAAATAAAATAAAAGTTTTCAATAATGGTGGAGCTATCTCCACAATTACCAAACAAGCACTGTGTAAAATAAATCATATACTAAAATTTTAGCTATCACACATTTCATTATCTTAACATAAATGTTAATGTCATAGCTTATTTTCCCAAAGAAATTTGATATCTATTAAAAAAAAGAAAACACTTACTTGTTGCGCACGTTGGACAGGTAGAGAAACGGACAGTAAACCGCGCAACAATTCCAGCTGTTGCGCAAACTGTTCACCAAGTAACCTGTGAGCTATTTCTTCATCTTCATTCAATGACTTGTGACAAAACTACACAGAAATTTTCAATACAGTAACTGCTACAATGAACTCTGGTTATGCTAAATTAGAGTACTACATCATTTACATTTCTAAATTAAAAAAGGTTCAAGTGCAATTAATGGCTGTAATCACCCACTTGTAGATCACTGCGCAAACTAAAATTATTTTTATATTATTTGTTTTACATTTTTTAACAAGCGTGACATACTGATATGCACTATGCCTATGTCATACATGTACCGATAAATTTATTGATGCGGCAATAATAACCATGAGGGTTTTTCACTGTAAAAAAGTCATCGATATGTTTCAAATTTAACATTCATTTTATTAAGGTCATACAAAAGTCCACAATTCGACAACTTAAATCTGGTATCCAGGTCAATGAAGATTAGTTCATTGACCTGTTGTGAGTCAGTTTTTGAAATTATGAAATGTTTCCAAAGTAGATGACAACAATCTTCAGAAAACAATTAAATTTGGAAGAAATAAAAAAAAAAATCTAAGATAGTACAGCAGTTGTCATAGTTTCACCAAGTACCAACTGTTGTTAAAGTTCTTATCTTAAATGGAAATAAAATACTTCAACGCTTTTACAACCTTCAAATACCATCATGTGCATCCAATCCATTTACAATGATTCTGTTTTTACCATTTATTTATTTTTTTTTGCCAGGAAAATACTTGAATTACCGAGGGCGGTGAAATATAGAGGTTGATAAAAATGAAAATTTGAAGAAAAAACTGGGTGTATATTTTAAACAATGGATACGTATAATACATTTTTTGTCCACAAGAGAAAGAGATTTATACTCTGATGTACTATTATCACGATTAACAAGTACTACATATACAATATTGTACTTGAACGGTATCTATAAGAATTTTTTTTTTTTTTTTTGTGTTTTAACGTCCGACTATTGTGCACACTTGGGCTAATGCAGACGATGGGATGATGTATAGCGTATGAAAATGCCAAGCCCTTGCCAGGAATCGAACCCGGGTCCTCGGGGTGAAAGCCTAGTATGCTATCCACTAGACCACCGAGGCGGCTCTCTATAAGAAATGACTAATACTTCACACTGCCCAATAAATGGGCCCCTATAATTATTTATTATTTAAACTTTTACTGTCTAACTCCGTTTAGTCTGTGTGGCCAAATACAATTTTGTTTCTAATTAACAGTAGTTTATTTCTGCACTGCTCTGTGGAGCTGACATTCTTTTCCATTTCAAAATGACAGATGAGCTATATTTTATCAGTAAATTATCAATAAAAATTATCAATCAATCAAAAAAAATTATCAATAAAAAAAAATTTATCAGTAAAAATGCAAGAACATTTGTTCTTGAAATGAGTGGGTTTTACAGTCACTGATTACAGTAGGCCTACAAATTTATGACCCAACAAATAAAAAATGTTGTAGCTACACAGAATAAAAAGAAATGTTCTATGATTTATAGAAGCAGGCTAGGCTTAATACGAATTATAAAGAGCTTTCGCAGTACGAAATCAGGAAGGGACCAAAATGCATTATTTTTGTAAGATTTATCAAGGGTTCAGCATCTCAGTAGGAATTAACGAATTTTATAGGTGAAATTATCGAATAACGACCGTACTACTTTGATTAATGAAGATGAGGAATCAGCGTTAACAGAAAGGATAGCTTACATTCTTGAACCTATGACCTTGAGCTGCACAAGTTAGTAGAAGCAGCAGCTGACCAGTATTTTAACCACCTCAGAGATGCTGGCTCCTGTCACTGATTCTGAAGCTCGGTAAAAAGAATACCATATTTTACGAACTATAAGCCACATGTTTATTTTAAAAATGACCTCCAAAATTCAGGTGCGTCTGCTCGAAATTAATATAAAATGTCCAGTGTTTGATTTAAAATTTCCGCCAGTCTTAAAAACTGCCATATATTTGATGCTGCGGGAACCTATCTCTATCCGGCAACAATGGATTCAACTGGCAGCAACAGTGCACTGATGTGCAAACAAGCTTGCTAACACTGTTTCCCTCCCTCCAAACCATCACAAACCCAGATCACTGTCTAGGCTATGATGCGTCACTGCAGTCTACAGTGTCAGTTAATTTGAACTGAAAGTGATTTATGTTATCGGTAATAGTACAATATTTCTGTTAGTAGCTAGTTTTGTAATGGAAAAAAATAAAAATAAACTAAGATGTTTTAAAAAATTTTGCTTTGCAATCTAATAATAAAAATTGTAAAAAAGTTGTTTTAAAAAAAACTGCTTAAAAATTATGGTGCAATTATAGTTTTTAAAATATGGTAATTGTTCGATGAATCCCCAATTACTGTTACAAAAGCTTTTGAGTAAAAGTATGAATTCTTATCCTCTTCTTTCACAAGACGCTAATACTAAGTAGTTTCTTCTTTCACATACTTCGTACATATAGCGTAGCTCATGACAAAAACAAAAAACTGCAAACCAAACTTAACATCCCAAAACTAATGTCCACAAATCAAGCTGAGGCGACAGGTAATGAAGGTAAAGAACCTCTGGTGTAGCACAAAGCCTTCAAAGTGAAATGGGCAAATAATAGAACATAACCTTAAAGTACGCAACAAATTCTTACCGACAATTAATTACATTTATTGTATACAGGGTAAAAATAACTGAACAGACAATACCTGCATAAATGTATTGAAAGCTAAATCCTTATCTTCCGCTTGTTCCACAATAGCAATAATACGAGCAAGTAACATGATACTGGTCGATTCCGGAGGATAGTGAATTTGCCTAAAAAACACATATTATTGAATTATTACTGTTAACCTTATTTATTTATTTATTATTGGCTTTATAGATACATATATCTCCATAAGGAGTTACAAATATATACCAAAAAATAAAGGAAATGCCTCTTTGTGCTCAGGAGCCACAGCCTAAGAACAAGACAACAAAAACTTAATAAAAAAGAAAACAAAAAACTTGTATACATGTACACTAAAATAAATGCCTGGTTCACAATATAAATGCGTTCATGGTTTGCTTATAAATTATATTTAAAGTATTTCAAAATTATTTTCTTTTTTGTCTTGTCAGACACTTTTAGGCCTTTTAGATCATTAGGTAATAAATTAAAATATTTTACTGCAGCGTATATACAATTTTTTTCATATGTAGTTTTTTTATGTTTATGATATGCAATGTCCCTATTTCTTGATCTGCTGGTAGAGTCACAAAGAATAGCACTTAAGTATTTATAGTGGAACATAACACACTTGGCTGTATATAGCTCTTCGAAAATTGAAAAATTATTGTCATTCAACAACTTAATAAAGTTATTTTGTAGATTTACAAGCCGTTTAAATTCCGATATATACGCACCACCCCAAATAATTAAACCATAATTAATTAATTATTAGACTGGCTATAATTAAAAGGACTCAGCTGTTTTGCACCATGTTAATAAAAAACAACTAAAAATATGCACAAAAATATTGTTTGAAAAAATTAATATATTTGTAACAAAACAAATTTTAAGAATACTATTTACATGCGTTACCAATCTCTTTTTGCAATTTTAATTTTGGTCTGATTTAATTGAAACTCAGTAGAACATTTGATTTTGATAATAATTTTGCTCAAGTATGATATCCAATAAATCCACTCAATAGTTTCAAAATCACAGTTTCAAAATTTCATCATTATAATTAGCGTTAAAAACTGCATAGATTAACATTATGAATTTTCAATCCCTTTGAAATTCATAAACTTAATTTGATAATAGTTTTTTTACCTAAAGAATAAACTGTATCAAGAAAAATTCATATTTGCAATCCTTGAACAAATAATTTGAAATTAAATTGTTTTATAGCTATTTATAATAGCCTCTTTATCTACCAACAACGTACTTCCATGTTTCTATTAGGTTATTTAAGGGATGATCCTTCCCATAACATAATATTTTGTGATACTGTTGGACAGCCAGCTCTTGACATTGTAAGGAACAATACTGCGCCTACAACAGAGCAAAAACTTTTATGTTACTTTAGATTACAATATTCTACTTATACAGTAAAATCTAGATACAGTCTGAAATTTGCTAACACAAATTGATAATTTGTTAAGTTTAAGACTTTTGACATTCAAGCAGGGAAGGGAAATGACAGTTTTTCTGTTTAAACTACATGAAGGTTAAACTACCTTTGTGTCAAGGTGATGCCACACTATCATGTTAATAAAGACTAACAATGTTAATTACTGCAATAATATAATGCTACAGATAACAGCGATACTGTAACAACATCTATAAAAGTATCCCATTAGGTGTGATACACAGTGTCCACTATATATATATATATATTTTTTTTTGTGTTTAACGTCCGACTATTGTGCACACTTGAGCTAATGCAGATGATGGGATGATTTATAGCATATGAAAATGCCAAGCCCTGGCCGGGAATCGAACCCAGGTCCTCGGGGTGAAAGCCCAATATGCTATCAACTAGGCGACCAAGTTGATGTGTCCACTATAATTAGTAAGCTTGTGTGCCTTACTGTTAAGTGTATTAATTTTTTAACCAAATTATCTGTGTATAGCAAAATGATTCTTATTGTTGTAACACAGCCATTGGATCACATGTTTAAATAATTAACCAATTACCTATCTCATGTAGGCTACCAGAGTTTTGAAATGTTATAGTTTTTTTCTTCAAGCTGTACAATCTAGCCATCCACAGTCTAGACTCAACCGACAAAAGAGTTACACAGTGATGTTTGACCAAACTAAATTTTATCCTGCCATATTTTAATATAACTGTGTAATTGTGCAATGTTGTGATATGTGTTTCAATGTTTATGATGACCTTGCCTATGGTGAATTAAAGACCATTAAACAGTGAAAAATAGGTCCTAAGCATAATTATTTAAGTTCTTACACAACCTAGAGTAAAAATTAACACTGAAATAACATGTATACTGAAATATTTTACCTTTATTTTAAATAAAACAAAAGGTAAAATTGAATTTTTGGGACTTTTGTCAATTTTGGTCATTTTTGCACTAAACCACTTTATTATATGCCAAATATTAATAATCCAAAATATAGAAGTGCAAAAACAACAAGAAGTTACAAAAAAGTGAAACTAAAACTGACAAACATAACCTCAAAATGGTACATACGTGGGTAACATGTTTTACATGTTGAAAACGCTAAATTAAATGTGTATTATTAATAATTAAATGCACATTATTAATAATGAAAAGAATATATTAAAAAAAAGAACTTGATACCCTAACTTGACACGGCACTTTTTAAGGAATACTTGTTATATACATAACATCTGAGTTGAATATAACATGAAGTTCAAATAAAAAAAAACTTCATACCTAACTAGGCTCAGCTGTTGGGTGTTTAACTCAGATGTTATGTATATAAAAAGTATTCCTTAAAAAGTGCTAATCTTTGTAAGTGTCATGTCAGTGGAAGCTGTAACTGTTTTGTAAAAATGTTTCTTTGCTTATAATTGCCATATTTGTATTTAAATTTAAATTTAACTAAATACCCCCAAAAGTGTTTTTTTTTAATGCTAAATCATGGGATTGTACGCCAAACTTCAGACCAGCATCTTTCGATCGTGGCAAAGCTTACAAATAACAGCAGCCATTTTTTGAATAATATTTTCACTACAAGAACTGTCAAAATAATAAAATTATGAACTGATAACGTGCATGAGCCGTACCTCGGTTAATGACTTACGCTTATTAATCTTGTGTAATAAATTTATCATACAAATTGTAATTTATCAAAATAAATTTAATCTTCTGTGGGTTAATATCTCTCAACAAAATAATATAGCACATAATAAAAGCAAAAAAAAAAAAAAAAAAATCATTAAAATCATGACTTTAGCAATCAGAAAAACCTTAAGCCGACATTTAGTTAAATATTTCACAAAATGGTTTTTTTAATGCTAAATCATAGGATGCGTATCGAACTTCATGCCAGCATCTTTCGATCATATTCGTGTGAAGCAAATTGCAAAGTTTACAAATAATGGCAGCCATGTTTTTAACGATATTTTCACTAGAAGAACTGTCAAGATAATAAATGATTTATTATAAACTGATAACGCGTGTGAGCAGTACTTCAGTAGTAAATTTAATCATGCAAAGTGAACATGCACGTAAATCTATGCAAAGTAAACATCAAGGATATCAGAATAAAGGTTAGTAATAAATAGCTAAAAATCATAATTTATCATGATAAATTTAATCTTTCGTGGCTTAATATCTTTCAATGAAATGATATATTACAATAAAAGCAAAAAATCATTAAAATGACTTTTGCAAAAAGTCAAAAATACCAAAAACAATCTAAATAATATAATACAATACTTACACCACAATTAGGACAATGCGTGTGTTTGGTTTTATCAGTTGGACAATGGTCTTGATATGGAAGTTCTATTTCTCTTGACACAAGTCTTCGAACATTTTCTACTGTGCTTTCAAGAGGCCTGGAAAAATATCCTCATTTTTAATGATAAATATTATTATTTGATATGGGGCGCTGAGGTTCACTGTCTTGTACATGAACAGTCAAAAAAATTAAGTTAACTTGTTTTTGAACTGATAAAAAAGGCATCATTTGTTTAGTGTCATTGTATAGTAAATCATAAATTTTATTTGTTTGTCTTTAGATGGTAGCCCCTTATTAAGAATAAACTTAATAGCTCAATAACTAAGCCTATTGTTTTAACCATTTCTGACTATTCACTTTCTTTCCAGTTTCAAATTTTCATCACTAGATGATACTTAAACAACAATAATAAAAACAAACATTATTATTAACCAACATCAGTTATATGTTGATGATAAAAATTAAATTTATTAGTAATTTATGTTTAAATACATCAGAAGTTTTATTAACAACTAACAGACCTATTATACTTTCATTTAGTTTCCATTAAACAGTAACCTACATAAATTAAATTAATTTTTGAAATTCTTTTTGTATTCTTTTCTTCTTTTCTGCTAGGATTATTATCACTGTGTTCAGTATAATGATCTGCCTTCCCTAGCTTCGTCAATTCTACTTTCGTTGATGCGTTTTGGAGAACCTCCATCTTCAAAAACTATATCTATACTATAGAATATAGATATAGTTTTTGAAGATGAAGGTTCTCCGAAACGTGTCAACGAAGTAGAATTGACGAAGCTAAGGAAGACAGATTATACTGAACACTGTAAATTATTTTTATTACCTTAAACAATGATCACAAGCTTTATAACCATATTCCTTATTCCAGGCAAACTGACAACATACTAAAGGAACTTCTTCAAATATGACTTCTCCAACTTTAAATTGTCGAGTAGCAAATAAACCTTGACCCTAAAAAATATCACACAGTAAAGAGTTAGCATATAAAAAAATGAAATTGACATTAAAACATTTGATTTAATTTATCATTAGTAGCTTAAATGACGAAACATGTCACTTTTGCAATAACTTTTGTACTGTTGTACATTTTGTGTTGATATAAGGGATATAATTATATTCTGTATTTAAAATGGTTCCTGAAATATTGTTGGGATTGAAATTTGAAGTCATATAAAAATTCCTATCATTTTAATATGATGTGTAGAGAGAATGTAGTGCAAAGAGGTGTGATAAAAAATGTGAGATTTTCAATCACTCATAACTCTGTAGAATATGATCATAGATTATAATGGATGACATCATTATATTCATTAAATAAAAAAAGCAAAATTTGTTACTCCTATAAGTGTATGAAAATTAATACAAATAGGCTATATTTTGGTGAAATTTTAATTACATTTCCATTATATTTTTCTGATATTTGTCACACACACACTATTTATATTTTCCCTTACACATGTAATATTATTACTGCATCATAAAAATACTCATTGGTATTCACATTCACATACATACAAAATCAATAATTTATATACTATTAAATAAACTGACCTTAAAATTATCAATAAGTCTGACTTCAAATCCCACACTGTTATCCATAATAGTTTATTTAAATTAAAATGAAAACTTCGCTGTAAAATGCAGATAAATAGTTTTTAAGACACAAAAATTGTATCTGATCAATAAAAGATAACAAAAATTACATAGCACACGAGTTAAAAACGGCATACAGATAATAGATAGTAATTTGAGCTTTTGGAGGTTATGTTTTGTTTTGTTGTAAGAGAAATGTAAACGACAGAGAAAAGCGGAAGGAGATATACATCACTGCCACTACAACCCAAATCTTAATACCATTAATAATAATAATATTTTTGAGAATACAATATTTAATTTCCGTAATAAACCTATGGAAAAATTTCATCTTAAAAATACCCTGAAGTTATATTTATGGGCAAAATAAAAATAAAACTATGTATATTTTTAACTAACAGTACATATAAAATCTAACATGTTTATAGCAGATTTTAGAAAACTAACTGATCATATAGGTCTTTGCAAATTGCACAACATTGTCTAAATTCTATGACGCGCTCCATGCTTACATTTTTACATGACTCAAAAAGTCTCGAAAATAAATGAACAGAAAACCAGTACCATTGCCAGTACATAAATCGACACAATGGTGCAGGTGGACAACTGGACCATCCAACCAGCTGATAATGACAGTTTAAGTTTAGGGTTAGGATGGAAATAAAATTTTATTAATAATTAGTGAAAAAGCAAATATTTTTTATGTTGCTACTAAATAATTTCTTGTTATATTTATGTATATAAGAAAATTACTATTGAATACATACTACCATCAATACTAATAATAACGAAATGACAGAATGAAGTTAGCATAATTTTCAAAACAACAGTTATTATTAGAAAATAATGTAATTGATTTATAAAATAATAATTAGAACCTACATATAGGTGTTTTGGTATTACTGTGGTTCACCTAAATTTAAGCACAGTTTAGTATAAAATAACAAAAATGAATTGTCATATATTTAAAGATTGTGTAAATGTATAGTTTAGTGTGACCAGTGATATCAGAAATTTTAATTTTTTATTTGAAAATGTATGCTCTCCTAGTTACAATAGGAAAGATGTTCTTTTAGCGCTCTCAAAAATTGATGCTGTAGTCACTTTTAAAAAACCCTAACATGGTTTTGTAGTATGTTTTATTATACATTTTGAGAGGAACTAGTAGATTATGACTTGAAAACTATTATTAATTTTTACCAGAACCTTATACAGTATTTCTTTAACCTAACCTATTACGTATAGCCACTAGTAGGTTTATTTTCTTTAAGAAACATGAGCTTGAATAATAATAATAAAATAGGTTGGATAATTGTTAACAAGTGTGACTAAAACTCATTGTAAGTCAACTCACAGTATTGAGTAAAGCTGGGTTAGGTTAACGAGATATTGTTTTTTTCCTTGTTAGTAAATTGTGTGTACCATAAAAATATAAAATGATGTATAAATTATTTCTATGATTACTTTAATTCTAGCATTCAAATTTTTGAATAATTGGAATTCTGTAGTTATGATTTATCCATTGTTAATAGTTGAAATTTGTTCATGTAATAAATGTAAAATATGGATTGTAGCATGGTAACAGTAATTGTACAGTAAATAAATGATGCATAGTGATTTTTTGGAAATTATTAATTGCATGGCATCAGGTAGATACTACGAGAGTCTTTGTTAAAGTTAAAAATTTGATCTAGTAGATCGTTCTGTTATATGTGAAAATTGAGAATGTTCATTTAAATGCTTTTCATTAAAATAGTTTTTTTTCAGGAAAGAAGGCTCGCAGTACTAAAAAATAAATTTAAAAAAATGGAAGCTGAACAAATAGACAAGGTTTTAATGGAAAGTTTGGCAGAAGAAATTCATTCTGCAACACATACAGGCCAGAAAACATTGGAACAAGCCAGTTTAAAAAATATCAAAAATATATGCAAGTTAGTTTATAAAACTGTATATTCAATTTTAACACAAGCTACAGTAGTCTAAAAAAAAATATTAATGCCTGAATTTATGTTTACTCTATTTTAATTATAGAAACATTACAAATTTATTTCACTTTCAGATTAAAGGTTTGATCCTGCAAAGGACCAGAAGTAATAAATAATCTATTTTTTCCTTAAAAAAGTAAAATTACTTTTAATTTTCTAATGTTCTATTTGACTATCTAAACAGAAGTAATTAATATAACCAATAAGTTAATTTATAACAGATACAACTAGCCTAGCCTACTGCATAACTATTAACATAAATATCAAACTGTATTGGATTAATTTAATTTTTGTTCTCAGGAAATCTGATAAATATGTTGAACAAGCCTACTATCTTATCATCAGACAAATGGAAGAAAACCATTCAGAAATACGTTACAGTGCATTTCAGCTTTGTGATGAACTTTTCCGGTAAATTATAGTTTATGATTTCGTAGGTTTTCTTTGATTAGAATAGTGGCTGAATGATAATGAAACCTTTTGCAGTGTAAAATGGTTGGCAAAAATGGTCCCTTATGATTTAAACTGTATTTATACTAATTTTTCCTAATAAGAAATACTGGAAGGACTTAATTAATAAATATTATAGAATATTAATTAATGTCTTCTATAAGAGCCTTTTTAATTTATAACTGAATTCCATGATCTCATTTTTTATAAAATATGTTCCTATTTTTTATACTAACTGGTTATATTATTCTTAGTATGTGGTAATAGAACAAAATGTCATGTTATAGTTATATTATTTAACTCTAAAACCCTTATGTAGAAATACCTTAAACATTTACCTGATAACTTTGTGTTGTATCAAAACATTAAAAAACAAATGTAACAGAAAAATATTTGCACACATTCATCAAGATTTATCTTGTACATATTTGGTTTTTTAACTAAGATTTTATTTTGAATATAAAAATTTGCATAATATTTAAGTATAAAATCCTTGTAATTAATGATCTTATGTGTTTTATAGGAAGTCACACAGTTTCCGATCTCTGGTGGTAGCTAATATGCAACATATTTTTGAACTTGTTGCTGAAACAAATCCCGAACATCCTTTGCCACTACCTATCACAAGAGCATTGGAGTTAAAAACTATGTCTTTAAGAGCAGTGGATAAGTGGCATCAACTTTATGGACCAGGATATAGAAAACTTGTAATAGGTTACAAGTATCTCCAGCAGTGTAAAAAGGTTGGCAAAAAAGGTCCCTTATGATTTAAACAGTATTTATACTAATTTTTCCTAATAAGAAATACTGGAAGGACTTAATTAATTAATATTGTAGAATATTAATTAATGTATTCTATAAAAGCCTTTTTAATTTATAACTGAATTCCATGCTCTCATTTTTTATAAAATATATTCTTATTTTTTATACTATCTGGTTATATTATTCTTAGTATGTGGTAATAGAACAAAATGTCATATTATAGTACAATTGGTAGTGCTGCTGTTATTAGCCAGGAAAGCTTAAAATCAATGTTCAAATATTACATGAAAAAAACAAAAACATTGTTTACAGACAGATTGAGACGAGAAAACTATTATGTGTTATGTTAAAGTTTTTACAAATAAGAAATTTGATTACTGATAACAAAAACAAAATGCTAAAAAGCAAATATAGAGAAAATTACTACCTATTTTTCACAGACAGTGAAACCATGAAAACATTTCTATATTGATTACGATTTTGATTAATCTTGGAGGAGGAGGAGCTATTTTCTCCTTATTTATTTGAAATAAACCTTCAGAATATAATTTTGTATACCTAACATTTCCTTCTATTAATTCATTTTTCAGTTTTAAATTTCACTTGATTTTAGGTTGATTTTGCTAGATTTGAAATAAACGATGCCGCTACAAGAGCTCAAAATATGGAGAAAGAAAGACGATTAAGAGTTATAAATGAGGAACGAAAGAAAAAAACTCTTTTTGAAATTAAAGGTAAGCTGTGTGTTTTCCTGTATATATTTTTATTTATGTTATTTTATTTTCTCATAATTCTATGAACAATGTTTTGTAAATAACTATGACATCATTTGCAGTTTAACTTTCAACAATTAATGTTTATTTTGTATTACAGATATGGAAGCAGAGATCCAGGCTTCTATAATTTCTTTAAAGAACTGCATCAGCTTAATTCTCCCTGAGCCCGATCAGTTTTTTATAAATGAAAATGAATGTTGCGACTCGGTCAATGAAAGTGATAAACAAAACATGAATGTTAGCAGTAAAAATGCCGAAGACAACTTTTCACAAGAGCTAATTGAAGAAGGAGAAAACAATACTTTGTGGCGGGAAGTGGGGATGACCAACCCTCAACACTCCATCCAGTTGAACATCATACCCAGTACATAGTGTTTGTAACGTGAATATATATTTTTTATAATAAATCTTTGGAGTTTGCAGTAAGGTGGTGGAGAAATAGTTGTATGATCCCTAAAACCTTACATCCAAATTTTAAGTTTTTAAATATTTTGTAGCAATAAATTAAGAGTCTAAGGAGGAACAATTCATTTCATATTAAATTCATGTGCAATGAAACTTCGACTTAAAACTAGCAAAATTCTAATTCTTCAGACTAAGTAGTCTGACTTTCAATTCCCAGATTATCCTAAAATATTATAACAAGTAAAAGTTTGTTATATTTTTTCAGATCTGAAAGTAAGTTTATAATAAAAATGAGAGTTAAACATGTCGCTACATTTCAGCTTCCAGTTAAAACCAGTATAACATTTTGTTTTATATGTTATGAAAGTTGTAAGTGTTATTTAACATCTTAGTACTTCCTTACTAATTCAGGTTTTTATTTTATAGGCAAAAAAGTTGAAATCGATGAAACACCAGAAAATATCTCAATATTGGAAAACGCTAAGGAAAATGTGAAACTAATAAAAAACAGATACCTACCGTCTGTTACAGCGTGGATACAGGTCCTCAGTTTAGTTTCAGGTACAAAATGATTTTAATTATTTTAGATATTTGTTCGTCTTTCGACTGTTCTGGTCTTTTCTGTTCAGAAAAACACCTGAACTTTGCAATCTAGTAATTTGTCCTGAAGTGATTTGTAATTATATAATGTTAAGAGGAAAATGCTTGGAATATAGGAAAATATTGCCTTTTAGATTGCATGATTTTCTCGGCATAATAATATATATATATTATATATACTGAATTTTCCTAAAATATTATTTATACAAAAAATATTTGGTAAGTTTTGCCTGCAACGTTTTGAAAAAAACCAACAGTTAACGACACAATGAGGTTTATAATGATTATAAAAGAAAAATTTGAATAATTCATATTATTTCTTTGTTATTTAATGGTATATTGTTAAAATTATATAAAAGGCAATTACTTTGTTAGAAATGTTTCCTGTGCATCTTATTTCATGTAATGACAAAGGTTTGGCAGTTATAGTGACTAATACACAGTCAGTTAATCAATTTTATTGCATTATTAAATCTTGTGTTATTGATGGGAGACATAAATATGGTATGTTTATACTATGTATATGTATATATATGGTACATGAGCCTGACTTCATACTTTCAGATGACAATTCCGAGATAAAACATCTGTTAGATTTAAAAAGTGAATTAGAGGGCACATTGAACAAATACAATGACATTCAAATTAATGCAAAAGATGAAGTATCGACAGATTCAGAATTAGAAGAAGTTGATGATGTTACAAACCCTGAAGCAATTAATAAGAAATCTGCCTTCGTAGAGGATCCTAGTGTATGGAGTATATGCTCTTCACCTCACACCTCAAAGGTAGAAATTAACATTTAAAATTAAGAATAGTTCAAGTTTTACTTAAAATATTAACATAGTATTTACAATTTTTGACAGAACTCTCAAGCAACTGAGCTTATTGGTGGAGAACCACAGCCTTCTACATCTAGCGGGATTGTGCTTGAGAGGAAACAAAAGTTGTTATCAATTGCACCAAAGCTTCCATTTGATGTAGATTTATACCACTGGGAGGACGAGCATTTACCAACACCTACTCTGTTGCCGTGAGTTTTAATTTTATGTTAGTTATAGCTTGTGAATTAGTAAGTAATATATGCAACCTAAATTTACATGTGTATTACATTTGATTTATTAAAAAGTAACAAAATGGATTTTTTAAAGTAACCAACCAAGCTGCTAGAAATGTTGTTACTTTGTTGAGTACATACATCAGGCTTTTCCTAACTTCAAATATTTTATATTTGTTGATATGTTTAAAAAAACTTATAAAAGTTTTGATAACGGAAGTATTCCAAAGCACGTCATCATAAAATATTTGATGCTAAGAAAGGCAGATGTATGTACTCAACAAATAACAAAATGAATACTTGGTGTACAAAATGTTTATAATCACCAAAATATTTTTAGAACCCAAGATAAAAATTCCAAAGATTAAAACTTTGATAGCCTGCTTGTTTATTTATATTATATAAAACAATATATTTGTGTGTTACCTTAGAGTGAATGCTGAAGGCAGTAGATTTTGGGCTTCATCATGTGATGATTTGAAGGAGTTAGCTGTACCTGAAGGATCTTCTAGTCTACGCACTCGAGTTATAGAGTTTACAGGGAAGTTCGAGCCAATCGCCCATACTTGTCGGGCACCTTTACCTAGTGGTAAACTTTGCCCTAGGAAAGACAAGTTCAAAGTACGTCTATAGTTGTTACTCTAACACAGTTTTAGTTTTATAAAAATAATTATTCATTTTTTATGTTTTCTTTATCCCTGATCCTGCTTACTTAGGTCCTTAAGCTTGTCTTTCTGCATGTTCCAGTACAAGCAATTTTTACTTCATTCGTACATCACCCTTTTCTTCTATTTTAGTTTGTTTAGTTACGTTTGTAGCTCTCTGGCTAAGTACTGTATATTTTTAATGACCAGTGAATAATAGGGCAAAATTTCAAGTAGCTAAAGCTTTGAATTTAAAAATAATATGACACTTTTCTTTTCAACTTGTAATTTTTTGAAGAAGTGATAAATTTTAACTAGAAGAAATGAAAAACCAGAAGAAAAACAACCAAATCTATAGCTTCCTAAGTAAATACTGTATAAAGAATATATTATGAACAATGTTTGCTTGCAGTGCCCTTTTCATGGTGAAATTGTCCCAAGAGATGAGAGAGGACAGTGTGTCAACCCGAAAGATGCAGAAAGGTTTGCTTTGTTGGCGGAGAAACAACAGCAAGAAACGCCAGATTGGCAAGATCCAGTGCTACTTAGAGAAATAGAGGCAAGCTCAAAATTTTAATAATCTTTTGTTTTTCTTGGTTATTTACTTTGTACATACCCAATTATCTGCGAGCAGTTGATGAGTTTTATTATCTTTTACAATACCAAAGTAATAAATAATACAGCGACACTCCGGCTTACAGTCAACCTGGAGAACAGTCTAATTCACAGAATAAAAAATGACCTGCATAACAGTTTATGTTTCGGATAAAAGATTGAACTTATTATAAGTGTTTTCATTTCGTTTAAATTTTTGTAAGCAGAAGTATAAATGTAGAGATAACATCATGCTGTGCTACAGAAAGTACAAGCTGCTGAGTTAGCACAAACAAGCCTTCAATTGATGGGTGTTTGGATTTTATAGGGCAATAACTTCCACGATATTTCTTTGTTATCTGTTCTCTGAATGCCCACTGCTATTCCTTTTTCTATCAACTTAATTAATATTACTTAGTGTTTCATTAACTCTTTTACTATGTGTTTACTTTGTTAGCCCCTACAAAAATTTAAACAATTTTTACAATCGTGTTACATACTTTTGATTTTTAAATTTAACAAAATGTATCTTTGTGTGCAAGTTTCAAATTGTTGTTTAAATACTGTTTTCAATTTCTTTTTTGTGAATATTACTTAAATGGGTCCTAAAAGAAGTGCTTGTGTTAGTGGAATTAAAAGAAAAACTTTGACTATTGAACTAAAAAAAAGCTACAGTATGAACTAAAAAAATATACAGTATTGATTTGTCCTGTGTGTGTGTATATATGTGATGTTTCATTTGTATGAATTTAGTTAAAATAAAGTGTGGCTTCTGGTCTGTGAATTTTCTTCATTCTTCATCTTTGACATATTATTAGCGAGTACTCAATTATTTTTTCTATGTGATAAATTAAATTTTTTCCCGTAAGTCTCTGTTGTAAACGCTGACTTGCATAGCAGTCTGCTCAGATAACAGTCTTAGTTCTGGAACAAATTAAGACCATTAACCAGGGTACCACTGTATTTTGGATGAAATATGAAATAATTAAACTCACTGTATATTTATTTTGTGCATTACTACGCAGTAAAATCATCTTTTTCTCCCTTTAAGTCTATACTTTATGCCAGTTAAATTGATTAGGATGAGGGATCAGCATTAACGGAAAAGACAAAGCTGCAGTCACTGCAATCTCAAACCCATGACATAAGTTCAGAGATGCAATAAACAGACCAGTGTCTCACCACTTTGACCACTGAGTTCTGTACTTATCTAATTATTTCATTTAGGCTTACTAATTATTGTTATATGATTATTTTACAATACACTGCAGTAGATGGCACATAGTTGAGTGTGTCCTTGCTCGAAGCAGGCTGAACAATGAGAGGAAAGGGTGTATTTCCAAAAACAATGAAGCATTATATCGGACGATACTTGTGACTCATCATCTTCAATAATATAAACATTGATGTCCACTGTTGATCATCAATATTAGGAATACTATAATAGAATATTGGAATGTCTAATTGGGTTCTGTGAGCATTTTTTTTAATATCAAAATTATATTTTTTCATACTGAGTGTACTCAGTAAAGGATAAGATTTTGATCTTGTGTTTCTAGGCTCAAACTGGCATAGATTTGAAGATGCCGGAAAAAAAAGGAAAGCGAAAAAAAGTGAAGAGGAAATATCCTGGATTAACAGATGTAAAAGCGAAACAAAACACTACAACTAATAGACTCCATAAAAAATTATTTAAAAGGTTAGTAACTTTAATTTTACTTTTTAAAATTTGTAACCATCAAATCAGTTGCAATGACTCATTCATTAATAACACACAGTTTGATACTTCATTTTATATGGATACTTATAAATTGATTTAAAACCGTCATTACTTGTTTAGAATTCATGCAATATACTTGTAGGAAAAATACTTCCATTTAAATTTTTTATTATATACAGTGTGTTTTGATGTTCCCATTGTCTTTAAAAAAATATGTCTTCCATTAAATTTTTATTTTTTCAAATTAATTAAATAATTTAAATTATTTCCATCATGTTCAGTTTTGTTCCACAGAATCTCCTTTGTCTGATGCATCTTGGTGTCTCTCAGGTTTGAAGATGACAGCCAGTTGCAATATGGCTGGTTAATATTGTTGCTGCAATTGTAGATCTTGTAACACTATCATACATTACCTTGTATTGTATGAGGTAGCTCAATTTGCTTTTGGATATTTGGAAGTTTTTTGTGTTTTTCCTTACTGGCCATAATTTTTTTCCACTTACATTGTGCATATTTTTTTTTTTTATTTTATATTAATTACAACTGAGGCGTGTCCCATCTAGTAATTTTTCTTTATCATTGTATTGTGTTCACTGTGTGCTGGGGTGCAGTCCGACGGCTGGTCCCAATGTGTTTATGGCCTGGAGAGGTCAATTGGCTTGGTCCTCTTCAGCCTTCTCGTGATGTTGTCACTGCGGCATAGCAGTTGGACAATCTCTGTATTATTATGCTGTTCTAACCTGCAATAATGCTTAACCGAGAGCTTTTTAATGACTTCCTGAACAGATTCAACACCTAGGTCCTTATGTATGTTTTCATTTCTCACATACCAAGGGGTGTTGACAATCGTTCTCAATACTTTATTTTGAAAAACTTGAATAATTTTACTATTGCTTTTTCTTGTACATCCCCAGAGTGGTGCACCGTAGGTCCATATTTGTCTTATAACTTGCTTGTATAGCAGTATCTTGTTGGCTATCGAAAGTTCTGAATTTCTTCCAATAAGCTAAAACATTTTATTGAATTTGAGCTGTAGCTCCTCTTTTTTCTTTTTTACATGCACCTTCCATTGGAGCTTTGCATCGAGTGTCATTCCTAGATATTTAGCACTGTTTGCATATGTTATACTCCTTTCGTTTAATATTATTGGTAATGGTTCATATTTTCTATTCGTAAAATTAATGTGTAAAGTTTTTGCTTCATTAAGCTTTACTCTCCATTTTTTTGTCTATTGACTTACTGCATTGGTGGCATTCTGTAATTTCTCTATGACTTCTAAAATATTGTCCCCAACTGTTAAAATTGCTGTATTATCTGCAAAAGTTGCTACTGTGAAGTTTCCAGTAACTGGTATATCTCTAGTGTACAGAAGGTACAGTACAGGGCCAAGAACACTTCCCTGAGGTTCTCCTGCATTAATTGTTTTAATTTGTGAGTATTCGAGTTCATATCTAACCCGAAAATGTCTCTCACAAAGGTATGACTTTAAATTTCTGAAGAATTGCTCTGGTAAGTCCCGTTGTAGTTTATGTTCCAGCCCACAGTGCCAGACTCCATCAAACGCCTGCGCCATGTCAAGAAATATACCTGAGCAGATCTGCTTCCTCTCCATAGCTTCCTCTATTACATCCACTACTCTATGAACTTGTTCAATTGTAGAATGTTTTGCCCAAAAACCGAACTGATGTGCAGGTATGAGCTTCCTATCTTCTATAATAACCTTCAGTCTTTTTAAAAGGAGTTTCTCAAAGAGCTTAGATAGTATTGGCAATAATTAAATTGGTCGGTATGAGGTTACCTCATGTAGTGGTTTACCCGGCTTAGGTAACATAATTACTTCTGCTACTTTCCATTGATTTGGAACATACTGTAACCTGAATGCTGCATTGATAATGGACAGCAGTCTCCTCAAGGCTTTCTCTGGAAGTTCTTTGATTATTTGCCCTGTAATTAGATCATATCCTGGAGCTTTTTTAGGATGTAAATTCTGACTGATTTCGTTTATTAGTTCTTGTAGCGTTACTGGTCTAATGTTTAGTTCATCTATTTTATTTACTTTTAGTAGATGTTCATCTGCCGTTTGCCTGGGGAGAGGACGGAATATTTGTTCCAGATGATCTGCAAATAGCTCAGCCTTTTCATATGCATTTCGAGCCCAGGTCTCTTCGTTTCTTTTAACTGGTGGTATCTGCACAACAGGTCTCTTGATTCCCTTGGTGGCACGCCATAAGGAGTAGTCAGTGTCTTTTTCAGCTGTTATGTTTTCTAAATATTTATTAATTGTTTTGTTTTTAACTTCTTTTATCAATTCCTTAAGTTTATTTGTTAAATTGAGTCTGCTTTTATTTTCAGGGGTATGACTAATTTGCCATTTTTTTCGGGCTCTCCGTTTCAGGTCTACTAATTGTTTTACTTCAACAGGATAGTATATGTCATTGTTTTTGTTTTGCATATTTTGTGAGAAAAAATTGGGTTCAATCTTCACTTATTTTGTAAAGTTTATTTGGCTAATTTGATCTTTTCTTACCAACTGCGCTGTAAAATTGCTACTTCTTCAGAATTGAGACCGTAATGAAAACTAAGAATCCAAATAAAATTACTGGTCGTTATTTCTTAAAAATCGAAGTTATGTTTGTTTCCATAAAACAAGACAGTGTATTAAATTTGAAATAAAAGAAAATTTGAGTAAACAATAAAATGAAAACAAATTCTCTGAAGCACATTTTAAATAATGCTTGTTGTTTTAGATCAACTATGAAGAAAGTGGCAGCTTCTCTAGATAAGTTGGATCACCGAAGATTTAGAGATAAATATGGGGATAATTTTAATTATACATTTGATACAGCATAAACTAGTATTGGAGCATTGTGTATTCATTAGTACACATTAAATAACAAATTAAAAAGGTGGTCAAAGACTGTATTATATATATATTAAAATACTTTGTCCTTATTGTATTAACTGTTTTAAACAGATTTATTTTATATTTTGAATATTTAATAAACATTGATACTGTAAAATTGTTTTATTTTTAATGTTTATACACATTTTTATATTCCCACTTCACATAGAAATAAAAAACTAAAACTTGGCCGAGTTGTTATCAGAAAAAAAATGTGTTCCATTAAATTAAAAACAAGGAATGAAAAAAGTTTTAGTGTCGCTTTGCATGGGTTAATAAACCCACTAACTCTCTTCTATATAGGTAGAGCTAGAATTTGGCAAAGTGTCTATGGAGGAAAAGTAAAATACATCATCACTCGACAATTTATTTGCACCTCTATAATCTGTACTTAAGACACTGAAAAACTTGATAAATAATACAGAAATAATGCATTTTAGTATCTTCCTTATTTCATATTAAGGAAGCTTGATGTACGGCTGGTATAATTCATACTCGGCCTTCGTATATATATAAAATTGCACTAACTGGGTAATTTCTTCTTTATACTGTATAGTCACGATATTGTTTATTTGTTGGATCTGTACTGTAATCAACGACTGTATAACCCATTTATTTAAAACACATTTACTTACTGTCTGTATGTAAGTAAAATATGTGTAATGTAAAACACAAAATATAGCTCATCTGTCTATATGAAATGGAAAAGACTTGTATGACTGAAATGAATTGTAACTTTTTTGCAATTATTACACCCATGTTGAAACTGAAATGAGCCCAATTTAATTTTTCTGGTTATTACTCTAAGCAGATTTAAAAAATTTAATAAAATTAGCTATTTAAGAAACGTACTATATGCAGTAGTAAAGTTACTGACAAAATTGAATAAATTTTTACCATCACAAACTGATAAACATTATTTTAGATGTAACTGAATTAAACAAGCTACTGAGCAATCTTGTTAAAGAACTTATTATTAAAGGCCCATAGCAAAAAAATTAAACACTTGTTTAACTAATAGCAAGATTTTATCCGAAGTAAGTAATAAAAGTGAAAAAAGAAACTATGACGAAATGAAAATACAGTCTTAACAATGTCAGGTGTCAGTGCCACAGAGCTGGTGCACAAATAAACTGTACTCGTAAACAGAAAACACATTGTACAACTCTGTACAGACTAAATAGAATGAAACATTAAATGTTTAGAAACAAAAATAAAAGCCTATATTGGAGAGCGTGTAAGTCAATTCTTATAGAAACTGTTCAAGTGCAATATAGTTTACGTGAAGTTACTTTTACTTGTTTATTGTGACAATGAGTGTATTTTTTTTTTTGCACGGACAGAAAAGTATGGTAAATATCAGTTTTAATGTAAATTGTTGTTAAGTATATACTCAATTTTTCCTTTTTATAAACCTCTATATTTTACTACCCTCGATAATTCAAAATTTTCCCTGGTTCATTCAATTATAAAATATCGAGTGGCAACTGTTGCCATATTTTAAAAAAATGGAAGTGGAGTAACTACCCAATATTAAAAAAATAAAATTAACACAGTTAAATTTTTAACACTTCTTATATGGCTGTCTTAAAATTATTTAGGCTTTATGAGGAATTATCACTTGAATTTAAAACCATTTTCTACTCCGACTGATAGTACTACAGAGCAAACTTTTGAATTAAAATCAGAAAAAATGACAATTATTAGGCCTGATACTATTTAAAAAAATTTGGTCATACCATAACTACATTTTGATTAGCAAACTATAGTAATTATTTCTTACAGTTTATCCTTTCTACTGAAATGATTTATGAGTCAATAGAAACACAATTATATAAAATACTATGACAAAACAAAGATTTTTTGTCTACCTTATCTGAAATTCAGGAGTACAAAAATAATAAATTAATTGTGTAAGTTACAGAAAACTAAAGGCAGTAATGTTGTCAAACTTGTTGCTTAGTTACTAAAAATCAACAGTTCTGTCTACTGAAACAAAAAAGTCCATAAAAAAATTGTGTCTGAAAGAAATAAAATGCTGCGTTATGAAGGGTATATTCAAAATAAACCCCAAGTGCACCCACAAGAAAAAAACATTGCATTGTCATGTTTTATCTTTGTGGTAGAAGTCCTAACTATAAGATATATAGGTAGGTTATTTTTTTCTTTGTATATGGTTTTACATACCCAGTTTTTTAACTATTTATTTTATATAGCCTACAATGCTTTTATTTTATTTGTATTGTATTTTGTAATAATTTTTTAGTTTCATTAATTTTAAAGTATTTTTTATAAAGGATTGTTTAGTGGGAAAATAGCATAACATACTCTTGTAAAAAACAACGTAACAGTTTGTAACTTGTAGAGTAAAACTAACCCATGCAAGTCAGCCTTGCAATACATGAATTTTAGGAGACAGTAGTAATTATATCACACCTTTCATGCTTAATTTTGAATTTCTTAATTCTCTGTATGGACCTACTATAAGAAACAGAAAAAGAAAGTTAAAAGGACAGACTTGCTTTCTGATAAGGCGTGAAGATGTTTTACTACATTTTTAGGGAAAAAGAGAATTGCTGACCTGTATAGGACAAAATATATGACTCTAAACCTAACTCATTTACTCCTAATCCACTTATATCAAGGGTAAATTTCAGTTGAAATTGTACAGGTTCTAATTTAAAGATTATGACAGATAAACAAAACATACTGTTTTGACTTGCTAGTAGTGGTGGGGCAGAAAACACCAAACTGTAAAAAAAATGCTTTTCTAAAAACGACAAACAAACTGTTTTTTCAAACGGAAACAAGCAGTTTGATTTGGACTGGTTTATGATTTGTTAAACAAGGAACAGACAATTTTATTTGAACGTTACCGCAAGCGCTAAAACTATTTTCCTGCTAACTGCTTTTTCCCTTTATTCCAAAGTTGCTTGTTGTGTTGTTGACTGTTTGGTCAATGTCAATGTTTATCTCTATTTTGTTGTGATTTGTAGTAACAACCTCTCACATTTTGTAGATACAGAGCCTAATTTTATTTAAACATATTTTTTATCAATCATCAATATTTTTTAATCAACTAAAAATATTCTAAATTGTTTGCATTTTGGTAAATATGCAAAGGACTATTTAATTTTTAAGTAAAAAAAAGAATGCTTCTATTAGAAATTCATCGCATTTTGTACATAAAATGGCTTACATAATTATTACGTTTTGATAATGTAATTTAATTATTACTACACTTGTAAGGATTATTTTTATCCTTTCTAAATGCTTTATACCCAAAAACAATTTAAGGACATGGTGGTAATGGGCATGAAAAAGTAGTCTTAGAAAACTGAATGTATGTGCTTTATGTTTTAGCTGCTAATACAACTTTGAGTTTCAATTTTCTAAACCTGTTTTTTCCCAACTGTTTTAAAAGCAGCTTTTTTTCCTCAACAAACAGTTTGTTGACGTTTTGTAAAAATAGCAGAAACGCCCACCTCTACTTGCTAGTCTATTTTCAAAACGCTGAACTGGTAATATTTTCTTTCACAAACAGCTGTTTTTCGGTTATGTTAAAATGTTAGTGTTACTTATTGTTTGTAAATTAATAAATTACTTGTTTCTTAGTAAGCTTATTATTATTACATACATTTGCAGATGCAAATAAAGTTGACTCGCAAAGAGGGTATAATGTGTATCTAACAATTAAATATATTTTCAGCACCTACAGTTCTGGAATCATTCAAAAACAGCGGACCATGTTAAAGTTCAAGGATACATTTTGGAAACCAAAATCTTCAAAATACCGTTTTTTGTTAATATAAATGAAATCTGAATGAAACACAATAAATTAATTATAGGATTTTACATGAAAGCTATTAATTACTAACTTAACTTATATGACATCAATTTAAATGACCAACTAGCATGAACATAACCAAAAATCTTATCTGTAACCTAACCTAAATCTATGTACTTAGTTTTGTTACACAATACTTGTTTCAATCCTAAAGTGTTTTTACCAAAACTGTTCTTACTTGACCAACCATTAAGTAAAAATAATTTAGTCATCTACCTTACATAATATTTGAGCTTTTATAACTTTGTTACCCCTGTTTTTAAATGTGTAATTGATTCTACAAGATAAATACATGCAATGATTTACTTTACTCTTTGTACAAATTTTTTGCAATTATTACACCCATGTTGAAACTGAAATGAGAGCCCAATTTTATTTTTCTGGTTATTACTCTAAGCAGATTTTAAAAATTTAATAAAATTAGCTATTTAAGAAACGTACTACATGCAGTAGTAAAGTTATTGACAAAATTGAATAAATTTTTACCATCACAAACTGATAAACATTATTTTAGATGTAACTGAATTAAACAAGCTACTGAGCAATCTTGTTAAACAACCTATTATTAAAGGCCCATAGCAAAAAAATTAAACACTTGTTTAACTAATAGCAAGATTTTATCCGAAGTAAGTAATAAAAGTGAAAAAAGAAACTATGACGGAAATGAAAATACAGTGGTACCCCGATTAACGGTCTTAATGCATTCCAGAACTAGGACTGTTATCAGAGCTGACTGCTGTGTGAGTCAGCGTTTATAATACATAAATGTATTATAAATGTACATAAATGTCAGCATTTATAATAAATGTGAGCCTTATGGAAAACATTTTAATTTGTTTCATAAAAAATGATAATTGAAGTCTCATCATTAATATGTCAAAAATGAAGAATGAAGAAAATTCACAGAAGTCACACTTTATTTTAATTAAATTCATACAGATGTAATTTTTTTTTTTTTTTTTTTTGTGTTTTAACGTTTGACTATTGTGCACACTTGGGCTAATGCAGACGGTATGTCAACTTACACACAGGACAATTAAATACAGTCGACCTCGGATATAATGCGGTTGAAGGGACGAAATGTATATGAGTGCTGTAAACAAGATAATGTTGTAACTGAGTTTACAGTAAATGAGTTTGTAAACGGCGGCAATTACTGTATGTGAAAGAAAAGCATACAGGGTTAGTGAGATTGAAGTTTTCCCCCAACTAAGGTGTACAGTGTGTGTGTGTGAAGGGGGTGAGAGAGAGAGAGAGAGAGAGGGAGGGAGGGCAGAGAGAGAGAGAGAGAGAGGAGGGAGAGAGAGAGAGAGAGATCGCTTTTACAGGAACAATTATTTACATTGTTTAGCCTGCAACAAATATAATACAAACTGTATTTTAGTGAGAGTGACTATAGATCAGCAGCTTAGAAAACTGCTAAGAGCACCAATGGGACAGAGAGAAAAAATGTGCGAGAGAAATATCATGTCCCCACTCTGTCACCATATCTCCCTCATTTTCCTTCACTATCGCTGAGTAGTAACAGTCTGTAGACTTAGATTGGCAGATTCTGAGTCCCTGAACTGTTTAAAGGAGCTTGAGAGGAATTCTCCTACATGAATGAGAAATTCTCACGCAGGCCGTTTACAAAGTAGCTGGACTATAACAGCAGTGTGACAGTGTTGCATCCGAGTTCACAAAGCGTTGTAACCGAGCCTAAAATACACATACACTTAATATAGAATATTGGGGACATTATGAAAACAGCACTATACCGAGTTAGTGTTCTAACCGAGGGCGTTATAACCAAAGTTGAATGTACTTTAGACTTTCATACTTTAGCTGTTTTTAGTTTAATAGTCTAAGTTTGCCTTTTATTTCCACTACCATAAGCACTTCTTTTAGGACCCACTTAATATTAAAAAAAAAAAACAGGATTTAAAGAACAATTGGAAACTCGCAAACACAGAAACTTAATGTTTTGTTAAATTCAAAAATCAAAAGTATGTATTAGGATAATATTATAACCGTTTAAATTTTAAACACTAAGTAAAATTAGGTAGGAGGACAGAAAATGGGTGTGCATTCTGAGAACAGATAACCAAGAAATATCCTATAAGTTATTGCCCTACAAAAACCAAACACCCATGAATCAAAGTCTTGTTTGTATTAACTCAGCACAATGTTTATTTCTGTAGCACAACACAATGTTATCTCTGTATTTACAGGTGTTTAATAATTTAACAAAATGATAATTTTTATAATATGTTCAGCTCTTTATCTGAAACCTGAACTGTTATGAGGGTTATTTTTCATTCCCTGAACTAGACCTTGTCTGATATGACCTTTGTCCAGATGGTTACACAGGTATCACTGTATTGTAGAAATAAATATTGTAAAATACAATATCCTATTTAGTTTTATTAAGTTAAGTTTTAGTCAATAATCTACAAAATAATGCCAAAAAGAAATAGATCAGTTTAATGAAGAAATATTTATTACTTTAAATTTAAACACATAAATTTTATTACATGCCGAATAAAATGAATGAATGAATGTATATTAGAACATTACAATTTTTTAATATTATTTTACAATTAAAAGCTACGAATAATGTTATAAATAAAAATGACTAATGACACATTTCCCAATTAATGAATAAAATAAAATAATGTATATATATAATTCAATAAGTTTTATTATTGAATTAGTGAAACTGAAAACATAATTTAAATGAACTATTAATTATACACAAACTAACACAACTTTTACTCTTTAACATGATTTTAAATATTGCAATACTTATTTCTGAACACAATTAATTCTTTTTACACACTGGAATGCAACTGAACTTGTTCAACAGTTAGATCATTTGTTTAACGGCTCGATTAATTAATGACTCTATTACCCTGAAACATAAAATAAATTTATCAGTCAAATTTAAACAATAAATACAGCAGGCATATTTATTAATTTTTATGAGTTACCTACGTCTGAATTTTCAGTATTCTAATTTAACTGTTAGGTTATAAAAGGAGCAATATTATCATGAAATGTTAGGTTTATAGACGGAGACTCTCCAAATAACATTTAATACTTAACGATTAAACAAAATTTTTATATTAAAATTTTATTAAATTGTCAAATTTTTGCTTCTGCCTTGTAAACTTGCATAGCACAATCTGAACTACGCAGTTCTGGTAGGAACTGTTATATGTTAATATGAACAACATTCGAAGCATTGTGGAAGTTTTGAGTTCCTATTAACTTACCCATTCTCTAGCCATCAGAAGTAAAGTTGTGTTTTCTAATCTAGGACCAATCAGAGGGTTCATCTGAGCCATGTAACAACACAACCAGCTGTGACAAACAAAGTAATGATACAATAAAGATAAATTTCAAGTTCATATAATATTCTAGTAACAATACATTGAGGGGGTGCAGACTAGCTGCACCTATTGAGAGGATTTAGACATCCCTCGTGGTACCCGAGTCTAACAAACACTTATACTTACAACACTACACTTTAACACTTTACACTCACACTTACATTTAGGGAGACGATAATAACCTCAAATTGCTTTTCGCCTTAATATATATATAAAAAAAAAAAAAATATTGAGATGAACCAAAGTGCATCACCATGAACAAAAAATCATAGAACTGATGGATTTTTTTGAAAAATATAGATAATTTTTTGTAAATACTTATACTTTCTTGTCACATGCGACTCTTATTGAATTGAAATTCATGTTACTAATTTTTGCTTACTAACAACAAAAAAGGTAAAGAACTTTATTTCTATGAATACCATTTTAATTTATAAACTATTTATGTGTAATACTAGTCTTGATAAACTAACATAGGAGCAATACCTGTCAATCTAACTAATATGGTGCATGGAAAGAAAGTACGTTTTTCACTTTTTTTGTTTTTCAGATAAGTTAATCTGTTGTTAGTAAGCAAGAATGAATAATAGTTTACCACATAACCGTTTTTGGGTGTGTTGGGCATTGCAGAGATTATATACTCTTATATTTTTGTTTCCTTATCTTGTTGTTCTGACTCTTTAAGAATGTTAATATGTTCTTTGCAAACAAAAATTAATAACATATCTCAATATGAAAAATGTTACTAGTGACAAGTGAATAATATGCTATTATCATATTTTAACCGTTTAATAAAGAAATATAAAATACAGACTATAATCTCAACAAGCCGGATATTTGATCCTTGAGATTATATTTAATCTCCTATTTACTAAGAATGAAAGTAAACAAATATGGTAGATACTTACAACAACCAACAACATGCTCCAGTAAGCATTAAAATCAACTGAATGATTCTGTAAGAAGAACAAAAACACAAAGTTATTAACTTGCAAACTTGTAAGACAAAAATAAAATATAAAGTGTGAGCTGACCCAGAAGTGATATACTTGTTTTTCTTTCACACTGGTCTACTACAAAACGGTATATGCGATATTTTGAATAGCCACATTATACAAAATGGTTCTAACTGAAATAAATGATGTTGGTTTTTGTTTATACAACTACGTATCTTTCAAATGTATCTAAAATGACAAAACTAGGCTGTTGCCCATAAGGTGACTTCTTTATATTTTTATGCTACTAATGACTTACTCAGAAAACATGATTAGTCTTAAAACAGGCTACAACAAAGCTGCAGTTGTTTCATATTTTTAGACAAGTTGCACTACAAATTTACAGTAAAAATAGTTATAATTATAGGTGTACTAGAGCATGATGAATGGTTTAGCATATATTTGAATTACTGTACAACAATCAATGCATTTTCATAGAGTGATTGATGTACACTAGGGACATTATTATCACATTTATCTCAAGTTCCAGCTTATCCGAAACAAGCTTTTAAAATTTAAACAAGAAAAAAGTAATTTACAGAGGTTATAATTTCAAAATATTTCAAAGTAAAAAATATATTTTTAACAGGCATCGCTTGATGTTATATTGTAACAACTATGAACATAAACTAAGTAAAGCAAAACGGCAGCATAACAATGAAGTTGCAGTTAGACTTTTATATTTATCTTTTTAATAAAGGCAGTTTAAAAACACTATACTGAATTATCATGTGGTATATTATTATATAGTACAGGTACAACTTTTATTAACTTATCTTCGTTGTCTTGTTAATTAAATATTAACTTTGTTTTTTACATATTGCACGTTTTATTAAGCATCCAAAAAAGCATTACTGATATAACCTTTATTATGACGAAACATCAACGATAGGCATGAACAGTCTTTAGTTCATAAATCAAACTTAACAGTGAAAGCTTATAATAATTTCACTTGATCTTTCCATAAGAAAATGGCCCTCCTAAAATGAGGTTTTGTGGTGTTCCTACATATCTGAAATTTTGCTTATTGAAAAGGGCCTTGATCCTACCAAGCTTGAATAATGGAGTCCATAATGTGTACAGAACTGTAATGGCTTGCTGCCTACTTTGTAATTTAATTTGGAAACCTGTTGGAATAGCAAACAATGCTAATGAATGTCCACTTGAAAGTATATTACCCTATTATGAAAACATAATATTCTTAAAAACAAATGTAAGACATTATTTTGCTATTTAATTTATGTTTAAAAACCATTACAATTTTTCATTGTTATTTATATATAAAAAAATTCAAATATGTACTCTGCACTTTCATATGTAGGCCTATTCAATATATGTATTCAATTCCTGTATTCACACACCTGTATTTTTTTTTGTTCAGTTAAACTTCCTCCTTAAACAGAAAATAACTTTTTACAAGCCCTTTTTAATGACAATGTTAGAATACTTCGGTGTTCCTTTTAGTATAATGTACCTTCTTCAGTTGGAGGTTTTCAAGATACTTCTGAGCCATTAAGTGATATTATCAGGTATGTGCTACAAAAAAACTGTGAAACTTTTGCCAAACTGAATATGCCTGACGATTCTGCTGTGTGACTATATCTTTCATTATGCTTATCTAATGGCATAGGATTAGCAACTTCAAGAAATCACCCCTATGTTAATTTCTGAGAGTACAAAACAATTTCAGGAAAATTTAGTGGCAATATAAGATTTACGCCCCTATTCTCGTTAGCCAGACTAATTTATACTACCAAATAGCATACCCAATATATAAAAGGTACAAAAGACAGACTTAAATACCATTTATTTTGTAACTCACTGAGCTGAAAAAAATGATGTTTTGTAATACAAATTTGTAAAAATAGCTGGAGTTGCTCACTTTCAAATTTATCCAGTAAAAACAATTTGGAATTATTTATAAATTAATTATTGACCTTATTATTTATTACATTGATTAAACATATTTAATATGGGCTACTTAAAATGAACAACAATGCTGAAAAAGCACAAGCAAACCTGAGTTAATTTTTTTTTTTAACATAGCAAACCAACCTAGAATATCAAGGATGTGTCTAACAAAAATACACTTACCCTCTGTTAGGGCCTTTTGGTACAATTATAGGTAAAACAATCCCCACAACTCCCCAAAGGGCAGTGAAAATTATAACTGGAACCGCTGATGCTCCCATTATTTTGTGAATTTAGATTTACAACCAAAAGAAGAAAAACAGACAAACACAAAAAGTCAGCTGACAAACCAGAATCAGACTAACCCAACTTACCTATCACATGATTTTTCAACATTATTGCCAACCGTTTGCATTTTAAATTAAAAGCAAAAAAATACTTTAGAGAAACTGACCTATTTCATAATACCTAAATTATTATCGTATGATTATACTAATAATGCAACAAATTATAATAACTAAAACAAGACAACAAAAAATTTGTTGTAAAACGTGTGTACAAAATAATATGACAAAGTATTAAATTTTAATTTTGAATATTATATAAGCTATATTATTTGAGCTAATATTAAATTATTAATTTTAACTGAAATATGTTTTTATTTATAAGTTTGCTTACAAATTAAAATAAATATGAAGATAAACTTGATTTTAAATTGATAAATCAAAATTATTTCTAAATAATGTTAATTATTGCTGTTTCATAAGGCATACTGTAATGGATTTATCCTAATCTATATCCAAAGGCAAAGAACTAAATTCGCCAGCTGGAGACTAATACGTGTTCCAAGCCCCAGAATTGACTTGTTATAAATTGTTAAAAATTAGGTTAATTTGCAACTTGTGTTTAAATTATTTTATTTTGTGATAATTTGTAGGCTTTAGATTTACTTTCACAATGTGTGATATCTCAAAATTATATATTTTATTTTTAATTTGTTCAGTGAGTATAACTTTATCGTCGGCACTATACTTTCATATTGCAGAAACTGAAAGGAAATGTTTTATTGAAGAAATTCCTGATGAAACAACTGTTTTAGGTAAGAAAAAATTTTAAATTACCTTTTAAATCATAAGATTTATATATTTACATATATTTTACAGGAATAAAGTTAATTGTACTATAATACATTTTTACAATCGTTTATAGGTTAGGTTTTCTGTATTTTTTTAATCATTATCTTTTACATTGCACGGACGATTTATGAGCACAGGACAAGTATCACTCTGCAAGAGGCTCTGGAACGCTAATTAGATAGTATTTGTTATGTTTTTCTTTTTTGTGGTAATTTTCACAAATTGATTTTGGATTTTTGTTATTTTTTAAGGTGAAAAGCACATTGAGGCTATTATCGCCTCCTTAAATGTAAGTGTGAGTGTAAAGTGTAGTCTTGTAAGTGTAAGTGTGTGTTAGACTCGGGTATCACGAAGGACGTCTAAATCCTCTCAGTTAGTGCAGAATATTCAGCCTGCGGGGATTGAAACTTTGGATAACTGTGTAGTAAGTTTATTGTTTTTACCGTAATAGATTAGGGTAAATCCATTAAGGTATAAGCAGCAGCTGCATTATATCCAACATTGGAATGCTAACTAGCTCAGTAAAGGCCTGTAATTATTTGCATTAAAAAACCATATTTTATAATTTTTCTCATTTTTTTGCTGAAATGCTTTGTGACATGCCTAAAAACAATAATTCAAAATATAAAAGTACAGGAAGCATGATTAAAATCAAAAGTAAGTGAACCTGCATAACTTTAAAATTGTTACTGTAAATGTAGGTAACATGTTTTTCATCACTGAAATGATAAAAGAAACCTTTTTCTTAAAAAAAAAATACTGTGACCTAACTGACATGATTGTTGGGTGAAGAACCTAATAAATGGCCACCATTTTAACAACATTTTCACTACAAGAATGATTTTTTTTCCGGCGAAAAACCATTAAGGTTATCATCGCCGAATAAAAGAATGAACAGAGAACTACATATTAAGTAATGCCTATTAAAATGTGATAATACACATGAACATTAAGTCGGTGTAGTAAATGTTAATGCACATGAGCAGTAACTAGGTGTAGGAAAAGTATGTTCCATGCAATGTAAACAGCAATAATGTCACAATATAGTCCTTAAAAAACAACTTAGATGTATGTAATTTAAAAAAAAAATTCCCTGTGGGTGAATATGTATTAATTGGATAATAAGGTATGTAATAAAAGAAAAAATATTCACTGTTTTTAAAAAAAAACAATCTGCATTACATAAATACCTAACATAGTTACCGATTTTCTTGTTTATGTTATAATATATTTGACATCAGAATGATCAATGCCTTGTGGCACTGTGCATGTTGATGATAACTTGTTTGCATCAACTGAATTTGAAACAAAGTTTAAAATTGTCTTTTCGAATTCTTAAACATTGCTACACTCATTTTTTTGAGTCTAAACACATTTTTCAGTTTTACCTAGCAAAATGAGCAACCTTCTTTGAAAGGAAAAAATTAGAAAAATTTTTTATTGTCTATGTCCTAGAGTGGACATTTATTAATTAGCACATTGGCTATTTATTTATAGGGTGTTTATTAGCCTAATGGAATTATTCTTATTGTTTTCAAAAGTTTTAATACATCTGCCTACAGTCTGACACTACAATAATAGCCTAACTTATAGTGTTGTCAAAACATACAATAAACATACTTTGATTATTATATCTTTTGGCCAGTATTTCATAAATAAATATTCCATATTTACCAGAATTTGCATGTAACCTAGGAAAGGAGTTACCTATGATGGGGCTATAACTATCTATTGCAATGTGTAATGTCCTGAAATCATTCTGATGACCAGTTTGTCAGTTCTTAGTGTAATAATTTTTCATATTTTTTAAGAATTTAGTTACTTTGAAAATTTATTGTGTATCTGATAAATGATGTGGGTTTTTATAAAGAACAAACAGAAAACTTAATTTCTGTTTTAAATATGTACTAATATGTAAATTTTAATTTACTGAATTTTGTATTGAAAGTAATGTGGAGTATTAGTAAGCATTGTTTACATTTTTTCAGTAAATTACAAAGTGGAACTCTATGATCCCAGGAGTGGAGGATTTATGCCATCCAGTCCGGGAATCGGGATGCATGTTGAAGTGAAAGACCCAGACGGTAAAATTATTTTGTCAAGAGTAAGTATAATTTAGTATTTTTAGTAGAACTTAAATTGTTAGTTGTATTTCATATATACGAGAAAATTACATGTAATATATTACATTTGACCTTATAGCTTACAGTCAAAGGAACTAAGAAATTTAGAAAAAACAAGTAGCTATTAGACAGTTCCTGTTAAAAGTGGCTACAGTTATTCTATAACATGTAAGAAAGTTGAATTAAAGTTTTAATCTTATAAAGAAAGAATGTAGAAAGTACAGTAATAATGTAATAAAATTTTTTGTAGATATAAATGGCTTTATTTGTTTTAATGGGTTGAAGGTAAAACAATTTGGTCATTTTTGGTAATGCAGTAGAACCTTAATATCTCGAATCTGAAAGGGATTCTTAAAAAATGAGTTGTCAAGGAGTTGAAGTAAGCAAGTGGTTGAGGTTATTTGAAACGGCTAGTGGAAATAATTAGTGTGATTAAAAGAATATAACTACTATACCTTATTGTACAAGGGATTAACTGCTTTTTTCTTGTCACTGCTATTATTATCGCCTCAATAAATTTCCTCTTCTCTTCCACCATTAAAGTTTTACACTTTCTTTTACATTATACAGGAAAAACTTGTGACAATAGCACACCAGCACAAACAAACCACAGGTGCGTGTGACAGTGAGTAGCAGACAGATGGAAAGGGAGAGAATCAGGTGACAAATATAAATTCCAGTGAGACTTAGAGGACAAGGGATCGGCATTATCGAAAAGGTTGAAGGTTACTTGCAGTAACCAGGTGATCAGATTGAGGTTGTGTAACTGCAGTCTCGAACCTATGACATTGAGGTGTGCAGGTGTTATAGTCTAGAAGTCTGGGTGATTACCAGGTCAGCAGCGGGCTGGAGAAGCACTATTCAGGTTTGGAATGGTGAAATGAAACTAAGAAGTGTTTGTTTATAGTTGGCCAGATCTCTCCTATTTCCTCCGGAGTAAGTTGTGATGTCTTGTGCTGATGGTCTGAATGTTGGTAAACTGCTTTGTAGCTATATAGTGGGTGGTCCTCCTTGATGTTCTAAACGATTTTCAACTTGTATTTATTCTTGAAATTTAGGCGAAAACCATAATTTTTCAGAATTGAATTATTAATTATAGAAAGAACACACCAATCAGAATGAAGCTTTTGTGCACGGGAGATGTGCCGGCAGTAGTGCCTGAGCAGAAATGTATTAGTCTAGCGTAATATAGATTCGAGATACACATACCCTGTAAACCAATCGGAAGTGAGTTTTGGTGGATGGCAGTGAATTAGGTTTCATAGCCTAACGCTCTTTTCAAGCCAAGAGAGAAGTACAGGGATTTCTTAGCGTGGTTGTTTTTGTGTTAGTAAGTAGAACTAGGTTGTGTTTGGTGTCTAAGCCATCTCGACTACTCTGATATAGCTACCTAACAGTAGAGAGTGCAAACCATACGCCTCAGAAATCCAATTTGGAACCTCTTGTATTTGAGCCAAAAACACTAAACTACTATAAGTTCATATGCATATATTTTAATCCTTTTCTTCAAGTTATCATTGTAGTTATAAATTTCTTATATATAGTTCTTGAGATGATATTTATTATTAATTTGAAAAAAGACAAAGAAATATAAAAAACAAACATTTAATTCCTGTTTGTCATATAAAATATTTAGTTTGTGCATATTTTATGTTAATTTACACGTGTTTCAGGTATACAGCTATGAAGGAAGAATTTCATTCACCTCTCACACTCCTGGAGAACATGTATTGTGTTTGTACTCCAACAGTACAAAGTGGATTGGAGGCACACAACTGGTTAGTATGTTTGTGAAAAATTATCTGAGATCAGGGAATAAGATTTTTAGTTTTATTCTGTTAAACAAAGAAGTTATCGATCAGTATGTTAATTAAAAGAAGGAATTTTATAAAATGTTATGATTTTTATGTTTAAGACATGCAAAATTCTGATAGCATAGTTATGATAATATCGAATTTAAAAAAAAGTAGTATGGTTGAACTTGATTCAATGCCTTTAGAAGTTACGCCAGCATTATTTTTTTCATATATCTGGCCAAACGTTTATCTTTAATATAAAAATGATTTTATAACATTAAATATTGCATTGCTTGGTTTTATGGTAGTATTCGGAAATATAATTACCTAATGTAATACTGTTTTATTTTTCAAATGTCCAAAATATTTCTTATCATACATAATAAATGATACAATAAAAATCAAATATTGTATTTACTTTACTTTGAATTTAGAGAGTACACCTGGATATTCAAGTTGGCGAACACGCTATTGACTATGCTAACGTCGCTCAGAAAGACAAGCTATCACAGCTGCAATTACGTATCAGACAGTTACTGGATCAAGTGGACCAGATCACAAAAGAACAGAATTATCAGAGGGTAAGTAAGGAGTTTTGTCCAATCGTTTGATGGATGAGGCAAGACTGCAGTCAAAAGTGAACACTGAACAAATTCAACATTCGTAAGACTAACACACTGGCTAGCACATTTCCAAAAGCCTGCCTTCCAAGGAAACTTTGAATGCAATATATAAAGAAGCAGTAAAAATTCAAACTTCAAATGTTTTGTGCTTTTTAAAACATTAAACATTTTTTGACTTTTAAAATATTGCTTTAAATATTGCTGGTCTTTCCAGTGTAATGCAATTTTGACTTAATATTGTCAGGTAGTAACTTTATTAACTCTTTTAATGAACTTTCATGCACTTTTTTTATGTAGACAAAAATTTAATATTTTACTTTTGGATATATTTTAAGCTAAATGAATATATTTTATGAAAATTATATTTTCAAGATGACAAATACAGTATACAGTAAGAAAAAAGTAGCAAAACTTTTGGTCAGCTGAGCACATGCAAAAATTCATCTGTCCCTGTCATGTGTACATATAAAGTTTCTATTATTATAAAACATGCTTATTATTATATATAAAAGAAAACATGTTACCATTTTGTTGTAATTTTCGTAATGTTAACATAAAAATTTTACTCTTTTACCATTTGATTATTTTTCTTGAAAACTGTATTTTCTTATTCTGTTGAACACACCGAGTTCTTTTTAGAAACTTACTGTTTATTGTTTAGATACTGTACTTTTTTATTATCCTTTCCCATTGGTCAAATTATTTTGTTTATTGAACCCCCTAGATTTTTTTTCCAAAATGTTGCTTGGCAGAATACCAACATTTCAAAACAGAAATTACCACACATTTTTCTAGTAGTCACAAATGCATATGTTAGAAAATTTACCTATTTTAAATAAATCTTGACATAATATGTATATTATACTATACTATATATTTTATTATACAGTATATTATATGAACACGTTTATCTATGTTAGCATTAATTTTGTTCGTTTAAATATGTTACAACTACATATATAAATATATATGATACTGTATAATGAATTATTATAGCCTTGTCAGTACTACTTGACGTCAAATAGTACCAGGTTTGTTTTAAATATGTTTGATTCACTTATTTAAAACTTAAGATTACATTAAAAAAATTTACTTTATTTTTAATGTTATTGTATTTTTTACAGTATCGAGAAGAACGTTTCCGAATGACCAGTGAGAGCACTAATCAAAGAGTATTCTGGTGGTCGTTGGCTCAGCTTTGTATTCTGCTAATCATGGGCATTTGGCAGATGAGGCATTTGAAGAGCTTCTTTGAAGCAAAGAAACTCGTGTAATTTATTCAGGAATCCGAGTGATTTGTAAAAAAAAAAACAGTTTTTGCAATAACAATTTGTGGGGTGTAAAAATTTAAAATAACAAAGTTTGAAACACAGACAATGATAAGGTTTTTTTATCAGTTATTAATTTTAACGGAATTGTCAGTTTTTCATTAATATTTGGGGAGAAGTAATTTGGTTGGATTTACTACCAGTTTTAAATATCCAATTTCTTCACTATGGAGTGTGAGAACTGATTATTTAATTTTTGTAGTGATTATATCTTATTACACATTGGAATAAAGTCCTAAAGTTGGTTGGTACAATTACTTAATGTATTAAAATTGAAGGACTATTATTCTTATAAAGATTGTTCAAAAGCTACAAAACTAAGTTCAGTTATAGTTTATGTCAGTATACCTTTCTGCTTTTTCAAAAAAAATGTTTATGGTAGGTTGGGAGTTTTTGATACTTGAAGATCTTAAGTTGATGATATTGTATAGTTATCAAAAATTAAGTTTTTATGTAAGATAAATTATTTAAAATATTAGACGACTTCTAAGTTAACTTTGTTTCATTTTCTTGTGTGTATTGTGAAATTTATACATTAAAAAAAATTAAAACTGAAAATGTGTTTCACTTTCCTTAGAATGATGTCTAGTCATGTTTTATTGTGAACATTGTTGGTAAAACACTTCTCGCATAACTTTGTAGTTGGGTTAATACAAACTTTGGTAAAATACAAATGTACAAGCTTCAGCTGATACAAATATTTATAACAGTTTGTTTTTGTCTTACTTTTTAAAACCTTAAACTAAGTTGTTGGTGTATGTTAGTAAATGTTAGGAGAAAATTGAAACCAACAATGTTAGTAGTTTTAAACATACTAACAATTTTTTTTTTAAATCTAGCAAATAATACTTCCATTCTTTGTTGTCAAGCTTTTCATTATTGGAGGAGCTAGTGTAACATTTTGTCCATTCATTCGGCTAATTTTAATGTGTCACCAAAATTAATTGAGGGAGCATAAAATATAATCCTGCAAATGGTAGGAATTACAAATTTCGTTGATTATTTATAGTTTATAAAAAATATTAAGAGGTTAAGGAGTTTCCATATATATTTATTTTTATTGCCATTCTTTTTTTACTTACATAAATTGTACAATATTGCAACATAATATAAATTCACAAAATTTAATATTGATATAATATTTTCGCAATTTACTTATAAATTATCTTAGGTTACACCTGCACAAATTTATGTGCCTGTAGGGGATTTAAAAAATCCGTGCACAGGTCTGGCCTAAAATTAACTTCAAACTATTTTTTTAAATTTTAAGGCAAAAAGCACATTACGGGATCATCGCCTCCCCGAATGTAAGTATGAGAGTAAAGTGTTAAAGTTGTGTGTTTTAAACTCGGGTACCACGAGGGACGTCTAAATCCTTTCAATAGGTGCAGCTAGTCTGCACCCCCCTGCAGGGCTTAAAACTATTGTCATTTATTCTTTTTCTATATTGATTTTATTCACAAAATTTTATACTGGTTTCAAGAAAGTATAATTTTGTCCTCGGTGTTAAAGTAATTACAGATACACTTTTTTATTTTATATTTTTCCTTCAATTGTTTCAATAAACATTTTATAAAATATGAATTTTTTAAACTGGGTTTGTTAAATACTGATATTTTTGTAGCTATACTACTTTAAGGTAAAATGGCAACGTTTTCAATTTATGAATTGTATATAAATATATAATCAATATACATATAGGTTACAACTTCATATAAAAATACAGTAATAATAAATAGGTACATTTGGTTATAAATAACAAACACATTGATTGGAATGATAGTGTAGAAGTAATCAATTTGCATTTTCCACTGTATCTTATACATAATAATTTTTCATCTTAAAATTTGTCTCTTTCCTACAATATGTTCAATCTGAGCCTGAAAACATCACCGTCAAGCAAGGCAATTATAACATTCTTTTTAATTGAAAATCCATCACTTCGAAATATGTAGGAAGCAGCATCCAAATAACAGTGAGTTGATCTTTTAAATAACACTCGATTCTGACTGAAACTGCCACTGTCAACTTCATAAAAGTATGCCTCTGCTTGACGTCTAGGACCGATAAATTGGACTGCTATATTAAACAACTGGTCGATTATGTTGTAACTGAAACAATACCAAAACAGTTGATCATATGCTTGTACAATTTCAGTGATTTGAAGATTTTTGTTGAAGTCAAAGTTTTTCCAGTATAGATTGTTAGTATCAGTCATCCAAGACGATTTGGGGTGTTTGGTGAAGACGTGATTTCGAAGTTGGAAGAAAAACAAGTACTTGGAACAAATCTTACACTGGATTCGCCGGTGTGGGCAACTTTCAATGTGGTCATCGTAATCCCACGAATGTAATTCTTTAGAACAACCAAAATATTTAAATAGGCACTGATTGGTAAAAGTATTAATTATTTTGCTAATTGTCACATTTTTTAAGACAATTGGAGAACAGCAAATAGGGCAGAAAGTTGCATAATCACCACAACTGGAGCAGATAATATGATCTTCGAGGCACTGTTTTACTGGTGTCTTGGCTACTCCTGAGCATACAACACATTTCAAATATTGGGTTACTTCTTCACAATACGACTTGAATCTTTTTGCTTTATGTAGAGCCATTGTACATTTTTCTGAAATTATAAATATATTTCAGAAACGGTTTTATAAAATATTTTCCTACAAGTTCTGAGCACTTGTTAATTTTGTAATGCATTTTGTTTAAATGGTACGAAATCTCATAAACTCTTACATTAATTTCCCTGATCAGAAAATTCATTCAAAAGGTTGAAAACACCAGTCATTTCAAATCTAAAAATTCATAGCATTTCTGTCCAAGTTTTTTCTCCATTGCAATCAGCATTAAAAACTGCTTTTAGTATTTTGAATTTTCAAAATCTGTTGAATTTCGCTGTGGTCAGGGTTCGTTTTCGTACTTTTAATGTGAAAGTTCAAAATGCTAATACATACAGATTTTAATGCCGATTATGATTGTGAAATCGGAATTTAAAAAAATGTAAGGTAAAAAAAATATTTTGGGAATTTGCCTCCATATCATCAACAAGGCCAATTATTATTATTATTTTTTTAATATAGGTAGAGTACAAAAATATTTTTTATATTAAATTAGAATTTCAGTTCCACTGTTTGTTATGGATGACACTCATAAGATACACTTAGACAAAAAAGAAAAATAATGGGTTTCTTTATTCACTTTTGAGACCTATTATATTAGAGCAAAGGAAGGTGGAAGTGAGTCTCTACACTCCTGTGCAGCCTCTAATATAAAAGAGGCTGTGCATGCTACAAATTAGTGGTCAGAACTTATTTTTGTTCAATTTACTTAACTCAAACTCAATGTCAACTTTAACCAAAAAAAATTTGATTTTGATATTTCACCAAAACTAGAACAATGATTAGCCAAATTTTTTTTAACTCTTTGTAATTACATGTTGTTGCAATTTAGTTCTTCCCACACTATTTTTTATTCAAGAATCTTAAACAATTTATAATTGAATATATTATTGCTAGGATAATCTTAAATCCTGATAGCCACCAAATGTGGAACATGCAAAACTGAAGATATTGTTCTTAATGTGAGTGCGACTAAAAACAAAACAGAGCTGAGGAGTAGCTGTGCTTTTAGCAGGTGCACTTTCATTAAAAACAATAGGTTAGTTTTTGAATGCATATTCCGCTCCACATTGTCCTTTTAGTTACATTTCAGAAGAATGCAATTTTTAAAATTATCAGAACAGTTTTTAAAAATAGTTCTGAAAACTGTTAAAACTTACCGGAGATTTGTAACTCACAATAAAGTATGAAGAAATCAATTACACTTAAAATAATATTTTGTTACATAAACTAAAAATTATTCATTTTCTATATCTTACCTTTCCAATAACACTATAAACGATTTATTTAATATAAAATTTCTAATAATTATCTTGTAAATTTTTTAATGTAATATTTCTTTAATCACAAATGTTTAAAAAATAAATGGGTTTGGGAGTTGCCTGGTAACAAAAATTATTTAAAAATGTTATAACAATAATTTATGGTTTTATTGTTCATTGATACCACAGTTAAATGGTTAAAATCAATATTGCTAAAACGTTATTATTATTGTGGCTAAAATGTGATTTCAAATATGAATTAAAAACTAATGATAACCCATTTGCAATAATCCTAACCTAACTCCAACTTATTGTCAAGATTTATATTGAAGTATTTATTGCAATTTTATTCCAAATATTACTTGGAATACCTGCAAAATTACAAAACATAACTATAATAATTAAAAACTATAAGTTAATATTTTTTCAACTCATTCCAATACTATTACTTTCTTAAACATTTTATACTTAAAGTAAATATTTTCACTGAATGATTCGATGTTTGAATGGCAAAGTTGTTTTTTTTAAAACAAATTATTGTTAAAATCCATTTTTCTTCAACCAGCCATTCTAAGGTTAGGTGGCCACCTAATGCGGAACGGATTAAATATTCAAAACCGAACTTACCATTTTTAATATAAGTGCAGTCATTGAAAGCGAAACGGAGCTGAGCGTTGCTGCACTAACATTCAAAACAATAGGTTTATTTTTGAATGTACAACTCCTCTTATTTGGTGTCAACCAGACCTTATTGTTAATTATGCACATTTTTTGCTATCAGTTTCCATTAACAACAATTCTTGTCGGAATTTGTTTGTCTAGTTCTTTCTTCCCTCTAATTTTTTAATCTATTTTCATTTTTTGTTATTTTAAGGTGAAAAGCACAGTGAGGCAATTATCACCTCCCTAAATGTAAGTGTGAGTGTAAAGTGTTAAAGTTGTAAGTGTAGTGTGACTCGGGTACCGCGAGGAACGTCTAAATCCTCTCAATAGGTACAGCTGGTGTGCACCCCCTGCGGGGTAATTTATTTTCAAATTTCCTTTTTCCAACACTTACAAAAGTTTTCCTAACCTGTATTTTATTCACAAAAATTAAATCTTCACATATCTGTTCCTTTGTTTGCTGGATGAATAGCATTTCTGGATAAGGATGATTGAATAAAATCTTTAATTTTACAAATTTTTATTACATAACTGTAGTAAGCAGATTAAAAAAATTAAGCACTGTTACAGGTTTAGTTACATTAAGACGTGTGAATAAATGCTTTTTGAAAATAACAAAAGTTAATGATTCGTGGACAACATAATTTATTGTTTAGTTAACATTAGAAAAACAAGGGAAAGTTATGAAGTGGTTTACATCGGTCGGCCTCTGCCTCGGCCCATGCCTGGGGGGCCTCCGCCTCCAGATTGTGGGTTTTTGATAGTTTCATCGACTGACAAGACAAGGCAAGCGGCTTCACTGGCAGCTGTCAGCGCGTTCTTCTTTACTACAGCCGGCTCCCACACGCAGTTCTCAAAGTTATCACTTATATCTTCTTTGGTTATATTAACACCGTACCAACAGTTGCCTAGAGAAAAAATTAATAACATTATTGCGCCAAGTTTGAATCAAATTGGACCAAAAATACAAATACTGTACATGCACACATAAGTTATAGAGGTCCTCAGGGCAATGCTCATTTCAAGGTTCTGTTTAGTCTTACAATGATGGCTATGCAAATAGCTCTTTTTCTAATGGGAATTAGCTAAAAAAATTTTTTTAACTATGCAAACTCTTTTATGACTAGTATATATTTTTTTAAAAGATCCATTGAACTAATCCAAAATCTAGTTTGGAAGGGATTTTCCCCTACTGAGATATCTCAGTAGTCCAGGGTTAAACATGAGTTACTAGTCGTACACAAGAAAAAGAATAAAAAACATTTATCAACAGGATAAAATATTTATAATCTAAAATGTTTTTTTAACTAAGGGTTAAACAAGTATGTAAATAAATTTATATGATTTTGTTAGAGCAAAAATGACTGATTATTAACTTTAATTTTAATGTTTTGTTTACTAACATTCTAGTAAAAAAACAAAATGTATACAGTGGAAACATTTTTAGATATTAGCAATATGGTTTTCTAGGATCATTTGCCTGGGGACCAAGTATCTAGTTAGGCTGTGTGAAGGTTTAACTTTTAAGAAATTTCTCTGACATTTGAATCAATCAGTCAAACCTTTTTGCCCCGAGTAGGGCAAGAAGGGCCCAGAAAATCATTTTGTTCAAAGCTATCTACAAAAGAAATTTTTTACACAAGCATTCAGTAAAATAGCACTGAAATACATAAAATTACGTATTTTGTCATAATTTATATGTTTTGCATACTTTATATTGTCTTTATTGTATTGGTCTTTATATTGTAGCGCCAGGGACCCCTAACAACTTAAAATCTAATAACATATATTTCAAAATAATGGCTGAATTCAATACTCGATAATGAAAAGTCAACTCAGTTAGAATCCAAGCATTCATTTTCTGGTTAAATTCATTTTAAACTTTCATTTTATATAAACTACAAATGTTAAGTTTACCTTGGGCATGTTTCTGTCGCAATTTGTTGAGAATATTTGTTGCATCGAAACCAGCATTGTCGCACAGCTGTCTAGGAATAATTTCCAAGGCCTTGGCAACGGCTCCAATTAACAACTGTTCCTTTCCCGCGATAGTCCTGGAGTAATCACGCAATGATTTGCTCAATTCCATTTCTATTGCTCCGCCACCTGTAAGCACAATAGTGTTCACGAACATAATAAAGTTAAATCTTGATGTACAACGAGTTTAAAGCTAGAAATGTTTGTATTCTTACAAGCATGACCAGAATTATATTTTTTAAAAATTAAATATTTATTGCTGTTAGTAAAAAAGCCACATTAATGAGATCCTAATATAATTGAGATATGTAAATATTACAGACAATAACTTATGATACACCATAAAATAATTAACATGCAGCAGATAAGTGCCATCAGAATTACTCCTGTTGATAAAGTTATGACTGCTGTATTATCTCACTACACTCAGGCCCTTCAGTTAATCATTAACCCTTCATGTTATTTATGCACAAATATTGCACCACTAAATATATATTTTTTTTTAATTAAGAAAAACAAACCTGCAACAACTGCATCATTTTTAATTGTTCTACGAACAATCATAATGGCGTCATGCAGTGAACGTTCAGTCTCTTCCAGAAACTGTTCTGCTCCTCCTCTTAGAATCAGCGTACAAGTCTTTGCATTTGTACAACCAGCAAATATGTTAAACCTGGAAATTTAAAATAGTTCACACTTAAAAAAAAAAAAACAATTTCAGTTTATTTTGCATTAATGTACAAAATTTGGTTAAAGCAGTTGATATTATCTATCGTACAAACATAAATATTTAAATAATTAGGATTATGACCTATTTTTTCCGTCTAGTGGCCTTTTTTACTCATCTTGTAAATGCTACTGTGGTTTTGAAACCTTATGATTTCATCTTCAGGCTGTAATACAAACTGTCAAATCCCTCTGTCGAGGTAGTCACAAAGTTAAACAAAACATTGAAGACACATGTAAAAATCACTAAAAACAATTACACAATAAAATTTGGTTTGGCCAATGACAATAAAAACTAACGACATATGAGTTGCACATGTATTGTTTGGCCAAACCAGATTTTATCGTGTGTATTTTAATCATGTAATTGTGTTTAGTGTTCATGAAGTGCGCTTTCGAAACCATGGTAGCCTTGACGAGGTGAGTAAATAGACCACTAGATGGAAAAAACAGGTGATAATCCTAATTATTTAAACATGTGGTCCAGTGGCTATGCTGCAATAATGTAAATTAACATTAATTGGCTTACCTTTCTCCACCAACTTGTCTTTCTTCAAAATATTCGCATGATCCTAGCACTGAAGGGTTCAAATCATGAGCAGTAGACATGACTGCGCCTCCACAAGCTTTCATAGTACGGTGTAAATCTTCTTCAGGGACTCGGCCAGCGCAAAACATGTCTCTGAAAATTAAATCATAATCATTCAAAGTATTTTCATTTCAACTATTTTATTATTTTAATTTTATTTTGATATTATTAATTATTATTTTATTATTATAAATGACTTAACTGAAGGCAGACTAAATATCTTTGTAACAGTTATGGTATAAGGTGGCCTAGCTGGCTTGTCAAGCCGCTTGTGGCCTCTGTATTGAATTTCCACACTTCATCCCTCATGATTTGCTCCTATTTATTCAATTATGATTTTTTATCCCTTATCTGTCAGTACATTTATATGTCACAAGGGTATTTACAAAGTCCATCACATAACATAAACATTTACAATATAACTACAATGAAGGGATATAATACACACCAAAACAAAATTTTTCTATTGTTTTAGTTTTTCTGAGCAGTTTATTTTTTACATACATGTAATGTTTTATATATAATCTGTATTGTTTGTAATTAAGGTGAATGCATAGTTAAATTTTTTTTTTAATTACTGGCCCCTACATGATCCATTTTCAATTCAAATAAAAATTAACCTAATGTCTGAATTAGGAACAGTAAGATGCTCAGTTCACAAATAAAAAAAAAAAAATCATTAACAATTTTACAGATTATATGACCGCTGAGGTAAATAATGGAAAATTCCTTATTCAACTGACTTTTTGAATGTTTCGAGTGCAATAAAATATCCATAAAAACATTAAAAAGAATTAAATCTGAAAGAAAAAAACAGAGGAAAAAATATGTCATTTACATCACACACAAAAAAAAACAAGTGAAACATTAAATTCTAGGGATCTTGTTTCGGATCATTTGTAGGTGAACAACGAATCCTTTATTTTAGTTCAGGGGCCACAAGTGTGTAGACAAAAGATAATGACTGTTTCAGTATCTCTTTAATAAATATGTATACAAAAGAAAAAAATAGATTAAAAAATATTTTGCCCCAAAATTAAACTTTCAACTTTAAAATTAAATTATAAATTCATTTTAAGTAGCTGAAGAACTCACTAAAATTTTTGATGTAGTTTTCTGAGTTGTCAATACTGATTCCCCACTACTTTTGTCTACAAGCCGTTTGCAAATACTACACGTCACTGGGATCTCACCCAAGATGTTGGAGGACAAACTTGGAAACACAGTCAGTATTGTTGTCCCAAACTACAGCCAAAATTTTGGTGTGTCAATGCCTTGAGTTCTTGCACACTAAAGTAGAAAATTTTAATTTCTGAGCAAGATTCTATTTTATTTTCCTGGTGGTAACTTTTATCACAAACTTTCTCGAGTTATTTATTATGACGCTCAGTAGATGTTCTTTGCTGGAGTTCATTTTGTAAAGTCTGCATCAATGGTTAGTGTACCATTATTCGGTGTAATTTAACATTCATGTTGTAAGGTGCAATAAACAATTAAGTTTATGATCAAGTTATAAATAAAAAATAGTTTCAAATTTTCAACCTTAATATATAAGCTTTGTTTACAAAAATTTTCCAGAACCCAACTTTACTGAAAGTTACATCTAAAACTACCCTGCTTGCAAACCATGTCTGCTACGTAAGCTATTAATCAGCATAAAATGTCCCAGTTTTGTCAAGTACAACTTTCTTCCCCCTGAGTACATCAGGACATATCCATGTCCATTACCATATCCATGTCAATATCAATGTTTAAAGATATATCTTTAAACGTTAATCATTTGCTTTTAGATTTTTTTCAACTATACTGTTTCACAATTTCAAAATTTATCTGTACCTGTCAGCGAAATACTGTGTAGCGACATCGCCAATGGGAAGCTTCGACAATACCACTTGTACTCCCGACTTCACAATCTTGTCCAACTTGTCATAAAGAATCTGCCACTCAGCATCCACAACCTTTTGGTATTCCTTGGAAAACAAATTCATTATTCATTATTTAAAAGAAAATAACAAGTGTTCTTTGCATAAGGAAAACAAAAGTATCATAAAATATTCTTTTTGTCTGTATACAGAAACGATTATAAAACAAAATTGTGACTGCAACCAACATTTTATTTGTAATACAATTTTTATGCTTTAAAGCAATAATTAATTATTCAAATGATTGAAATTATTAACTAAAACAATCTTAATTAATTTTACAACCATGTAAACTGATTAGTAAAATTATATGAAGTCGCAGTGTATATACAAGGGCTCTCCAAAAAGTTGGTAACATTTTGATATATAAAAAAACGAATTACAAGAAAAAATTTTTATTATATACATTTGAAAGTGGCACTAAAATACTATTTTTCTACATAGTCGCCATATAAATTGAGACATTTATCATAGCAGTGAACCAGTTTTGAAACTCCAGTGTCGTATAATTCTGCCGCCTGAGACTTCAACCAGGTTGTCACGCCCTCCCGCAGTTCCGCAACAATTTCATGCAACAAACTTCTTAAAATTTGTGGAAAACTAAGCGATGACTCTGTTATTGTGAATCGACAATCTTCTTTAATTTTCTCATTGACTTAGAGACAATTTCATCGGTCAAAATGCTTGGCCGTCCACTTCGTTCTTCGTCGTGCACATTAGTTCGGCTATTTTTAAACCTAATGCACAATTGATGCACTCCGCCTTCAGTGATCACATCGTTCCCATAAACTTCAGAGTTGGCTATAAATCTCAATTGGTTAATTGTTCTTAGCCAGAAAAACCTTATCACAGACCACACTTCACAGGTCATGGGATTTTCAATAGCAGCGCACATTTCAAACTAGTATTGTACGGGACCGAGCAACAACAATAACCTCTCATTAGCACGGCTGGATAGCCACTGAACAGACAAACGCTCTGACACCAAGATGGCCACGATATCCCCGCCCTTAGCGTCTATAGAGCAAAACGTAACCGACTTTCTGGATAGCTCTCATATAATACAAAGGCCAACAATGAATAGCTGGAATTCTTTCCAAAAGCAATTTGGTTGTGATTGGTTACAGCTTTAAAATGAGATAACTGTAACTCTACAACAAAAAAAAAAGAAAGAAAAAAAATGGTCTCAAGTTTATACTCTCTCCTCTATACAGTGGTACCCCGGTTAACAGTCTTAATAATTCATTCCAGAACTAAGACTGTTATCTGAGCAGATTGCAGTGCGAGTCATTGTTTACAGACTTATGGAAAACATTTTTTAATTTGTTACATAGGAAAAAATAATTGAGAACTAACTATTAATATGACAAAGATGAAGAATGAAGAAAATTCAAAGAACAGAAGTTATTTTAACTAAATTCCTACAAATGTAGTTATGTCACATATACATACACACAAAACAAATATTGTATTTTTTTACGCATACTGCAGGTTTTTTTAGTTCAATAAAAGTTTGTCTTTTACTTCCACTATCACAAGCACTTCTTTTAGGACCCACTTAATTAATATTCAAAAAAAAAAACTGAAAACAGGATTTAAAACAACAATTTCAAACTCGCACACAGACACTTCACGTTTTGTTAAACTTAAAAGTCAAAAATATGTAACATGATAATATTATAAATGTTTAGTTTTTAATGGGCTAACAAATTAAACACAAAGTAAAAGAGTTAATGAAAACTAAGTAAAACTGAAAAAGGCTCGTTTGTTAACTGAGCACAATGTTTATTTTCTGTGTCATAGTACAATGTTATCTCTATATTTACACACGTGCTTAGAAATAATTTAACAAAATATAAAATACTTTTATAATAGGTAAAGTCCTTTATCTGAAACCTAAACTGTTATTCCAGTCATTTTTCATTCCGTAAATTAGACTGCTGTCCAGGTTGACCATAAGCGAGGTATCCACTGTATTTTGAAATGCATCAACAATTCCCAGCAAGTATAACAGAGCCGTAATGTTCCAATTCTTAATTTTAACCAACTTTTTCGAAATTAATTAATTTAGCACAATAACTTCTTTGACAATACAGAAGCAATATCCTCCGGTATGACTCATCTACATGTCTCACTTTTTTAATACTATACCTATATTAAATACTCCAGACCTGTATACAGAGAAGTTCAATTAACGATACTGTTTGATTTTATTTCACAGAATTTGTGTTATCTAGTTACTAAATAACAGAAGAATAACAAGCTTAAACCTTACCTTTACACTCTCAACTCGAACTTCAGCATTGTCTCGTTCAGCTTTCAATTCTAATTCGATATTAAGCAGTGCTATTTTAGGGTTTTTGTAAGACTTTGGCTGCATTTCAAATCCAGCATAGGAAAATGTTTTCTTGAATGCAACACCTGCTACTAGGAGTGAATCCTGCAAAAGTTCAAGTATTGTTATATAAAATATTTAAATGTACTCCCGATTTCACAGTGTTGTCCAAGTTGACATAAAGAATATGCCATTCAGATTCTACAAACTTTTGGTATTCCTTGAACTTAACGAATCAAAAATAATGAATTGTCCAGCATCAGATTCACCATCACAAATAACATAAATATACAATAAATCAACTCTTATCTGACTCAACAGTTTATAAAATGTTTTGGTATTTGTAAAAAACAAGTAATTCTTTAGTTAATTTAAGGTTAGTTACAGAGGGAGATACCAAAACTTTGCAATATATTTGAATAAAATGTATTTGTTTTGCATAATAGAATGTAAATGAATTTTGTTTAAAAATTATACCAAAAATTTTGAAAAACCACTAAATTAATTGCTTTAAGCGGCCCATAGATGTTCAATATTATTGTGAATGTCAAATTATTGTACAATATTTTGGTTTGTGCAAAAACTTTTACAGTATGAAGGCGATACTGAAGGTTGTGCAATATATTGCGCAATCATGAGCATAGACGTACTACCACATTGTGCAAACAGTCTTCGTCAGACTTTTATGATAGTCAACATGTTCAGTGAGAGTGAATTGTTTTGCGAGATAATTGCTGTGGCCGCAAACAAAAGAAAAAGGGCTCGCACAAAGGTAGAAAATCGCCCAAACAGTAATTTATTAATAGGGAGAAGAATACCCACGAAAAATTACTCATCAATAAACTGAGAGTAATTGAACTAAATAATTTCTGCAACTTTTTACGGATGGGCGGAGAATTATTTGATGAACTCCTTTCTTTGGTTACTCCTGAAATTGGTAAAAGGAACATTTTCATGCGCGATGCAATTCCTGCAAGTCAACGGTTATCCATAACCCTATGATATCTTGCAACCGGGAATAGTTTTGAAAACCTTCGTAGTACCAGGCCTGGCCATTACAAGATACAGGATATTGAGCAATGTTGCCAACAGACGGCACAATATATTTTCAAGATTTTGAAAATCACACAATATATTGCATAACATTTCAATATCGCCCCCACATGATCAATTATATTGCACAAACGAAAATATTGCGCAATAATATTGAACATCTATGGGCCGCTTTAATAAATAAATGAGAAAAAATACCACAATCTTTGTATTTGTTTAGTGTAGCACAAATGGTGGAATTGGATTTTAATTCAGAATTGCAATTCAGTTTAGATTTTTTTTATTTCTAATACAGTAAATCCGCTCATAGGCTACCTAGCCTAACTGTGACGATAGGCTAAACCAAGTAAACAAAAAGTCCAGTTATCAGAGGGTTCTAGAGTCTTATTGTGTTTGCGAATGGAATCATTTAGTAAACACGGTTATAATATAAAAAAAAACTGGAGAAAACTCACCTCCAATGCTCCACCTTGTACTTTTTTAATTCCAATCATATTCAATGGTAGTAAATCGTCTAGGGACATTACGGCGTCAACAACCATTTTGGAAAAGAAATCTTTTTGTTGATGAATCAGTTTAGAACTAAGTGCCGTAGCTGCGCATTTCTCTAACAAGGCTCTGTGTTCTGAAGCATTACTTTTTTCAATCTAAAACAAAATGTTTTTTTTAAGAAGTATAAATAACTTTCATGATTATAAAAGAAATACATAATTCAAATAGAAATTTTAATGTTTTTTTAATTTGTTAAACTTTAATAAATTAAAGTTAAATACAAAAGGCAAACGCTGGGAAAATATAGATGAGGAATGGGGCGGACTGAAAGAAAAACCAAGGAGACAGTCAGTGGCACAGTTCCGTCTTGACACGGTCATGACTGCCTCACCGCCCACTTGAAGCACATTGGAGTCTACTCCTCTGAAATGTGCCCTCTGTGCCAAGAGACAAACTCAAATATGAACAAGGAACACCTGCTGACATGCCCTAGATTGAATGCTGATTCGAGACGACAGAAGAGCTTCGCTCGGCTGTATTGGGAGGCAAGGAGGCTGATGGACTGGAGTCCGGGCTAGCCATAAGAAACAACAACTTTAATGACGAATTTTTTTATAGTGATTTACAATAAAAAAATTGTCTCAAGCAGCCTATTGGGTAATATATAAATGATACATTGAATTTCTGCTGTTGGTTAATTTGTGCCAAGAAAAATCAAAACATATTTATCTTCCTACATAAAGCAGCATGCTGCATCTCTATCTCTTCAAAATCTGTGTTCTTCAGTCAGTTACCAATCTAACTTTGTTGTAGATTTTAAGTGAAAATTGGTTTTTGTTTTTCTGTGTAGATACTTAAATATTAAATTACCTTAATTTGTTTAATTTTGGAATGGAGTCTGGAAACCTTTCTATTCTTTTTGTACATGTTCTTATTTTTGTCCATCTGTCACATATTTTTACAATGCATACAGGATAATATCTGGCCAGTTTGGTTCAGGTGAGGTTAGGTTAGGTGAGGTTGGGCCTAATGTTTTGTCACAAAAATGTTTCTAATTAATTCAAAAAGGGTTTAACAAAATACAGTATGTCTGTGAGAGCTTTGCAAAAAAAGTATTATTCACATAATTTATTCAACATATATCAAACCTGTAATAAATTGAACTTATCACAAAACTTTTTTATCATCAATAAACTGACAAGTATCCATCGCAATGCAACCACACCATATACAAAGTTAAAGCTTTAACAATCCACCAAAAGGGTATAAGAAACAAAATGGAGGTGTCACACTTTGGATGAGAATAAATAATTTAAATGCTCACCTTCACTGCTAAGCTGTCGATTTTTTCAAGTGATAATTGTAAAGCTTTGCGAATAGCTTTAATGATGATACGAGGATGGACACCTTCTTCTACATAAGGTTTGACTTGTTTTAAAAATTCTCCTGCTAATAGCACAACACTGGTAGTGCCATCTCCTACCTGAAAAAATTAAATTTTACTTCACAATTGAATAACGTGTCTGGAATTACAATTAGTTACAAGTTTTGAACTGTAACAACTACAATAATCACTATTGTCTTGACCATTACCTTAATATTTTTTGTAATCAATAGTGAAGGTTATTTCTAAAAGAAAAACAACTATTTACAGTACTTTTTATAGAAATTATATTATAGGATTCCAAACTAAATCATACGCAATATTAAACAACTGTGGTATGGAACTGTCTCGCTGTTGTGATGGAAGCAAATTTGAAAAAGTAATATTTTATCTTACCCATTTTTAAAACTATTTTCACCAACATAATCAGCGTGTACCGTATTTCATCGATTCTAAGATGCACTGTATTTTAGAAATTTTTTATGAAACATTACAAAGTATCAAACACATAACAAAATTTAATAAATATATCCTACTGTACTTACTTGAAAATACAATGATCAAGCATTTCAATGTACTAAACCTCGGGATTATGATACCTATTACCACATAGTTATTAAGGTTATGTTGACAATGAAACTACATATTTTAATATCGGTAATACCTTCATAACTGGTGAAAAACACTTTTGATCACTGTCAGACTTTTCATTAGTTTCACCATTTTCATAGTTAGAAGATCCATCATTGCTTGGGACAGTATTATCTGGACTTTCTCATAAAATATTGTCTTCCAAAGCATTCAGTGCTTTAGTTAAAAAACATTTCTTGAAATACCGTTGAACTAAATCCACTGATATTTTATTCCATGCAGCTGAAACCTTTACCGCAACTATAGATGCAGGTGCTTCCTAAATCTTGCCAGATGGTGCGACAGGTAAGTTTTCCGTGAATTATTATGCTTCATATTCTTGCCGCAGCACGTAGTCCTTGAAAGGTTTATTTAATAAAATGTCAAGTGGTTAAAGCAGACTAGTCATTCCACTTGGAATCGCTATCAAACTATAATTTTTAGTTTTCAGATTATTTTCTCAGATGTATGACTTTAAATGCATCAATGACTAACATGTTATTGGGGTTCTGAAGCCTATTTCAAATGACATTTACCCAGTCGTTTATCAAATCTGCTGTCATTTATTCTTTTTTTGTGTAAAAATAACTACATTTTTGAAAAGATTTTGTTTTTTGGATTAGTTTTCCTGTTAAGGATTATATACAGAGGTAACTTATGACCATCACCAGTTATGCATGGCATGACCATGATGCAGTGTTTTTATTTTAATTTTTCTTGCACCCTTAGGATTCATTGCATAATTTTGTGGCACACAAAAAACAAACAGACTTTTCATCCGCATTGCCTATTTGATTAAATGCATAGTTACGCATCTTATGAGGTTCAATAATATGGCATTAGAAGCTTGAAAGTTTTATTTCAAATTCACCTGGAAATTTTAACAAATGGAAGTATGAAACCATAGAAACAGACCTTGACGATGCATAAACCTATTGCATCAACCTCTTGTATCCTTAAATTTATCCCATAATATCTGTCTACTATCATTGCTTTAAGATGCATTACTGGTAGACGTGTATTTCTGCCATCAATGAGAAATAGTAGGACGGTTTCAACAACTTTTTAGGTCTGGTAAACCATTTTAATGTAGCCTTACATGCAAAAATTTCTGTTCTTGCGCCACCTGCGAATATTTGCTTCACTAATTGTAAATTCCCTTTCTGCAGCTCTGCTTCCATTTTGTTCAGCAAATAAAGTAACTTTACATTTCATTGCTTCATCATAATATACTCTCTTTGAAGACATTTTACCTATATATGATATTTTTTTTAACAACTAAGTTCTCACCAAACAACACAAATTTAAATAAAAACACTTCTTACTCAGAGGTAATTGACAGCACTGTAGAGGGGGAGGGGCTATCAGTGAATGTTTTTCCAACTGTATGCTTTGTTCTACTGTCCAGTTACCAAGGGCTCATTTCTTGGAATATGAAAATAGCAGTATTTTTTGATTACCATTTTGAAATCTAATGTAAGCCGCCATCAATTCCAAGATGCACTTAGTTTTTTTGAATATCACAATAAGAAAAAAATGTGTGTTTTAGAATCAATGAAATAAGGTATTGTCATTTTTAACTTTAGAATTACTCTACTTAAGTTTTGTAAGCAAAAACAAACTTTTACTTTTTGTAACTACAAACATAATAAAAACATTTGTAAAACATGTTTTAACGTGTAAAACATTGTTCTAACCTTATACGTTTACATTATATACACAAAGATAAAAAAAATGTATGGATCTCATGAACTGTACCACAACTCTCATGTGGTTCAGCAGTCTAACAATCCATGTTAATACAGATTAATTTACCCTTTGTTAAAACAAGGGGATCTTAAAGTAAAAAATATCAAATCTGTTACATGTTTGTGATCATATTACAGTAAACTCTCAATAGTCCGACATTCTTTGGTACGACATGTTCTATAATCCGACAACGCCTCGGTAGCAATATCTCTTGTGAGTGCGAGAGAGAGAGAGAGCGTGACCATATTCATGGCTGGGAGGGGCGGGGATGACTTATCTTTCCTGACAAAACTTGAACCCAAATCAGTTGTTTGTTAACAGTTATTGAAAGTAGTGTTATACGGTTCATTCTGTCTTATATGTTTAATTCTAATTTTGTTTATGCAGTAATTTTACGTAGTGTACTGATTGTGTGAATTTTGGTCAGCATCAAAATTTACTGTTTCCTCCGATGAAGCTGTGCTAGCTACGACGACCTTTCTACGATAGGCCACGGCAAAATATTTTGAAATGAATATTATTCTTGTGAAAAAAAACATTCAAGAGAACGCGATTTTGACAAGTTTGAGGGTGAAAAAAAACAACAATCGTTTAATCGTTTAAACAACAAATTTAAGGACTTCCTTTATATCAAACAGATTTTAATTAATTTATGTAACTGTCTTTTGTTACGATACACACTGTTATTTCCTATTACAGTATTTTTCTATTCTATCATGACTAAAAAATAACATTTTCAAGATTTAAATTGTGTTTCTATGTTAATTTAACAAATAAACATGTGTATTAAAGTGGTTTGTTGTTTGTAAGCCATTTAAACAGTTTTTACCTCGTTTTACCATTTCCTGAGAGGTTATTTAGCATTTTTATAATGATACCTCTAGTAATCCATAATCTTCTATAATCCGACAGGGTCCTGGTCCTATATTGTCGGATTATCGAGCGTCTACTGTACATAGGCCTGTTCAGCACTAATACACTAAACAGCGCCTAGAAGCTTATGCTTGCAATGGTTGCACACAGTATTAACTCACACGCTTTCAGTTCTCTAATAATAGTGTTCAATAAATAATCATAATAAACTAGTTTTACAGCATTTAAATTAAGGAAGTCTAGTTTTTGAAGTGTTCGTACTTTTTGTTTTGTAACAGTGATTCTAAGTTGTGTTTATACAAATTATCCTTGCATTTGTTTTATAACCGTTGTTTCACCTATTTACTAATTTTCCTTACAATTATTAAACTAAATATTAATGAAAGTTAAACATATTATTAGAAGAGTTAAGGAATTACGTTTACAATATACCTCTGCGTCTTGAGATTTTGCAATATCTACTAATGTCTTAGCAGCTGGATGAACAATTTCTAGAAGCTTCATAATTGTGGCGCCATCATTGGAAATAGTTGATTTTCCATTACTGTCAACCATTAGCTTGTCCATGCCTCTAGGACCTAGAGTTGTGCGGACAGCTTCTACGACAGTTTGACATGCTGTAATATTGGACACCAGCTGCGGTTTGCCTTGAGAGTTCTCTGTACCTTCCTTCAATAAGATTATTTGAGGTTGCTAAAAAAATAAAAACATCATGTTTATTTTTAAAAGGTAACCCATATGGAATAGTCTATTTGAAGTTTCAACTTGTATCTTTTTAAAAAGTAAAATTATTTACTTTTATTTTTTTTTTATTTTACTCTGCTTCTAATGAATAACTATGTATAATTGTTTATAATGATCATCCAATTTTTTTAGGCTAGTTTATAGTTTTTATTTATTTAATGAAAAACCTTTAGGCTTAAATTTTTATTTATAAGTATGCAAGTTAAGTAAGTTGTCTTAGAAAGTACAGTAGTAGGACTCATTTTAGTCAGTGTCATCACCACTGTTCATATCTACTTTCATAACAAATAGATGGTACCTAACCTATTGTTTAGGTGATATCATTGATAAAGACTGCAAAACGAGAATTATGCAAATTAAGTAAGTAGTAATAGTAAGTACAGTAGTAGAACTTATTTTATTCACTGTCATCATCACTGTTTGTAACATCGTTATCACTTATAAAGACTTTATGATATCAATATCATACTTATGAGGTGATATTTTTCCTTCATTTGCCTAATATTTGTAATACAACACTCATTTAAGCATTACATAACATTATCCATTAGTTATAATGTTATGGCATAACCTTGAACTTGTACAAGGAGTGTAAGCAATCCACTGCATGATTATGCAGTTAAGTTAGGTTAAACAGATAGAAGGCCTATATTTTAATTTAAAAAACCATATACAATCTTATTAAGCCTAGTAATTAAAATCAGTGAATAGGGTATACCAAAACTTTTGTATAAAAAAACAACATTTTAAATATTATTAATTTAAATAATAAGGAGTACAGTCTATATTTTTAAACTTATTCATTCACAAATACGTTAATATGGAAATACTTCTGGAAATATTTTTCATATAGATTTTAATCATATTAATTTTGAAAATCAGTGTTACACAGATTAGGTTAACAGTAGTATAGTTAAAAAAAAAAAATCAGTAAGTAGGCTAGTTTTATTACATATGCTAAACTGTCATTTTTTTAACCAAGAACCTAGCAATTCAGGAAAGAATCCACCATGCCTTCATGGCCATGAGAAAGTTTTATTCGTCTTAATTTTATATTAGGTTAGTAAAACATTTGATTTAAAAAATAATAATTATTATGTTTTGCTTTGTTATTTTAAGGTCAAAAGCACATTAAGGCTATTATCGCCTTCCTAAATGTAAGTGTGAGTGTAAAGTGTTTAAAGTAAAGTGTAGTGTTGTAAGTGTAATTAGAAAAATAATAAAAGTATAAAGGCCTAGTGCTTAGTGTTTTGATATTTTTGACTTTCCAAAAGTCATGGTTTTTAACAATTTTTTTGCTTTTATTATATGCTATATGATTTTGTTGTGAAATATTAACCTGCGGAAGATTAAATTTATTATAAATGACGATTTTTAGCCATTTATTATTGTGATATTATTTTTATGATATTGTGACATCATTGATGTTTACTTTGCATGAGCATGCTTAATTTACTGTACTAGATTAATACATGTTAAGTCACCAGTTGAGGTACTGTTCATGCACACTATCACTTCATAATAATAAATAATTTATTTTATTGAAAATTCTTCTTGTGAACATTTTTTTAAAAAATGGCTGCCGTTGTTTGTGAACTTTGTTATTTGCCATGATCAAAAGATAATGGCATGAAGTTCAACACACAATCCCACAATTTGGCATTAAAAACATATACTTTGTGGATATTTAGCTGAATTTCAATTTAAATACAAATATGGCAATTAAAAGCAAATAATTCACTATTTTTACAAGGCAGCAACAGCTCTGTATCCTCCGCAGTGGCATTACTTATAAAGGGCCCTTTTAAGGAATTTTAGTTATATATCCAACAAGTAAGAAACACCCAACAGCTGAGTTGAGTTAGGTTACCAAGTTCTTTTTTTAACAAAATAAATTATATTTTTTAATTATTAATAACACACATTTAATTTACTGTTTTCGCGAATAAAAACATGTTTTTTACTTTTGCACAGTAGTTATTTTGAGGTTATGTTCATCACTTTTATTTTTACTTTTTTATAACTTCCTGTTGTTTCAGTATTTATGTATTTAGTATTATCAATATTGGGCATTTAACAAAATGTTTTAGTATAAAAATTACCAAAATTGACTAAAGTCCCAAAAACTCAGCTTTACCAGTGTTTACAAAGGCAAGAAATTGTCACTTGGTCTATTTTCAAGAAACATTAATGAAAATTAGTAAGTTATTCATTTGGCATGCTGTATAGTGCAATAGGCTACCAAAACATTAGGCCTTACTAAAATAATCTGATCAGTAAGCTAATAGGCCTAGATTAAAGACACTGAAAAATAACTTTTAGTAAACTTTCATAATACTTTCAGCAATTATTATGGTGTTGTTACGGTATTTATGCAGTGTGTTGTTTTTTTTTAAATAGTGATTATTTTAATATTTTTTGTTTTATTTTATATCTTATTATCTAATTAACACATATTCACATGCGGAAAGCAATTTTTTAAAGATTACTTACGATTTTAGGCTATTTTTACAGAACTATACTGTGACATCGTTGCTGTTTACAATGCATTGAACATACTAAATTTCATTAGCGGATTTAATGGTAATTCACATTATTATTAACTACATGTACTTACTGCCCATGCGCGGACACTTTCTGACAGACATTACTAAATGTTAAGGTTTATTACTTTTTTCGTTGGTTCGTTTTTGTAATGAAAACATTGTTAAAATGGCGTCCGTTATTTGTGAACTTTTTGATTTGCCTCATTTTGTGTTAGGTTCACCAAACAACTGAGTCAATTAGGTTATTTATTCAAAATAATAATAAACAAAGGTGATTTTAACAACCATGTTAGGTTCACCATTCAACAACAATTTCAGGTAGGTCATTGAGTAAGTTTTTTAAAGGTTTTTTTATCGTTTTAGCGATCAAAACCATGTTACCTATTGTAGCAATTTTGAAGTTATGTCCATCACTTTTACTTTCAATTTTTATCATACTTCCTGTGCTTTTATATTTGGAATATTGCTTCTGTTCATGTAATAAAGCGTTTTAGTGAAAAAATTATCGAAAAAAACCTACGCTGCACATAAAACGTTATTAAAATAGACAGCATTTTAATTTTAATATCCATTAGATTTAATACTCTTGGAAATTTGTTTTTCAGTTTGTTTTTGTTTTCCTGTCAACTGAATGTTAACGTTACATTAATTTATTAAACTTAATGATGTTTCAAATATTAATAGGTCTATGTTATGTAAGGGCTAAAAATCCAAATTTAAAATGTTCCTCCTACTCAATTCATGAAACATCGTTTATAGGTTAGGCTATAATACAAAGGCCGGGCGCAGATGTTTTCTCAAAGTTAAAATACAGCAAAACGTTATGGAATCTTAATATACAATCTACTAAAATAAATTCTAATTTAAAAAATTAGAATTAATTAATAATATATATGGATGTAACAAATATTTAAGGATAACAAACCATTTTTAAGCAAGATCAGACGTGCACATCAAACTAAATTAAATATCAAATTCTAACACACAGATGCTAAATGAGGAAATCACATGATTGCAACTTGAGGCATAGATGAACTATCAGGACCTCATCACAACTAAACATGAACTAACACAACCTAATATTATATATATAATGGAATATATATATATATATATATATATTGTTTATTTATATCAGAAAAAAATTATTAAAATGATGATACATTGCAAAATATATAATAATCTGCAGAGGGATAACAATCCCTGTGTGCAGTCTGGTTATAAAGTAAAAAATTTAACTAAATAGAACATAATTAACATTAATCTAGCAACATTATAATAAAAATTCTGTTTTCTTTAATCCATTTTTTCATCTTCTTTTTAACCAGGTTTTTGTTTAAAGTCTTTTAATCATTAGACAACTTATTAAAAGTTATTATTGCCTTAATGTAGCTATCCTTAATACTTATAACGATTTATTCCTTTTTTGCAGAAGATCACTTTTATTTCTAGTAATACTTGATGAATTTTTAAAGTTATTAGAAAGTACATTGTAATGAAATCCCACTGATTCAAGAGTAAATAGTTGATCAATATTGAGTGCTTTACAATTATTAAAAGATGTATTTTTATGTATTATCTTTAATATTTGATTTTGCACATTTTGTAATATATTTAATGTAGTACCTCCCCATTTAAATGTAGTATTTATATGTACCTCCCCAAGCTATAATTCCATAATTTGTGATATTTTGGAAAAAGGCATAATATAAGATCATTAACATATTAGTTTGCATGTATTTAGCCAATTTTCAAAAAATATAAATGAGATGTTTTGTTTTATTAATTAAATATTCTATGTGTTTGTTCCATTTCATATTATAGTCAAAAATAACACCTAAGTATTTATAACTTTCAACTCCTTTTAAACATTGCCTGTTAATTTTTATTTCAATAAGTTCTGGAACATTATCCATGTAGGAACTAAAATGAATGCATAGCTTTATCTAAATTTAAGTCCAAAAGTCTTATCTATAAGGATAGCTTACTTACAGTCAACAATCAATAAATTTTATCAATATATCTATCCATTTTATTTTTACAGCCTGCCATGTTTTATCAATAGAAATAACTGCTGTCTCATCAGCAAATGAAGGAATAATGTCATCAGGCATACTCATTAATATATTGCTAACTCAAATAATAAAAAATAATGGTACAAGAATGGTGCCTTGAGGGACACCAGCCTTAACTTTAAAAAAAGTACTAGTCAATCCATTAATTTTCACTCCTTGTTCCCTGTGTCCAAATAGCTTTTTATAAGATTAAATACATTACCCCTAATTCCATAATTATACAGTTTATCTAGTAGAAGATTATGGTCCATAGTGTCAAAAGCCAATATATATATATATATATATATATATATATATATATATATATATATATATATATATATTGCAATTTTTGCCATTTGCCATTTTTTCAAATTACAGGAGCTGACATGTGTCATTGTTACATACTTATCAGTTAAAGTAATGGTAGTTAAAAAGAACATATATTCAAAAACTAGTTAGTTTATTTTTTTGGAACAACATTCAAAATGGTGTGATTTTAATAAAAGTGTTCCCTATAAAAGTATAAGTGTTTAATACAGAGTAAGTGGACAAATTACGTTAAGAAATAGAAGAACTCATGATAGCAGGAATAATATATAAAAAAGAGTAACACTTGCAGCATATCCTTTATTAGTATTCTTGAAGTGCACTTATCTATCAGTGATATGAATATTTCTAGAACATTTATGGCTAGGGATATAAGTGTTGTTTATTAAGTGACATTAGTTCAAAACTATAGTTAAAAAAACTATAATTAATACCATTATACAACATATTCTTTGCAAGTTCAAAGCTTTGATAAATTATATTAGATATCAGTCACTACATGATGTTCAATGTATACTGTTAGTGAATTTCTATTGGAAAATGAGCTATTGGAGCAGCCACCATAATAAAATCTTGACCTGATAAACTGCAAAACTCAAGTAACAATCCTGAAGAAAGAAACAATACTTTATCTAAATAAAACATCATTTTATCCAGCAAGTTGTAATATATTACTGTCCAACTACATACCAATTCAATAATAAACAAATCAGTGTAGAATTAATGTGCTACAGCTTTTTCTTCTTGTTTTTGATCAAGCAGTAAGACAGTATGGAAAGATTTCTTTTTTGGTCTGTGTTTATAAATGTTTTATGTAGCCATATTTAAAAACTGTGTGAGTTTTAAGCAGTTTATCAAATACAAAAATAATTTCATGGTAGTAGATTTTGGTTATTTTTATTTTGTGATAATTATTTATTTTTTAATTGATTAATATTATAACTTTTGTAAACATTAGTTGTTTACTTAATGTTTAGTATGTAGTTTTTTCTTGAAAACCTGTTTATTTTAGTTTAATTAAGTAAACATAGTTAAATATAAATGTTTTAATTTAATTCAGTAGTGTATAGTTCAGCATCAAAGGTGTAACCACCTAGGCAAGGATTTTATCTTGATATCCAAGTTTTTCTAGACAAACTCACACAAAGACAAGACTTTATGTGCCTAGATTGTCTGAAAAACATAAAAGTACCAGGAAGTTTTCTCAGAATTTCCCAGAAATTGTGAAAGATTTAGAAACGATATCTTAAGTTGGTAATTATGCTATGAGAAAATTTGCTTATCAACTACAACCTGCTATAACAAAACCATCATTTGTTGTGGCATTAGTGATTATTGCTATATGTATTCAGCCATTTCAGAGCCTGTTGTTAATACTTTACAAAAGAAAAGCATTGACAATATCATGGTGACAGTGAGAAATCACATTAACCAAAACCTTCTCACACATAAATCAAATATTTCCTCCAAAAGCACGATGAAAACATGGGAGGAATAGCCAAAAAACTATTTAAGAAAGCTAAAGATATTGCGAAAGGTCTAAAGATAAAAATCTCTATATCACATTAGGTTATGACAGAAAAACAAAGGAGTAATTCTCCAGCAGTAAATCCAAGTCCGCCTCCATTACTAACTCAATGAGTAGTGGAGGTCTTGGATCATACCATATTTAGACCCCATAAAATCACTAAAGCTTCAATTCTCAATTGAAAACATGTAAGCCATTACCTTAACAAAACTTTATCCATTCATGATGTTAGAAATAAGCACCATGAATGTTCAAGATATATCTTAAGTCTTTTACATGTTCTATGGGTAGCATGATATGAAGGATGAGTTAGATCTCTGGTTTTATCAGTGGAAGACAAAAAAATAACTTGAAAGAGTTTGAAAGGGTAGACCAAAGAAACAAACATCTTTTACTACATAATAAGACGAGCCTTGACCATTGTGTATGTATGCATACTATATATATATATATATATATATATATATATATATATATATATACCCCCACAGGGGAGTGCAGACTAGCTTCACCTATAGAGAGGATTTAGACATCCCCTCGCAGTACCCAAGTCTAACACACACTTACACTTACAACACTACTCTTACGACTTTAAAACTTTACACTTACACTTACCTTAGGGAGGCGATTATAGCCTCAATGTGCTTTTCGCCTTAAAATAACAACAACATATATATATATATATATATATATATATATATATATATATATATATATGTTTGTATATGAAAACTTATGTATGTACACATATGTAGATATATGTATGTATGCAAATATATCTAGGTATAAGTATATATATATATATATATATATATATATATATATATATATATATATATATATATACATTTATACAAATGTGTGTATAAATAATAATAATAATAATAATAGTATAAATAATATATATATATATATATACAATATACAACTATATATATATGTAGTGTGTGTGTGTGTGTGTGTGTGTGTGTGTGTGTGTGTGTGTGTGTGTGTATTTATGTATGTAGTATCTCTACTTTTATCAAATTTAAATTTAAATAGTAGTCCCATGTCTGGAACTTTGAAACTTGTGCTGATTCTTATTAGTAGGTTAATATCTGAGGGTTTTGAAATTTATGTATATATATATATATATATATATATATATATATATATATATATATATATATATATATATATATATATATATATATATATATATATATATATATATATATATATATAAACTTAAGAAGGTCTTTTTATGCCGTTTTGTTTTTTTTATTGTGGGTAAAAGCAAGTATACTGATTTATTTATATAAAGCTAGTTTTCACAGGCTATGTTGCCAGTCTGTTTCTCCTGTATTAAAGTATTTTCATGAAATTGTTTATTTAAACTTAAGGATAGAAATATTTGAATGACTAGTTATATACCCTGAGTGTTTAAGCTTTATGCTTTATTGATTTTTATTAAACCTATTTACTTGGGCTACATTGCCAGTCTGTTTTAACAGGTATTAAAGGACTTCTAAAATATTTGTCAATACAACTTCTTGAATAGAAATTCTTTAATGACTACATGTATACCCTAAGTGTTTAAGCTTTAACAGTTCTTTAGTTGTTATAAAGATTATTTACTTGGGCTACATTGCCAGTCTGTTTTAACAGGTATTAAAGGACTTCTAAAATATTTGTCTATACAACTTCTTGAATAGAAATTCTTTAATGACTACATGTATACCCTAAGTGTTTAAGCTTTAACAGTTCTTTAGTTGTTATAAAGATTATTTACTTGGGCTACATTGCCAGTCTGTTTTAACAGGTATTAAAGGACTTCTAAAATATTTGTCTATACAACTTCTTGAATAGAAATTCTTTAATGACTACATGTATACCCTAAGTGTTTAAGCTTTAATAGTTCTTTAGTTTTTATAAAGATTATTTACTTGGACTACATTGCCAGTCTGTTTCAACAGGTATTAAAGGACTTCTAAAATATTTGTCTATACAACTTCTTGAATAGAAATTCTTTAAAGACTACTTGTATACCCTAAGTATTTAAGATTTAACAGTTCTTTAGTTGTTATAAAGATTATTTACTTGGACTATGTTGCCAGTCTGTTTCAACAGGTATTAAAGGACTTCCAATATATTTGTCTATACAACTTCTGAATAGAAATACTTTAATGACTACTTGTATACCCTAAGTGTTTAAGCTTTAATAGTTCTTTAGTTTTTATAAAGATTATTTACTTGGACTATGTTGCCAGTCTGTTTCAACAGGTATTAAAGGACTTCCAATATATTTGTCTATACAACTTCTGAATAGAAATACTTTAATGACTACTTGTATACCCTAAGTGTTTAAGCTTTAACAGTTCTTTAGTTGTTATAAAGATTATTTACTTGGACTATGTTGCCAATCTGTTTCAACAGGTATTAAAGGACTTCCAATATATTTGTCTATATGATTTCTGGAAAGAAATATTTTAATTACTGGTTATATACCCTGAGAGTTTAGGCTTTATGTTTTATTTAGTTTTTGTTTCTGCAAAGCTTTATTTATTCTTGGACTATGTTGCCTGTCTGTTTCAACTGGTGTTAAAGGATTTCCAATATATTTGTCTATACGATTTCTGGAAAGAAATATTTTAATTACTGGTTATATACCCTGACAGTTTAGGCTTTATGTTTTATTGAATTTTGTATTTTGCAAAGCTTGTATTCTGAAGCTTGTATTCTTAGGTATGTTGCCAGTCTGTTTGTCCTAGTTTTAAAGGATTTCCGATATATTAGCCTACACAAACTAGTGGATAGTATTATTTGAATGACTGGTGTATACATCTTTGGTTAAGTTTTATGTTTTTTTATTTATATGAAGCTAATACCCACGGGTTATGTTACTAGTCTACTTGATTTTTATGGGTTTATAATAAATTTGTTTATAAAAAAATGTAGACATTGACTTTTTAATACCTGTCTGTATACCCTGGACTATTTAAATCTTAAATTCTTAGGTTATTTTGATGGGTGCTCTCATCAAGTTTTAAAATTGATCTCATTTTTTTAAGGGCAATGTTTTAATTGTTTGAAATGTTGTAATATTTGGCTCTATATTCTGAATGTTTAAGATTTATGTTATAGTTACAAACAGTTTACAGGATTTACAAAAAGTTCGTCTATGGAAATACGTTATATAAATTTGTGACTGATTGATTGTATAAGCTTTATGAATTATTAAATTTTATAAAGCCTAAGTACTTGGATAGGTTGCCCAGCCTTGTTTTAAAGGATTTCTCAAGCTTCTTCTTGACTAGCATTAAGTATATTGAAATATGTTTATAAATTGCTGTATATCCTGAGTGTTTCAGGTTTATACTTTAATGAGTTCTATAAAGCTTTGGTATTCAGGCTTTTTTGCTAGGTTATTTGACCTGGTTTTAACATTTTTTTAAAAAATTCGTTAATACAAGGTTCTGTATAGACCAATTTGAAGGATTGCTGTATTTCTGAAAGCTTAATCTTTATGTTTTAATGACTTGCTTAAAGCTTTGATTTTTGTGTTATAAAAGCTTTTGTGTTCCACCTGTCTTAAAGAATTTCCAACAATTCGTCAATGCAAATGTCTGAATAGAAATATTCAAGAACAGAAGTATACATGCCTAGGCATTCTTAAAATTATTTAAAAAATGAAAAAAATAGTCACAAGAGAAATTTCATTGAAATTTTAATCTACTATCGTTTGTAAGACACACACACACACACACACACACACACACACACACACACACACACACACACACACACACACACATATATATATATATATATATATATATATATATATATATATATATATATATATATTATATAAATACAAAATTCTCACAAAAAAAACGATTTTTGTAACTTGACAAGTTCATTTTCCAACAAAATTCATCAGACAGTTTAAAAATGGCGGCCACTTCAAATTTATAACTTTTACAACAACTTTTTATTCTTAAAAATATGATATAGCTAACCTAATGAACCTTTTGTATTTTAAAAATCCGTTGGAATTAAGATTTTGAACTTCACGTCGGTCAGGGTTCATTTCCGTATTTACAGTGTTTTTGAACTTTTAAAAAATGCCGACGTTTATAATGGTGAAATATAGGAATTTCTAAAAAAACAGCAAGATACAAAATTATATTTGGAACTTCGCTTCCAGCACGTCAGCGAGACAGCTGCGTGTCGCGATTATTTAACGTTACTGAAATAATACCCACATAAGGACACATGTAAAAGAAAACATTTTTCACCGTGGTCCTAGACGAGGATAGTTTATTATGTTAATTTTTTTTAAATATCAACAATTTTTTTGCCAACTTCTAATAGTCAGTAAATACAAAACCAATATACAAATATTTTTGAGAATCAACTTTTTGCATTACTTTAGGGACAAAATTTTGATTCATTCTCAGTAATGATTCTTATGAGGAGTATTCTATAATTATTCCTTCTGCTGGACAGTAACAAAAACTTGGACCATGTACCCTCACCGGCGATAAGAATAACTGTTTGGAAGTAGGTTCAGTTCATTGAAGTAATTATATTTTGAAACATTCTTGGCCTTTTGTATTGTAAGTGTTTATACCTGCAAATGAACATCGGTCATCTTTCTAACTAAATATTGAGTGAGGCTTTCTTTCAAATATACTTAAGCCAAGAATAGATCTATTGACTGTAAATATTATACCGAAATATTTAAGGATTCTTTTTGTAACGTATTTTTTTTTGCTGAAACCACAATTTTTAAGCGCGGTGTATAAAGACCTTCTTTAGTTGTCATCGATTCGCTCTAAAACGCTTTTGTTGAATATTTGTACAAAGATCTTGTACAAAACTCTTGAAAAATCCTGAAAGTTAAATTTTGTTTTAATCTAGACTAGGTTTAGAAATGTTCAGGATTTTTCCTTTACGAGCCTGAAAACAGTGGAAAAAATGTATACATATAGTTTTTTACCCGAAAAAATTGTAAATGATTCTACATTTTATATTTTTTGATGGGTTTTGACAGTTAGTGCTGTAGAAATACATCTGAAAAATTGTAAAAAAAGTAAAAAAAATGACATCGCTATGACTTGTAATGTTTTATAGATGGATAAAACCGGAAAATAGCTGAAAATATGGGTTTTTGATGGTTTTTGGCGTTTTTTACTATGTTCCCCCAACTCGAAAAATCTGAAAAAATTCACAAAAATATTACTTTAAGTATAAAATATAAAAAAAATTATTTCGTGATACCACCCCAAAACCTCGAATTACTGTGAATTTTTTAAATTTTCAAACGCTCATAAAAATTTAAATTTCCCGCCAAAACATTTGAAAAAAATACTAACTTGTAGGTCTTTTAAAAACCATGAAAAAAAGAAGAAGTTTCTAGCATTATTAGAAGCCGAGATATCGCAAAAATACTGAAAATCACGTTTATATTTTTTTTGAGGTTATGTTTGACTCTAGGGGGCTGAAAATTTCAGGATAGTGACAGTTTTTGATCCACAACAAGTGGGTATTTTTTTTTTCGTAAAAGGTTTGGGGGCACTTTTGACCATCTTAACCGGCTAGACCTTTTCTCTAACATTCAGATATTAGAAAGGGTGACATGAAAACGTGAACTTGTGAAGATGTCTAGCGACTCCATGCAAACTCTTCGTTTACAAAAATTGTGTGTTGTATATTCGAAATCAGCACCATTTTTTTTAACCTAGAACTCTTTTTATTCATAAAGTAAACCCATTAACTAAAACATTTTTTTGTTGTCTCCAGCCATATTTTTTCCTAAGTTAAGGCCGTTACAAAAACCATTTTCCAATTTTATAACGCTCGGTCACGTTGTTTAAGAATAAAAAAAAGCGTTACCCACAGAAATACAGACAGACAGACGGACAAGCCCTCTAATTTTTTATTTATTATTATTATTTATTTATAAAACAAGTAACCTGTAAAATGGAAACACATTAATATAACTTCTAGCACAGACAAACCTGAACATATAGCTGTAAGATGGCAGATTATTAGCGGGGGTCGATTGAATTGGTGGTCAAAGTAAGGCCCAGACCCGGGAACATGAACAGGAGCATTAATATATATATATATATATATCCCACTTCTTCTTTCACATATTAAGAATGCCGGAGGACAGAATCCTCAGACAACTGGTAATGAGAAGCATCAACAGGAAAACAAACACAGGGAATATACATCACACAAGTCCTCAGGGACCTCAGTGAAATAGGACTGAAAATGGATGATGCAACAGACAAATATAAAATAACACGCATCCTTAAGACTAATAAATTTAAAGTGGATAAACCGAAGAGACACAAGAAGGTAGAGATCACAGATGCCGTCAGGAAGCAACGATCTGATCGAATGAGGGATTATTGGAGGAAAACATTACAGCCCGATGTTGGGAAGAACTGAAATTTAGACTAAAGTGGTCCCATGAGGCAAAAAAAAATATATAAATTAAAGCAAAAATAGATTTTGATAATAATTTGAATACCAAACACAAAAAAATAAGTTCATTAGTTTGAAAATAGTAGTCGTTCTAAATTTTTTTTTTTAAATTCGTAACATGTCTTAAATATTTCTAAAAAGACTAGTCTAGGCCTCGGTGGCCTAGTGATAGCGTACTCGGCTTTCACGCCGAGGACCCAGGTTCGATTCCCTGCCAGGGCTTGGCATTTTCATACGGTATAAATCACCCCATCGTCTGCATTAGCCCAAGTGTGCACAATAGTCGGACGTTAAAAAAAAAAATCTAAAAATCTGCTAACATTGAAAAAGTAGTTTTAAAAACTGCAAGATTTTTCAGAATCCATTGAAATTGAGAAATTAATTTTAACTGCGGTCAGGATTCACTTTTTTTATTCTTAGTGCATTTTGAAATTTTGAAATGCTCGTGTATGCAGAGTCTAATGCTATTTGTAATGGTGACATCAGAGTTTCCGAAAGAGAACATTGGAAGATTGCTTCCATCATGTCAGCGAGACGGCTGCGCGCTACGATGCTTACACTCGTCTAAATATTATTTTATCTAATCACATAATACCCAACATGGCCGTGAAACTTTGGTTATCTTGGGATTGATCTATTCATTTTCAAAAAAAGGAATTAAGCGTGCGTGCATGTGCGCATTGATACGGACTAAAATAATTGATCGATATTTGATAAAAGTATACCCGTAGGTCTGATTTGCTCATACCTTGGGATAAATTTTTTTAAAAAAACTTTTACTTAGAAAAAAATCTTGATTTTTTACAAAATTTAGTCCTATCCGATCTTAGTTCAACTGAATCTACATGTTGGAGTTATGGTTGTTATAATCCAATAATAATTAAAAACTATTGGTCAGTACAAAACTTTCTCAGATATTATGAGGAAGGATTTATTTTGCCCCAAATAAATAAAACTTCGGTTCGGAAGATATCGATAAAAGGAAAACCACGCTTATTTCTCGAAATCAATTAATTAATTTTACTCATATTTTGGTCATACAATGAAATGAGTGCATCAAATCTGAAGTAAAAGACATTTCCATCTGCAAATAAAATCGGATTGCTGGCAAGTTTTCTTTTTGTTTGTCCTTAAATTAACTTATGAAACTTAAATTCCTATTATATAAAATTAAGTACGTCAAAATAGGTTAACATCTTCATAAAGCCCGATAAAAAACTAACTAATTTTGAGAAGTTGGGTCGATTTAATAGTTTTTTCAATAAAGGAATATAGAATTTTGTTGAAGGAAAACTCTGAACTGTCTGTCACGCTGGTTTCTGTTTATAAAAATGATGTGCATACATTTCTGAACAATTATTATTTTAATTACTACAAACGCCCTTATGCTACATACCCGGTCCATCTAGCACGAAATTATTTAGAACGTTTACAGTCAATTACGTTATACCTTGCACATTTAATATTTATTTGTTTAAAATTATGAATATAAATTAGGTAAATATGACTAAATCTTTCATAATTCCAAAAGTAAGTTACAAGATAGAGGGCGTGCCGATCGTTGGCTTTCACCCCTTCGTGCAAGGCTAGATTCGACTTACAACCAATAGGAAGACAGCTAGCCCTTCCACGCACCTTCCCTGACTACATTTTAACCAAATGAGTGTTATGATGTTCAGTTACTGTTTAGTTTGAAAATAAAATATATCGATGCCACATCAGGGAAGAGACGTGGGACCACAAAATAAAAGGTAAGCAACAAATTTTCTGTATAAAAAAATTATGTATTATTAACATCTGTTTTAGAAATCTTTATATAGTTTCTTATATTAACATACTATTTTTAAATTATTATAAAAAATTGGATTTTTCTAAATAATTCATTTATTGCTTCATACTAAATATAAACGTTTATTTAGGCCTACTTATAATTAATACTTATACAAATGTACAATTATGTTTGCTGGTCTGTTTCAATTGCAGCTATAATTACATAGCATCATTGTCTCAATTTTTTAAATAAAATTTAATTTATATATTTGTTGTTTCAAGTCCTGATACATACCTGTAAAATTTGTTTATATTTTATATTTAATAATATATTTTTTAGTTGTTTTTATTTTATTTAGAAACGTTTATATTTATTTTATTTTTCTTGTTATTGTTGAAGGTCAAATTTACAGCCATCAATAAATTGTGTGTATATTGTTGTGTTTAAGATTTATATCATTGTTCATTAGTTTTAATCATATAGCTATTGACAGTTATTGAAATTTTTGTTTTGTTTTTTTATTTTTACGATTATAATTTTTGTATGTCTTTTCTATTTAAATATTTTTTTAATATTAATTTCTTAGTTTTTTTATATTCATATTTCGCGTTACGGCGATAAACTTATTGGTTTCTCGTCGACAAAAAAACCAGTTGGTTTTACATGACTTCCAATATATTCATCTGTAGGCCAACTAACTACTTCATAGACATTTATGAATGACGGTTGTATACTCTTTGAGTGTTTACGCTTTATATGTTATTAATTTTATAAAGCTAATACACTAGGTCTTTATTGCCAGTCTTTGTCTACTGGTGTTAAAGGATCTCTAATATATTCGTCTATATAAACTTCAGAAGAAAAATATTTGAAAGACAGTTGTATACCCTGAGGGTTTAAGCTTTATGTGTTATTAATTTTATAAAGATAAAACATTTGGGATATGTTGCTAGTCTGTGTCTACTATTGTTAAAGAATTTCGAAAATATATTTTTAATAAAAACTTCAGAAGAGAAATATTTGAAAGATTGTTGTATACCATAAGGGTTTAAGCTTTATGTGTTATTAATTTTATAAAGCTAAAACACTTGGGATATGTTGCTAGTCTGTGTCTACTGGTGTTAAAGGATTTCTAATATATTCGTCTATATAAACTTCAGAAGAAAAATATTTGAAAGACGGTTGTATACCCTGGGTGTTTAAGCTTTATGTGTTATTAATTTTATAAAGCTAAAACACTTGGGATATATTGCCAGTCTTTGTCTACTGGTGTTAAAGGATCTCTAATATATTCGTCTATATAAACTTCAGAAGAAAAATATTTGAAAGACGGTTGTATACCCTGGGTGTTTAAGCTTTATGTATTATTAATTTTATAAAGCTAAAACACTTGGGATATGTTGCCAGTCTGTGTCTACTGGTGTTAAAGGATCTCTAATATATTCGTCTATATAAACTTCAGAAGAAAAATTTTTGAAAAACGGTTGTATACCCTGGGTGTTTAAGCTTTATGTATTATTAATTTTATAAAGCTAAAACACTTGGGATATGTTGCCAGTCTGTGTCTACTGGTATTAAAGGATCTCTAATATATTCGTCTATATAAACTTCAGAAGAAAAATTTTTGAAAGACGGTTGTATACCCTGGGTGTTTAAGCTTTAAGTATTATTAATTTCATAAAGCTTCTTCACTTGGGATATGTTGCCAGTCTGTGTCTACTGGTGTTAAAGGATCTCTAATATATTCGTCTATATAAACTTCAGAAGAAAAATTTTTGAAAGACGGTTGTATACCCTGGGTGTTTAAGCTTTAAGTATTATTAATTTCATAAAGCTTCTTCACTTGGGATATGTTGCCAGTCTGTGTCTACTGGTGTTAAAGGATCTCTAATATATTCGTCTATATAAACTTCAGATGAAAAATTTTTGAAAGACGGTTGTATACCCTGGGTGTTTAAGCTTTAAGTATTATTAATTTCATAAAGCTTCTTCACTTGGGATATGTTGCCAGTCTGTGTCTACTGGTGTTAAAGGATCTCTAATATATTCGTCTATATAAACTTCAGATGAAAAATTTTTGAAAGACGGTTGTATACCCTGGGTGTTTAAGCTTTAAGTATTATTAATTTCATAAAGCTTCTTCACTTGGGATATGTTGCCAGTCTGTGTCTACTGGTGTTAAAGGATCTCTAATATATTCGTCTATATAAACTTCAGATGAAAAATTTTTGAAAGACGGTTGTATACCCTGGGTGTTTAAGCTTTAAGTATTATTAATTTCATAAAGCTTCTTCACTTGGGATATGTTGCCAGTCTGTGTCTACTGGTGTTAAAGGATCTCTAATATATTCGTCTATATAAACTTCAGATGAAAAATTTTTTGAAAGACGTTTGTATACCCTGGGTGTTTAAGCTTTAAGTATTATTAATTTCATAAAGCTTCTTCACTTGGGATATGTTGCCAGTCTGTGTCTACTGGTGTTAAAGGATCTCTAATATATTCGTCTATATAAACTTCAGATGAAAAATTTTTGAAAGACGGTTGTATACCCTGGGTGTTTAAGCTTTAAGTATTATTAATTTCATAAAGCTTCTTCACTTGGGATATGTTGCCAGTCTGTGTCTACTGGTGTTAAAGAATTTTCAGTATCTTCGTCAATAAAAAATCAGAGGACAGACGCGAGACCACAAAATAAACATAATTTTTCTATATAAAAAATTGTATTGAATTAACCTAAGTTTTAGAAATTTTTATATAGATTCTTGTATTATTTTTTTAATTTTAATTATTTGTACATACTAATAATGTAATTTGTAATACTATTTTTAAATTATAATAAAAAGTTTTTGTTACTAAATAATATATATCTTCATAACAAATATAAACGTTTATGTGCTTTACAATAAATACAAATGTACAATTATGACGCTGAACTGTTTCAATTCGTCTTACTTGATTTTAATATATTCATCTGTACTAACGACTACATAGAAATATTTGTATGATGGTTGAATACCCTGAGTGTGTAAGCTTTATGTGTTATTAATTTTATAAAGCAAATACACTTGGGATATGTTGCCAGTCTGTGTCTATTGGTGTCAAAGGATCTCCAATATATTCATCTACAACTCGTCTTCACACATATATTTTAATGACTGCTGTATAACCTTAGTGTGTAAGCTTTATGTGTCATTAATTTTATAAAGCAAATACACTTGGAATATGTTGCCAGTCTGTGTCTATTGGTGTCAAAGGATCTCCAATATATTCATCTACAACTCGTCTTCACACATATATTTTAATGACTGCTGTATAACCTTAGTGTGTAAGCTTTATGTGTTATTAATTTCATAAAGCTTATTCACTTGGGCTATGTTGCCAGTCTGTGTCTACTGGTGTCAAAGGATCTCCAATATATTCGTCTACAACTCGTCTTCACACATATATTTGAATGACTGCTGTATATCCTTAGTTTGTAAGCTTTATGTGTTATTAATTTTATAAAGCTTATTCACTTGGGCTAAGTTGCCAGTCTGTGTCTACTGGTGTCAAAGGATCTCCAATATATTCGTCTACAACTAGTCTTAACAGATATATTTGAATGACTGCTGTATAACCTTAGTGTGTAAGCTTTATGTCTTATTAATTTTATAAAGCTTATTCACCTGGGCTATGTTGCCAGTCTGTGTCTACTGGTGTCAAAGGATCTTCAATATATTCGTCTACAACTCGTCTTCACACATATATTTTAATGACTGCTGTATAACCTTAGTTTGTAAGCTTTATGTGTTATTAATTTTATAAAGCTTATTCACTTGGGCTATGTTGCCAGTCTGTGTCTACTGGTGTCAAAGGATCTTCAATATATTCGTCTACAACTCGTCTTCACACATATATTTTAATGACTGCTGTATAACCTTAGTTTGTAAGCTTTATGTGTTATTAATTTTATAAAGCTTATTCACTTGGGCTATGTTGCCAGTCTGTGTCTACTGGTGTCAAAGGATCTTCAATATATTCGTCTACAACTCGTCTTCACACATATATTTTAATGACTGCTGTATAACCTTAGTTTGTAAGCTTTATGTGTTATTAATTTTTATAAAGCTTATTCACTTGGGCTATGTTGCCAGTCTGTGTCTACTGGTGTCAAAGGATCTTCAATATATTCGTCTACAACTCGTCTTCACACATATATTTTAATGACTGCTGTATAACCTTAGTTTGTAAGCTTTATGTGATATTAATAATTTTATAAAGCTAATACACATGCGATATGTTGCCAGTCTGTGTCTACTGGTGTCAAAGGATCTCCAATATATTCGTCTACAACTCGTCTTCACACATATATTTTAATGACTGCTGTATAACCTTAGTGTGTAAGCTTTATGTGTTATTTTCAGCTTTATGTTGCCAGTCTGTGTCTACTGGTGTCAAAGGATTTCCAATTATATATTTTAATGACTGCTGTATAAAGTGTGTAAGCTTATTCACTTGGGCTACTTGGGATATGTTGCCAGTCTGTGTCTACTGGTGTCAAAGGATCTCCAATATATTCGTCTACAACTCGTCTTCACACATATATTTTAATGACTGCTGTATAACCTTAGTTTGTAAGCTTTATGTGTTATTAATTTTATAAAGCTTATTCACTTGGGCTATGTTGCCAGTCTGTGTCTACTGGTGTCAAAGGATCTCCAATATATTCGTCTACAACTCGTCTTCACACATATATTTTAATGACTGCTGTATAACCTTAGTGTGTAAGCTTTATGTGTTATTATTTTCATAAACCTTATTCACTTGGGCTATGTTGCCAGTCTGTGTCTACTGGTGTCAAAGGATTTCCAATATATTCGTCTACAACTCGTCTTCAAACATATATTTTAATGACTGCTGTATAACCTTAGTGTGTAAGCTTTATGTCTTATTAATTTTATAAAGCTTATTCACTTGCTTATTCACTTGGGATTTCCAATATATTCGTGCCAGTCTGTGTCTACTGGTGTCAAATTTTATAAAGCTTATTCAATATATTCGTCTACAAAGGATTTCGTCTCTCACAGATATATTTGAATGACTGCTATATAACCTTAGTGTGTAAGCTTTATGTCTTATTAATTTTATAAAGCTTATTCACTTGGGCTATGTTGCCAGTCTGTGTCTACTGGTGTCAAAGGATTTCCAATATATTCGTCTACAACTCGTCTTCATACATATTTTAATGACTGCTGTATAACCTTAGTGTGTAAGCTTTATGTCTTATTAATTTTATAAAGCTTATTCACTTGGGATATGTTGCCAGTCTGTGTCTACTGGTGTCAAAGGATCTCCAATATATTCGTCTACAACTCGTCTTCACACATATATTTTAATGACTGCTGTATAACCTTAGTGTGTAAGCTTTATGTGTTATTAATTTTATAAAGCTTATTCACTTGGGCTATGTTGCCAGTCTGTGTCTACTGGTGTCAAAGGATCTCCAATATATTCGTCTACAACTCGTCTTCACACATATATTTTAATGACTGCTGTATAACCTTAGTGTGTAAGCTTTATGTGTTATTAATTTTATAAAGCTTATTCACTTGGGCTATGTTGCCAGTCTGTGTCTACTGGTGTCAAAGGATCTCCAATATATTCGTCTACAACTCGTCTTCACACAGATATATTTTAATGACTGCTGTATAACCTTAGTTTGTATGCTTTATGTGTTATTATTTTCATAAACCTTATTCACTTGGGCTATGTTGCCAGTCTGTGTCTACTGGTGTCAAAGGATCTCCAATATATTCGTCTACAACCCGTCTTCACACATATATTTTAATGACTGCTGTATAACCTTAGTGTGTAAGCTTTATGTGTTATTATTTTCATAAACTTTATTCACTTGGGCTATGTTGCCAGTCTGTGTCTACTGGTGTCAAAGGATTTCCAATATATTCGTCTACAACTCGTCTTCACACATATTTATGACTGCTGTATAACCTTAGTGTGAAAACTTTATGTGTTATTAATTTTATAAAGCTTATTCACTTGGGCTATGTTGACAGTCTGTGTCTACTGGTGTCAAAGGATTTCCAATATATTCGTCTACAACTCGTCTTCACACATATTTATGACTGCTGTATAACCTTAGTGTGAAAACTTTATGTGTTATTAATTTTATAAAGCTTATTCACTTGGGCTATGTTGCCAGTCTGTGTCTACTGGTGTCAAAGGATCTCCAATATATTCGTCTACAACTCGTCTTCACAGATATATTTGAATGACTGCTATATAACCTTAGTGTGTAAGCTTTATGTCTTATAATTTTATAAAGCTTATTCACTTGGGCTATGTTGCCAGTCTGTGTCTACTTTTGTCAAAGGATCTCCAATATATTCGTCTACAACTCGTCTTCACACATATATTTTAATGACTACTGTATAACCTTAGTGTGTAAGCTTTATGTCTTATTAATTTTATAAGGCTAATACACTTGGGCTATGTTGCCAGTCTGTGTCTACTGGTGTCAAAGGATCTCCAATATATTCGTCTACAACCCGTCTTCACACATATATTTTAATGACTGCTGTATAACCTTAGTGTGTAAGCTTTATGTGTTATTATTTTCATAAACCTTATTCACTTGGGCTATGTTGCCAGTCTGTGTCTACTGGTGTTAAAGGATCTCCAATATATTCGTCTACAACTCGTTTTCACAGATATATTTGAATGACTGCTGTATAACCTTAGTGTGTAAGCTTTATGTGTTATTAATTTTATAAAGCTTATTCACTTGGCCTATGTTGCCAGTCTGTGTCTACTGGTGTCAAAGATCTCCAATATATTCGTCTACAACCCGTCTTCACACATATATTTTAATGACTGCTGTATAACCTTAGTGTGTAAGTTTTATGTCTTATTGATTTTATAAAGCTTATTCACTTGGGCTATGTTGCCAGTCTGTGTCTACTGGTGTCAAAGGATCTCCAATATATTCGTCTACAACCCGTCTTCACACATATATTTTAATGACTGCTGTATAACCTTAGTGTGTAAGCTTTATGTGTTATTATTTTCATAAACCTTATTCACTTGGGCTATGTTGCCAGTCTGTGTCTACTGGTGTCAAAGGATTTCCAATATATTCTTCTACAACTCGTCTTCACACATATTTTAATGACTGCTGTATAACCTTAGTGTGTAAGCTTTATGTCTTATTAATTTTATAAAGCTTATTCACTTGGGCTATGTTGCCAGTCTGTGTCTACTGGTGTCAAAGGATCTCCAATATATTCGTCTACAACCCGTCTTCACACATATATTTGAATGACTGCTGTATAACCTTAGTGTGTAAGCTTTATGTCTTATTGATTTTATAAAGCTTATTCACTTGGGCTATGTTGCCAGTCTGTGTCTACTGTTGTCAAAGGATCTCCAATATATTCGACTACAACCCGTCTTCACAGATATATTTGAATGACTGCTGTATATCCTTAGTGTGTAAGCTTTATGTATTATTAATTTTATAAACTTATTCACTTGGGCTATGTTGCCAGTCTGTGTCTACTGGTGTCAAAGGATCTCCAATATATTCGTCTACAACTAGTCTTCACACATATATTTTAATGACTGCTGTATAACCTTAGTTTGTATGCTTTATGTGTTATTATTTTCATAAACCTTATTCACTTGGGCTATGTTGCCAGTCTGTGTCTACTGGTGTCAAAGGATCTCCAATATATTCGTCTACAACCCGTCTTCACAGGTATATTTTAATGACTGCTGTATATCCTTAGTGTGTAAGCTTTATGTGTTGTTAATGTTATACAGCATGGATTGTGTTGCTAGTCTGTATCTACTAGTGTTAAAGGATTTTCATGAAGTCGTTCAAGATATTTATAATTATTTTAGGTAACTGAGAAAGAGTCATAACTCACACAGTACTCGTTCTGATGGACAGCAACAAAAACTTGGACCTTGTACCCCAATCAAGTTAATGTTAATAAGATTTAGTGTTTGAAACTAGGATCGGTTCAAGGAAGTAATTATATTTTAAAACTCTCTTGACCGTTGGTATTTTTCGGGTTTTTACCTGCAAATGAACATTCATCATGCTTCTACCTAAATGCTGAGTATGGCATTGTTTCATAGAGATTCTAAGTTTTATTTAGCATATTTTAGATTTATAAAGTTTGCTTTTAATTTGTTTTAATAAAAGCGTAAACAAACGCACAAACTAGATTAGCTACAGTTCCTTGCAATACTGCGAGTGGAATTTGTCAAAATGCCAATTTTCAAAAAAAACATTCAACCGAGTAAATCATTAGCCACATGATTTTGGTTGGTATCGTTTGAAAGATTAGATCTTTCTGTAGATTTCATCTATTGACTATATTTGTCTACAAGTTATAGTTTGGTATCTATGATTTTTTTCAAACTGTGGTCAACATTTGATGTAGAAATCTACGAAATACAGACCTCATTGAAAACGATTACTAGCCTGTTTTATGTTATAACTGAACGTAGTTTGTTCTATGAAATAGATTAAAAGTTACTCTATAAAATAGTATATTTGCCATCTACAAAATCTAAAGGTATAGTATTCTATTTTGATGCTAAAAGTGCACGATTTTCACGGTTTGCGCGGCATACTAATTGTCTGCAAAGTCTTTTTAGAGAGTACAGTTTGCAAAGTACATCTTTTGTAAATATAATTAGAAAATGTAAGTTTTTAATAATTGTTTGGTGTTTTGAAGTGTTTAAATATTTGTTATTAGATAATAATGTGTGAGATGAAAAGTGATTTATAAGTAAATACAAGTGATAAAAGTGAATTTATTAGTAGGCTGTACCTAACCTATTTTTATTTTATTTTATTTATTTTTCTTCTTCAGATTATTTCCACTAAAGTAACATTCTTTAATTTTTAATAATTTTAACATTCTTTTAACATGTATCATTAATTTCATTATATCTATTAGTAGTATTTGTAAATTTGTTTTCATACCGACATTAAACGATTGTGAAATATTCTCTCCGAAAATGTGTACTAATTTCATTGTTTTGACGGTAACATAAAAAGTTATAAAGTTATTGAAAAATAAATTATATTGTTCTCTTTAGAATTAAATTTAAAAACTTTTGTATATCTTGAAAAAAATTTTAAAAAATGCTTACTATTTTTTCAAATGGTGAATATAAACAAGTTTTTTGTAAATTTGACAGAGAAAAAAATCACTTTCTCAATATATATATTTTTTCAAATTTTTCTTCAAACAAATGTTATATATTATTGTTTATTGATTAATTTTCTTCAAAATGGTATATAAATTATGTGGTTTTATTTGAGTTTACATATTGTTGTATACAACTGTATGTTTGGAGGTATTTTTCAGACATTTGTGTCAAGAATAATGTTTACTTTCTCACATTTCAACCACTAAGAATTTTCAACAGTTTTAAAAAACCGGTCATTTCAAATCAAAATCATTACATTTCGTTCGATTTTTTGAATTTTCATGAAAATTTTGAAAATGTATAATCCTGGTCCGGTTAAAAACAAAATTTAACTTTCAGGATTTTTCAAGAGACTACATATCTTTGTACAAATCCTCAACAAAAACGTTTTAGATCGATTCGCTGACAACTAAAGAAGGTCTTTGTGCGCCGCGCATAAAAATTGTGGTTTGTGCAACAAATACGTTACAAAAAGGACATGTAAATAATTCTGTACAGTCTTTACAGTCAATAGATCAATTCTTTGCCTGCGTATATTCGAAACTAAGCCTCACTCAATATTTAGTTAGAAAGATGACCGATGTTCATTTGCAGGTATAAACACGAACAATACCAAAGGTCAAGAATGTTTCAAAATATAATTACTTCAACGAACTGAACCTACTTCCAAACAGTTATTCTTATCGCTATTTACCGGTGAGGGTACAAGGTCCAACCTTTTGTTACTGTACAGCAGAAAGAGTAATTATAAGACACTTCTGCACTTGGCAGGAACATTACCGAGAAAGATTCCAAATTTTGTCCCTAAAATAATATTGCAAAACGTTTATTCTCAAAAATATTTGTAGATTGGTTTTCTATTTACTGACTATTCGAAATAGGCCAAAAAATTATTGATATTAAAAAAATAACATTATAATAAACTATCCTTCTATAACCCTAATAGTGTCATGCAGAACACAATGAAGTGTAAGCAGTTTTCCTTGTATTGTGCATGGTAATGTTTGAAATTCAAATTAAAATATAATTTATGTTTAAAACGTAAAGTATTGTATACCATTTTTTGCAGAAAAAACTGTTAAATTCAATGATTGTAAAAAAAATTTAAGACAGTTATGACCTTTGGAATATGAGAAAACTCTGTTCATTAATTTAAAAACTCAAATTAGAGATCCATGGAAAAATAGAAAACATTTATTTAAAAATATATAAAAGTTTCTAAATTTATATGTAAATAAGATTATATTTATAAATATATAAAATTCTTAATGGTTGAAATGTGAGAAAGTAAACAGTATTCTTGACACAAATGTCTGAAAAATACCTCCAAACATACAGTTGTATACAACAATATGTAAACTCAAATAAAACCACATAATTTATATACCATTTTGAAGAAAATTAAACACTGAACAATAATATATAACATAAGTATAACATTTGTTTGAAGAAAAATTTGAAAAAATATATATATTGAGAAAGTGATTTTTTTCTCTGTCAAATTTACAAAAAACTTGTTTATATTCACCCTTTGAAAAAATAGTAAGCATTTTTTAAAATTTTTTTCAAGATATACAAAAGTTTTTACATTTAATTCTAAAGAGAACAATATAATTTATTTTTCAATAACTTTATAACTTTTTATGTTACCGTCGAAAAAATGAAATTAGTACACATTTTCGGATAGAATATTTTACAATCGTATAATGTCGGTATGAAAACAAATTTACAAATACTACTAATAGATATCATGAAATTAATGATACATGTTAAAAGAATGTTAAAATTATTAAAAATTAAAGAATGTTACTTTAGTGGAAATAACTGAAGAAGAAAAATAAATAAAATAAAATAAAAATAGGTTAGGTATAGCCTATAAATAAATTCACTTTTATCACTTGTATTTACTTAAAAATCACTTTTCATCTCACACATTATTATCTAATAACAAATTTTTAAACACTTCAAAACACCAAACAATTATTAAAAACTTACATTTTCTAATTATATTTACAAAAGATATACTTTGCAAACTGTACTCTCTAAAAAGACTTTTCAGACAATTGTGTTAAAACAGTGTCTTAATGTAACGGTGTTTTCAACGACTTATAAGTAGCGCTTAGAGGTAGGATTTTAAACGACTTATAAGTCGTTCAGCGCTTCTAGGGATAATAAACATTATAATAAACTGAAAATACTAGAAAGGAGAATCATGAGAAAATTTTTAGGCCCAGTGAAAACTAAAGAAACATGGAAATTAAGGACTATTGATGAAATATACAGGAACGTAGAGGACATGACAGAGACGATAAGGAAGAGAAGACTGCAATTTTTTGGACATATGTACAGGATGAATGATTCAAGACTAGCGAAAAGGATACTCAAGTACTTGTGGAATAAAAAGTCAACAACTAGTTGGATTCAAAAGGTAGGGCAAGATTTAGAAAGAAATAATATTAAAGAAGAAGAAATGATGAACAGAGAGATTTTTAGAAAGAGTACATTGAGTATGGAGGGATTCCAAGGAAGATTGCAGAAGAAACCTGGTGCGAAGCGGTCCGAAGACAGAAAGAAGCTGCATAGTGAAAGGATGAGGGAGTATTAGAGGGAACGGAAGAGAAAACAGCTAAGTGTGAAGAATTGAAATTGTCACGTGGTCCCTAGCAGGCCTCATCGAAAGAAGAAGAAACTAACCTCGTCCAGGATCATGGTGAAAATTTTTTTCTTAGATATGTGTCCATAAGCGTGTATTATTTCCGTAACGTTAAATAATATTATCGATATTAACAGTTGAGGGTACATGGTCCAAGTTTTTGTTAATGTGCAGCAGAACTAATACTTAGAGGACACTCTCTATAAGAAACATTACTGGGAATTATGCCTCTAAAATAATATCGCAAAACGTTTGAGTTCCATTAATATTTGTCGATTTCTTTAATATTAAAAAAAACCGCCTCGGTGGCCTAGTTGATAGCGTACTAGGCTTTCACCCCGAGGACCCGGGTTCGATTCCCGGCGAGGGCTTGGCATTTTCATACGCTATAAATCACCCCATCGTCTGCATTAGCCCAAGTGTGCACAATAGTCGGACGTTAAACAAAAAAAAAATTAATATTTAATCTCTATTCAAAGCAGGCTATAAACAAATTGATGATCGTTAAAATATTTAAGATTACAATAAACTATCCTCGTCCAGAGTCACAGAGAAAAAAAAGTTGGCATTATTTTCGTAACAATAATCGCGACACGCAGCTGTCTCGCTGACGTGCTGAAAACAAATTTCTAAACAAAATTATTATCCTGCCATTTTTTTAGAAATACATACTTCTCCATTTAAATTGGCACTTTCAAAAATTCAAATTACACATTCATACGAAAATGAACCTTGACCGACGTCAAGTTCAATTTCTTAAATTGAACGGTTTTTGAAAATTCAGAATTCTAATGCGTGCAGGTTTTAAGGGTGATTAGGCTAGTAATATCTGATTTTTCAAAATATTTTGAGAAGGAAAAGTTGTTAAAACTTAACGATTAGAAATTGTCGCCATTTTAGAACTGTCGGATGGTTTTTGTTGGGAAACTAATTATCAAGCTACAAAATTGATTTTTTGTGAAAATTTTATATATCTGTGGGTCTTACAATAATGGCAGCTTAACATTTCAATGAAATCCCTCCAGTGACTATATTATTTAATTTTTTAATATTTTTAGGAAAACTTCGGCATGTATGCTCATGTTCTAGGTGTATGTTTAGGACTTAAGTCAGGTACTTAAGAAATAGGGTTGAACCATACTCTCAAAACGTTGTGTTGTTTCTGTACATACTGAAATTATGGCAAATGTCCGAATAAAACAAAATAATAACAAAAGAAACATTCTCGCAGGGGATGCAGACCTATTGAGAGGATTTAGACGTCCCTCGCAGTACCCGAGTCTAACACACACTTACACTTACAACACTACACTTATGACTTTAACACGTTGCAAACACACATACATTTAGGAAGGTGATAATAGCCTCAATGTGCTGTTCGCCTTAAGATAAAAAAAAAAAAAATATGAAACCTGTATCACCTGTAAATTTATAAAACGATTGATTTATTAATTTTTTTATAACGCTCACGGATCTGTT